>OZ024912.1:15865744-16265744 GCA_964017125.1 Flabesymbios commensalis
ACAGAAGAAGTAATTATAGCAACTTTAAAAGTTATCTCAGTCACTAGAAAAGTGATCTTGACCACTGAAGATGTGATCACAGCCACTTTAAAATTTATGTCAGCCTCTACAAAGGTGATCTTGGCCACTAACAAACTGGTGTCAGCCACTGAAAAAGTTTTCTAAGCCACAAAAAAAGTGATCTTAGCCACTGAAGAAGTGATCACAGCCACTACAAAAGTGATCTTGACCACTGATGAAGTGATTATAGTCATTCTAAAAGTCATCTCAGCCACTACAAAAGTGATCTTTGCCACCGAATAAGTGATTAGAACCACTGTAAAAGTTATATCAGCCACTACAAAAGTGATCTTGACCACTGAAGAAGTGATCACAGCGATTTTAAAAGTTATCTCAGCAACTACAAAAGTGGCCAGTGAAGAAGTTATAACAGCCACCTTGAAAATTATGTAAGCCACTGCAAAAGTGACATTTGTTGCTGTAGTATATATCCAAAATGAGAAATATGGGAATTTCGTCTCTATGTTTGGCTTAATTGGTGAATGCGCAGCACAAAAAAACAACTTTTGCAGTTCTAATCTATGGACATGATTACATCATATGGTCATATTAAGAAGCCAAAGGAAAATTACCGATTTTTTTGATGATTTCAGCCTGATTGTGTCGCTTTAAGATATTACATCAAACCCGTGTTTATGATATGACTATTAGGTAGACAATGTTCAATAATGCATTTATTTAATGGCGGCCATTTTGAAATCGCCATAATGATTATTTACTTGATAAATTAAGAATTAATCACCTGATTTTGACTTAATATATTCCTTTTAACCAAATAATACCGCTCAGAGCAGAACGTGTGCTCAACTATTTTCAAAAGTTTCGAAAATATTATTTGCAATTTTTACGGCGGCCATCTTGGATTGCTTTTTAAATAACATATTATAGCACTTAAAATATACATATATATATATTCAGTGGATTCATTCAGCATTGAAATATAATAATAGACACGAAAACCGTGTTTCTGCAATAAAAATCAAGCAAACCATGTTGAATTATGCATTTGAAGATTAAGCATTGATTTCACGGTGGCCATTTTAAAATCGGCCAGATTGTATAATTACTCTACAAATCAGGCACTAATCATATGATTTTCACTCAAGGGTTGTCTCTGAACCAAAATGACACCGATCGTGGGGGTTTTCTTACATGATAAAACATGTGCTTCGAAAATATTTGCAAGAAAATGTGAAATTTTGAACATTTTCTTGATCATTTCTGGCAGCCATCTTGGATTGAGTCTTAAATATCACATACCAGCATTTGTAAATACTTGAAAGAGCGATAAAATGTAAGATTAGACACTCAAACCGTGCTTGTGATGCGAAATTTAAGAAAACTATGTTCAATAATACATTTCGGGAAAAAACATGGATTTTACGGCGGCCATTATGAAATTGGCCATAATGATTAATTACTGGACGAATCAAGCATTGGTAACCTAATTCTGACTTAAGGGATGTATCTGAACCAAATCGTACCGCTCATGGTAACTTTCGTGCAGAAACGAACCTGCTGTCCTAAACTATATGCAAAAAAATGAAAAAAATTGAAAATTTTAAAAAATTGCATTTTGCGACATATTTACAATATCCAAAAGAGCCCTTAGAGGTAGGATGCTAGTGCAAAATTATAAAAAAAATTACTATTTTATCTCCACAGATATATGACCAGATCAATAGGAAAAAATAAATCCAAAAAGATTTCATTTAAATGGCCCAACATTTTAATAGAAAATCATAATTTAGCGAATATTTTCTCTAAAAATCGGGTAGGTGTACAAAATTGTCAAATTCTCAGTCCGCCCCCATTTCCGGCAATGTCATCAACCAGATTATGTATCTAGAGACCCCTGGGAACAATGTGGACAAATGTTGTACCGCCGGTTTAGGTAACTCCTTAAATATGGCTCTTTTTTGGTGTATGCTGCTGTACTATAACGACTGCTTGGTTAAAACTGCTCCACGAAGGACAATTTTATTACTAGACTCCAACATACTATAACCTGCCACTAATATGCTTATTACAATGCCTTTTTTTTGGAGTTCGTAGATTGTATTTGGTTGATATGTTATTATAAAACCAGGGGAGATTCTGCACCTGATAAGAATGTTATGCCTCTGTAAATGTCGCATATATGAGTTGATCTCACTGCTGTCGCATAACTGAATACATGTATTCATCTGTGTTTAAACCTGATGTAATAAAAGGTATGATTTATGTGGCTGGACATTTTGTCACTTTGGAAAGTCATAGTGATATTAACCCTGAACCTTTAACCTTGTCCTGCTGAATTACTTCAATTGTATTTTTCGTCATTTGAAGCTGGAATTGCTAACGCAATTTCCAGCTTCAAATGACGAAAAATATTGCTATTTATGAAAAATAGACATGTCTAAAATTAAATTATTGGATCAACAAAGCGTCTATTAAAAACTATTTTATGAAAATTAAGTGATATTTTTATTGATCTAAAACATCCTTAACCCCGTATATATCCGGGCATAGCAGGACAAGGGTTAAAGCTGAATTATTTTTGTATAAACCATGGAGACCAAAGAGATTTTTCAATTTGAAATCAGCATAAATGTCTTAGTTATCTCTTGCCGATTCATTTGAATACCCAAGTTAAGTCTCCACGGCCATTATAGATATTTTACTCTTACAGTACCGGGATCGACTTTAGACGTCAGATAAGAGTACGACGTCCACAGAGACAGATTCTGACGTCTAAAGTCTTTCTTCTCGCTGATAGGGAGAGCCCCACATGATGCATCAAAGCGTCTTTTTGCTTCTCTGAAGAATGATTTAATTTACTAAAACTACAGCAAAAGTTGTCATGGGATCTTTTTAATTATACGATATCTCTTTTTCATTTGTCACCCCCTACAAGTCATCTTCATCCACTACAAGTCGGCGTGTAGTTGATTAGGATAATTTTAGGCTTGAAAGGGTTAAGATATTAATCGCGACTGAAGTCACTTTTAATCTGCATCATTAGCCGAATAAATCACTGTTTGGGAACAAAATAAGTGCTTAAATATTGAGATTTGCAAATGTTTGGTCTCAAATTTATCAAATAGGGTAATCTACACGCACTTGAACTTGGTGAAATTCAAGTTGGTGAAAATTTAAAGAGATAATCGCGTCAAAAGCCGCTCTCTGTCTCTCAGATTGGATATGTATAAGAGAAATGAGCATCTAATTTGCAGGCACATGTTTTGATTCAAATTGTACAGATAATATTACTATTTTTACCCATTTGAAGTTATGGGTCGCGGTAGCGAGACACAACTTATAGTGGATAAAAAAAATAATTCTTTAGTTATAATGGCTAATATGATCTTGTTTTTCTTAGTGAAAACTAGGTATAGTAGCAGCTCGAGTTATGAGTCTGTAGTTTGATGGGCCGCAGGTACTTAACCTACAATGCCATCAGGACATCTTGACCTGGAGACAATGACCTTTAACACGACCTTCTAAACACTCCATCTGATTGAAGCACTGCTCTAAAAATAGCAGAGAAAGTCCTCCTTTGACGTCACGAAAAGGGAAATCCAATAACAGTTATATGGCACCTGGATAGGTGGGGTATGGCTGACCATGAACGTGGGAGAGCTTGGTTCGAGTCCCGCTGCGAGCAAGATATTTTGATTACCGTTCTTCAGAAAACTAACCATTGTCCTTCTAAAGCGCCATATATACGGTATGCAGTAAGCTTCAAACAAAATAAAAGGGTCCCTGATATGTGACCCACAGCGCAAAGATGGGGAATTTTTTTTATCTGAGATCATAAAATGCTGATTAAATAAATAATTTTACATAAAAATCGGTAAATGAATAGAGTTTTGAAATGCTAAACATAATTGGTAATTAGTGCTTTTAGTGTTATTAAAGCATATTTCGCCTCAGAATGAATGAATGAATTAATTAATGCATGAATGCATGAATGCATGAATGCATGAATGCATGAATGAATGTTTTAGTATATTAATTAACGGGGCTTTGTGCACATATAAGCCAATCTGTTTACATGGCAATATGCGACCTGGAAATATAACTATTTCACTCTTTTTCGGTGCTTTACATATTTTTTATTGACTTTTTTGTATTTTTAGATAAGGTCAGTAGGCTATATAGCTTCATATAAATTAAATTTTCAAAATTGACAAAATTGAAAATGTTTCATCCCACGGGGTCCCTTCAACCCTTTAACCGCCAAACTATTCAATTTGAATTTTCACCCACTTGAAGTTGTGCCTCGCTGACGCGAACCACAACTTCAAGTGAGTGAAAATTATTCAGATTTCACAAAATGGAGGTCAAGTCTTTTCAAATCTTGCTGGTTGATGTCACATTTTACGTTTAACATACTTTAAATGTGGTACTTAATGTGGCAATAAAAATGAGAATTCCCGAATATATGCGGCACCGGCGGTTAAAGGGTTAAACAAACATTGGTTCAACATGTTTTATTTGATGGGGTCTTACTACGGGGCGCGCGACCCCGACCATACACTGACATATCAGTGAGTGTCAGCCTGAGTAGAGACACTGGAAAGACGAGTGAACCCAGACCACAGAGTACGTGTACATACACTGACTGACTTTACAGGCAGAGTTCAAGTATCAGTTTTGGTTTTAACAATTCCAAGGGTAAATTGGTGAAGCGCCAATAATCTGTCTGCTCAGCCAGTTTTCTGGCATGCGCAACCGGATATATAGTGTATTAGCCGGTCCTGCTAATTGTATGTTTAAATTTCCGTCCATTTAAAACCGGAATTGCTGGTAGATACTGTGAAATTTAAATGGTATTTAAATAATGATAAGTAGCCAGTAATCTTATTGACACATACACTGTTTCTTCTTAGATCCTTTCGTTTCAAATGACGATAAATCTCGATATTTATGGAAAAATGGAGTTCTCTTAAAATGACTTATTTCATTTATATGGCAGCTACTACAAAAAGATTATATCATATTATGTTGAATGAGAACATTTTGTAAGCGTATATATATGTATGACCCCAGCAAGACAAGGGTCATGTCATAAGTGAATGACCATTTTCCTTCATTGGAGTTTTGTTTTTGTGAAGGGTTCAAATAAAATGCATTTCGAGTACACTTTTCATAATTGAAACATTAAACATACATACACACCGCAATGGTTTATTTCGGGCAAAAGGTCATTCATATTCTCAAAGAAAGAGTGCTGAGTATCTAGATGGGGCAGCATGCACAGACTTGTTGTCTTCACCGATTTCCAAGTCTGAACTTACTGCACTGTATGAGCATAACAGGACAATAAGCTTGTTGGAAGCATAAAGTGATGTCATTCGCACTAAGACCAAGGTCTAGTTCCACTGTGCACTCTAAATTACTATAGGTCGCACAATATTTTAAACGAGGTTTTTGATATTTTTGAAGAATTTTTGCTGACTAACATTTAATTTTTTCACTTTCATTAAACAATGCAAGTTATGCGGCGACTATTGCCAACATTTTTCGACAACAGAATACTTCACATTGCCTGATCCTTTCTTTGTGATGTCTGACGACTGTGAAAGTAATTATCATTAGATCAGTGAGCGATATAACGTGAAACTCGGTAACATCGTTATGCATAACAGAGAAATAGTTATGCAAGTTAAAATAATTCAAACAAAAGTTATACCTGGGTTTCGCCGCACATCTAAGTGAGTTGAATGAAAGTACAAAAATTCAGCCAGTAAATATGTTTTAAATGGCAGAAAACGTGGTTCGCGATAATAGGCGTACGACCAGTGATGATACAATGAGCCATATAAAAATCATTATACAAATATAATGATATTATTAAAATATTATATGTTTCTTCATATTCCATTTTTTCCTTTAATACGAGTTATGTTCGTGCCAGTAATTCAACAAATTGTAAGACGTACGGTTAATCGTGTGTATAACTGGACACTGTCTGTTGTATTGGGACGGACGTAGGCCTACTACATGTATATATGAATTTTTGTTCTGAGAAGAATATCATATTTGTTTTCGCAAAACTTTCAAAACATATAATATGAAAGCTATACTTATGGACTAATATACCATTTATTTAAATAATTATTTGAAGAGGCATTAGGCTGCTTGTTGTTCGTTGATGCAGTTTATTTCTGTGTGGCAGGTTATAAATTCTGTTGCAATCACATGTGTGCCAATCAATCGAGTTTTTTTCATTAAGGTGTGTGAGACAGTAGAACTATCAAAATTTGGAATATGCATATGTTTCCAATTCCGCAATTACAGTACATATATATAGATAGATAAGTAGATATGAATGGACATTCAAAGATGAAGAACTACACAATAAAACGTATACGTCACTGTATAGCAAAACATTTGTAATCATATAAATAGTAGTACCAGTAAGACGGCTATTAGTTATAGACAAATGCAAGGCGTATAGCCTACTTTAGAATGATCAGTCGATTGACATTATATTGAATTATTGGACTGAAAATATGCGGTGAGAATACCTCGGTTGATGTGATGATGTGAGTGAGAGTGAGCATTTCCTCCTAATTTCCACGAAACATTGACAACCTCAATATCCGCCATCCGCCATTCTATTGTGGTCTTAACTGTATTTATCATAATGTTTTCCCCGATGACATCACCAATAGGAAAAGCTCTATTGCAGGCATTATGGGCTAATTATAAACAGAGTACCTGCAGTAGATATATGTTTAACCCTATTAGCGCGGGACCGTCTTTAGACGTTAGAATCTGACGTTCTTAGACGTCAGATTCTGACGTCTAAAGACGATCCCCGCACTGGAAAAAATTAAAATATATATAGTATTAGCCGTAGACCCATCACATATAGATATACAAATGAGCCAGAAAGAGCTCACTAAGACATTTGTGATGATTTCACATAAAAAAGCTTTGTTCTCCATGGTTTATACACAAATAGTTGAACGTTGTAAGCGTTCATACGGCACAATTAGTAATTATTTAGGTATCTTCACGGGTCAGCACACCCACGGTTACGGCGCAGATTGAGCAGAGTTGAGTTGAGCATATATAAAAAAAAAATTGATGGTGCGGGAAACAAAATGATAGACCTCTATGTTATCTTGGCAATGCGTTTTAATTCATTTTTAGTAGTAGTCATTTATATTATCGAAATACCCAGTTTTTATTTTGGCAATGCCACTTAACATGATTTTAGTTATGTATGTCATACCATGTATATTATCATATGATTTTAACAAACTAACAATCTTGTATATACATGTACATATATCTCTTTCATTTCTATGACAAATAAGTCTGTAATGACTTTTCTTTTCTGTCAATAAAATATCTGTCTGTCTGTCTGGTACATGTTCCGTTCTGTATTCGTTAGATTAACAATTCATTTAACCAGTTTTATGAAGTATTATGTATTTAATCAGTAAGATCAACAGGTTTTGGTCCCAGATAAAACAATCACCCTACCCCTTGGCGCTGTAGATCACATATGGGTCGTATTTTATTTTGTTTGAAGCGTGTTGAAATGATAAAATCTTATGTGAAATTATAACTATTTGTTAATTTAATTATTTTGAGGGCATATCTGAATCACTAGCAATACTGCTCCATCGGAGTTGACTCACCATGATCCAGCGTTGAGCTTTAATCAACAGCAGCCCCCCCCCCCCCCCCCCACCGTACCTAATACACAGCCATATGCTCTATTTTCATTCACTGTGAAGTAGCTCTTTCTACTTCATTTAAATACACATTTTATGGTTCTATGTCTATTATAAATATATAAATATTTTAACCCTTTGGCGCGGGGATCGACTTTAGACGTCAGATTCTAAAGTCGATCTCCGCGCTGAAAGAGCTCAAAGGGTTAAACCAAAAACAATCAAGCGTCATTTCTGAGCCAGGATATGGTTGGTGGAAAGGCTTTGAACAGTTGAAAAGGCTGGAGTATTATGTTATATCAATCAGATGCGACACAAATACATAGTCATGTGGGAGATAATTTACTTTTAAATGTCAGAGTGCATTTAAGTGTGGATCGCACTCACAAATTGTTACAAAATCATATTCACCATTTACTTTAAAATAATATGATGTGAACGGAATGTCGTACCTATGTCGCTATAATCGAGAGAATAAGTACTGTAAAATACTCTTTTATTCACTATCTATTCAATAACTGACGTACCAGATAAGACAGAGGAATACATTCAGAGTTATATCCGGAGGAGGAGGAGGTGGGGAAGTTATCAAGCCCTCCCCCACCCCAAGCCACCCTCTCAAATAACTTAAATATCTTAACGACCCCGTGAATATATTACTGCATACGTCACTAAAATCCCCCTGACTTGACAATGTTAAATGGTGATCAGTCTAAGTTTCCTACCAACATAGTTTCTCTTTCGTGATACAAAACAAAACACAGTATGTCTGTGTGTGTTGCTTCAATGCTGGGCCGGTGAGTTAAGTGCCGGGATGGAGGTAACCCTTTCGGCACGGGAACCTACTTTAATGACAAGATCTGACGTTTATAGACGTCCGATTCTGACGTCTATAAGCACTGAAAGAATTAAACGAATTATAATGGCCGTAGCCCCATAACATATGTATTCAAACGAACCGTAAAGAGCTAACTAAGACATGTATGATGATTTCAAATTGAAGAAAAAAAACTTGGTCGCCACGGTTTATAAAAAAATATTCCAGCACCTCAAGGGTTACGTGCTAGGATTGTACCGCCATTATGGCACTTGATAACCTCCATTCCAGTAAACGGATCGTTGATCCAGTGCTCGTTTAATGTTGGGCCGGCGTCTGCGACGCTGGCCCAACATTAAACCAGCACTGGATCGCAGCTCAATTTGTTGGGATACTTTCACGCCGCACGTTGTACTTGACACGCATCGAGTTTTACTTGACGCTTGCCCCATGATCACTTAATAGTTACGCCTACTATGTGATCATGATTATATGCGGTTAACACTTTCAGCTGCAGATTGAAACATAATCAATCCAAATTTAGGTGTTTATTCTTATTTTAAAATGACGAATGTTTTGAAAAATGATATACTTATAGGCGAAGGTCTCGTGGCGTACCGTATGCCCTTTGTCGCAAAGCGAAGTTAGATAGTAATTGCAATGTTAACAATATCAGATTATATATACGATGGAGTATTACAAGTTGAGCTGTGTATTTTTGCCTGTAATGATTAACACAACACAAGTCAGCTCAACCGGAAGTTACGTATGTTTGAAAAATACTAGAGAAGTATGATTGTTTTACAATTGATCAATGTCATTTACGATCAGTAATGACAAGTTCAGTTCTTTTCCCAGTTCTAGTTGCGGTTTGTTATTAAACAGTGGTGAACCACTCACCGCAGTCCTCCAATGTTACGAGTACCCTACTATTATAGTAGATTCAAAGATTATACACATAACAGCTGTAAGGATAACACTTAAGTATATGCTTAGCTTTGACTACAATGGACAATGCAAAACAAACAGCAGCTACTGCTTTTTGGAAAAATAAGAAGCTCTTTCTGCTGTGCAAGTGTAAAGGCAAAAGGTAGTATCTGCTTATTCCACAATTAAGCAGATACTGCCTTTTGCCCTTGCAGATCAGAACTGCTGTTTGACTTTTGGCGCTAGAATAGTCTACCTATCAACGACTATATGAAACTCATACCGCCAGCAAAAACCCCACGCAAAACGAAAGTGACAAATGAAATTATAATGTGACGATTGCGATGTCAATAAAATAGTTATCGATTTATGTTAAAAAAAAGTAGAACAGTTCATGAACATGTTTTTGTTAAGCGAATTTTGTCAGGTCACTGAATGTTTAGTTGGGTACTGTAGCACTTCGCACGCTCACTGCTAACTGTAATGACCAAGAAAGTGAGTAGAAAAAATATAGAAACCAAAAACAATAGCAACAAATGTTCTGATTTTTATTTGGAGGACACCTTAAGATAATTTCTAAGCGAATCAAAAAGCATATCTGATATACATGAAATAAACGGGGGTGTTCTATTCTGGCCATAAAACAGATGTTAACTGTTTAGAAATGCTTAACCCTTTCAGAGCGGTGACCATCTTTATACGTCAGAATCTGACGTATAAAGACGGCCCCCGCACTGAAAGAATTAGAATAGTTCTAACGGTTGTCAACCCATAACAATGGTATTCAAATTAACCGTAAAAAGCTAACTAAGAAATTTATGATGATTTTAAATTGAAAAAACCCTTTGGTCTCCATTGTTTATATAAAAATATATCAGCGCTTCAAGGGTTAATGCTCTGACAATAAAGGAATAAAAGTGCACTATAGTTTAAAAGAAGTTTTTCGTTAATAGGTTAAGAAGTGGTCATCTCTACCGGGATATAAACTTTGACAATGTTTATGGAAATAAACTGACGTCATAAGAGCATAGTAAGCTAATAGTAAGTAGATACTATGCAGGAAGGAAATGATTGTCACCCATCATGACGGGTAAATTTGTCACTCTCAGATAAGTACATCGTGGGGTTCCTTCAATATTTACAAACTCCTGATAGATTTACTACATTTACTTGTCTGAACGTTTCAGCATAGGAGGTATCTGATCACACTGTACGGCTTCTTGAAAACAAGAATACAGAGAGACTTTAAATTATTATACTTTAGTCAGATCAATTAACCCACACTACCAATAGATATATGGCTATATGATTTTATGATCGTGGTGCTAGTGTATTGTCATACTTAATCGTTGACACTTTGCATGCCAATTTCTCTAATTTGAGCCTTGCAACGCTGATTATTTTTGTTTGAATCATGGGGATCATAGGTTTTTTTTTAATTTGAAATCACTATAAATGTCTTAGTTAGCTTTTTCAGACTCATTTAAATACCCATCTTATGGGTCTAAGACCATCATAAATATGTTTCGTTTTTCAGTGCGGGGATCGCCTTTATACGTCAGAATCTGACGTCTACAGACGTCAGATTCTGACGTATTAAGACGGTCCCCACACTGAAAAGGATGAACAAATAAATAAAATTTGTTTCGCTGACGTGATTCACAACATCAAAGGGATGACAATTCTTTACATTTACTTAAATTAGTGGCCAATGATTTTTTAATTTGTTTTGCTAACGGCAAACATATTTCACTTTAGAGCTAAATATAGGAAACACTGCATAGTTGTGGTTGACAATTAACCCTTTAAAAGCCAAGCACGACTAAAATCGTTATAATCGTTTTTAATCGATTTTATTAGCACGTTAACTCACAGTCATTGGGAATGAAATGAGAGATTAGCCATCAAGATTTGCAAATGCTTGCTCTCAAAGTTATTTGCACCCACTTAAAGCTGTGGATCGTGGTAGCGAGATACAACTTTCATTGGTTCAAACATTAACGGGTAAGGCGTTAAATGCTTAATTAACATTCAACTCTGTTTCTGGCTACTTTGACCCACAATTTCAAGTGTAGAATGTTTAGAATCCGAACATATATCGATGTCACACTGTTACGAAACATTCTTTGGATACCAGAGGTCACATAAGTGACCCTCAGGATCAAGGCTACAAACTCGTGTCCAGGGGGCGTTGTCATTCCTCAAATTCAACTTGATCGATATACTACAAGCTCCTCGTGCGTTTAGCCAAACCTGAAATTTAGTGACCTTGGGGGATATAGAAACAGCTTCTATTAATTCAATGATCAGTTTAGACTAAAATCGTTCAGATCCCCAATGTCCGACAAAACTCAAGCCAAAAAATCAATGTTCGATTAAGTCATTGAGATGTATTGGTTCTGATTTCCGAGCTGAAATATTTATTTATTTAAATCAAGAGAACAAAGGGTTATTCTCACTTTGCAATCATCATAATTATCTCAACTAGCTGTTCATTTGTTACCTAGTTTAGGCTATGGGTCTAATGTAAACCCTCAACCCTAAATGATAGTTTTATTAGTAATTTTATCAGGCTTTGCTTTTTACCGGATCGAAGAATTAAAGCATCTCCTGTAATAAATGACAACACTCCCCTCTATATAACAAGTGTTACTACCCAATCGGCAAACATCTGTTCCATATAAAAATAAATATATATTTTATGATGCTTATAGCAATTTATTAATAAATTGAAATAATTTGTGATATCTCATTTCTCACTTCAGAAGAAAAATAAAAGTTATCTGTCTATATATTTTGTAAAAAAATTGGACTTCTAGTTAAACAAAATCCCTACGCTTATGAATATGTTGTTCACTTACAGTTTCACAACTGTACCTACTTACCTATTTGATCTGGGAATGGGCACATAAAAGTGACAGAACATGGATTGGTTAAAATATAATAATATTATGCTTGAACTGACTGATACATCTTAATGGCATGGGTACATCAATCAGTGTATTTATATATTATTAATTCTGTAAAATGTATTGTACGTTTAAAATAATACATACTTGCATCTATTTTTTCATGACTAATCATTTACATATAAACATTACAGCGGGATTTACCCTCAATTGACTTCCTTTCAATATTTTTATTACAGCAGCAGATTATAATCTTTCAGAATACGACATTGATAAGTTCCAATCAGGCAGTGATGATAACATCTCCGTTCAACTCGTACCAACCTGGTCAAGAACATCAAGGTCAAATGACAAATTAGTACAAATTTAAGTTGAATCATAAAGATAGATAGGTATTTGTCGAGTGTGAATATCATTTATAACATTTTATAATACCACTCTGCAAAGACAAAATGCGGTATCTGCTTGCTTTTAAAGAAATCAGATACTGCTTATTGCCTTTACACGGCAGAATAGCTAACATGCATGCTACATGAAACGTTAGGGTGGGACAGGTTCGGGGTTTTCCCTCATTTTAGCTATCTACTTTCCAACGCAGAAATGCTTTTGAGATAATGAACCAAATTTAGAATAAATGGCTGCATATTGTTCATAATATATCCTGGGTAATCTCTCTGTGAGACCTTACCTTCATTTATAATAGCAAAGTAAATTCCAAAAATAATAAAAAATACCGCTAAACGGACTTTTTAATATCTTTGTTCTCCAGAATTAATCAGGCCATTTGATACATCCAGCACTGAAAGAAATAAATATATTTATAATAGTCGTAGTCCCATAGCATAAATATTAAAATAAAGCGGAAAGTGCTAGCTAAGACATGATGATTTGAAATTGAAACAAGCCCTTTGGTCTCCATGGTTTATAATGAAAGAATCCGGCGCTTTAACCCTTTGAAGCCTGACTTTACATTGTCATCTATATCCACTACAAGCCCGCGAATTGCTGTCGCAATTGTCGACTTGAAGATGATTTGATGTGGTTTAAAAAATAAAGAAAATTACCTCGTATTGGTAAACCAGTTGCATGGAAATTTTCGTTCTAAAACCCTTTGTTGTAGAAAAATTAAGTCTGTTTTCAGGGATGTAAGATGATGCTTTGATGCATCGTGAGGACTTAAAGGGTTAAGGGCTAGGTACTAATATAAACATATAAAGCAATCATTCGTGATTACCGCTTTCAAAAATAAGACCTATGTCGTCAGAAAATGCAGACCCGCTGAAATTCGTTAGGATTGTAGTTTCCATGGTAATTCCGAAATGTTATTTTTATTGTATTTTTATTGCAGCACATGGAATGGACGAGAGCAGCACTACTCTGTTATAATATTATTTTTATTGTATTTTTATTGCAGCACATGGAATGGACGAGAGCAGCACTACTCTGCCAGTACCCTACACTGAGCAATGTTGGTGCAATGTTGGTCCATGGTTTGTAACGCTTGTCGAACATCACACAGTAAACACGATACACCGACCCAGTGTTGGCTCAATGTTGGACCATGATCTTCAACGCTTGTCAAACATCAATCCTTAAACTACCACATAATAAAACCTGCTAAACGCAACTAATTTCGTTTTAAATCTCGTTTGTTTCCCACCAAATCACTGACATTGAGAATGAAATAACTATTTAACTTCAAGATTTGAAAATATTTGATCTCAAATTAAACAATGATAAGTAATTGTCACCCACCTGAAGTTGTGGGTCGCGGTAGCAGTCACAGCTTGAAGTGAGTGAAAATTAAATAAATTTACTTAGAGGGATAAGGGATAACACATTGTCATTCACTAATTCACATTTAATCAAAATTACCCGTTTAAACAATATCTGAGTGCACTATATCAGAAAGGAAATTTAGAGCTTACTCATTTCGACTAACTGTGTCATTTTCCATGAAATGTGCCTTATTGAACATATACATGCAACAAGTAAAAGGCTGCACGCGACATCCGGTACGTGTTTGTTGGAAGAAGGATGCAGGCTCGGACTACACATACAGGGTCAGACATTTTAAATTTTCATTTCGTTTGCTATTATATTTCATATTAGCTTACAAGTAAAACCAGACATATTATTGTAATATTAGTTATTATCAGTTTTCCAAAGTTTGCACCTCACCTCTATGTGAAATAATAAGGAACTATAAAGTCGTGTGCCTTTTTAATCCTAAATCAAACGCAATAATTTTCTACTCATATTGATGAAATAATCTAGAGTAGATACTCTGTTAATCAAACAATTAAATTTGAAGATTGGCTGATATATTTCATAAATATAGATATTCTTCTTTATTTTTAGCTTCGAACAAATAAAAATGTACAATTCAAGTTTGTTATCCCCCGCCCGTAGGGGAAGGGGGATTTTAGTCGCGCCAGGATTCTGTCCGGCGTCCGGCGTCCGGCGTCTGGCGTCCGGCGTCACGTTTTCTTGTGGGCGCAAAAACTCAAAATACTACTGGTCGAATCTTTTTGAAATTTTAACATGACATTCCTAGCCACATGGGGATGTGCAAGTGATTTTTAGAGATGCTACCAAAAATCAAAATAGCCGCCAGTGGTCAACTCTAAATTTTATTGTGGGTGAAAAAACTCTAAAACTTAAAGTCAGAAATTATTCAAATTTTACTATCACATTTCCCATGATATGGAGATGTGGAGGTGACTTTTTCAAGGTTTTACTAAAATTCATTATAGCCACAACAGATCAAATTTACTTTTTTAGGGGGCGTGAAAACTCAAAAATGGTCAATGTTTTTTAAATGTTACCATCACATTCCTGGCAACATGGGGATGTGCAAGTGATTTTTTAAAAATGCTACCAAAATTCAAAATGGCCGCCAGAGTCCAACTCCAAATTTTTTTGTGGGCGCAAAAACTTTAAGTCAGAAATTATTCAAATTTTACTATCACATTTCCCACGATATGGAGATGTGCAAGTGATTTTTTTAAGGTTTTACTGAAATTCAAAATGGCCGCCATGGATACACATTATATCTTCTTGTGGGCGCAAAAACTGAAAATTGAAATAAGTAATAATTCACATTGTACAATCACATTACCCACCATCCGGAAATGTGCATGTGATTTTACTGAAATTTAAAATGGCCACCACAAATCAACTTTTTAAATATTTGTGACCGCAAAAAGTCTAACCTAATTTATGGCGGGGGATGATATAGGACTTCAGTCCTCTTGTTTTAGAATTTAAAAACTGGGTTTTATGTGAGAAGTGAATGTGCCCATTACTGACAGTAAGCAGAAAATAAAAGAGAGTGATCGACAAATGGTAGTGACTGATAACTTTACAAGCTAACAGCTACTACTGCTCTTTGTATTTGCATAACAATAACCTTATCGTCGGCACGTATTTGTCCTAGGAGATGTTAAGCGTTTATCCAGCCCTTGCCCTGCTGACTTCACAATTTTTGTATTTATAATATATGGACATTTCAAATTAAATTATTTTAATAACCCTTATCCTGCTAAGTTACTTTGTTTAAATTTTTACCCACTTGAAGTTGTGTCTCGCTAGCACGATCCACAACTTCAAGTGGTTAAAAATTACTCATATTTGTGTAATTTGAGATAAAACTGTTCAAATCTTGATGTTTAACCCTTTAACCGCCAAATTATTCAATCTGAATTTTCACCCACTTGAAGTTGTGTCTCGCTGACGCGATCCACAACTTCAAGGGAGTGAAAATTATTCAGATTTGGCAAAATGGATGTCAACTGTTTTCAAATATTGCTGATTGATGTCACATGTTATCTTTGTCACATGTTTAAAAGGTGGTACTAAATGTGCTAAATGTGCTAAACGAAAACCCGAATATATGCGACACCGGCGATTAAAGGGTTAAACAGTAATTGATTTCCCAATAACAGTGATTTAATCTGCATTGTCGTGATTAACAGGCAAATGGTTAACTGATCAGCAGCTCCATAATATTAGATTAATTTCAGTGGCATTTAGTTTGCTTCATCATTTCCTTATAAACGTATGGGTGTATTAGGTCAAGGGTCAAGTGTAAAGTATGTTGTATGAGAGTGTGACCTCACGTTAGAATCACGAGCACGCGCGTGTCTCGTATCATGGTGTACTACTACATGTATCTCCATGCTCGTATGTATCACGGGATTCCCATGTAAGCTTCCCATTGATAAAATGTGACAAACCCTAGTCCAGCTAGACCCGTATATATATATATATTTATTGACGACGGGAAGTTTGCGTAGACATGTGTGTCATTAAAATGAACAGTACATTTATATGATACAGTGAATAATATGGTAAAATAGAAAGTGGTGTAAGGGGTTTTGTCAGGTTAAAAAAAATCCAAAAATCTGAGAAAAACTCTGAAGTGGGTGGGTGGGTCAAGCCCAGACTCGATTTTTTATTATTTTTAATTTGTGTTTTTTGTGTTTTTTGTGTTGTTTTTATGTTTTTTTAACTTCACAAGACCCCTAAATATATGTACAAGTATTAAATGATTTAAAATAACTAAAAGAAATGTAAAATGTCGGGTTAACCCTTTCAGGCCTGAATTTGCCATCTTCATCCACTACAAGCCGCGAATTGCTGTCGCAATTCTCGACTTGAAGTGAATGAAAATGATTTAAAGTGGATCGCTAATGAAAACAAATATCGTTATTATTAAAGCAGTTCCATGTATCTTTTTTGTTCTAAAAACCTTAGTTTGCTGGAAAATCAAGTCTGTTTTTAGAGATTCGGAATGATGTCTTTATGCATCGTGAGGGTTTAGAGGGTTAATTCTGGTTCACCGTCGTTTCAGCTGTCTCGTGTTTGCCGGGTCGTGACGTCAAGCATCGTGAAGTGGATATCCCCACGAGAGCGACATGATGACGTCATTGTGAGGATTCCCTCGATCACCACACAGCAAACAGAAAATGTTGAAACAATGCTGGGTTAATATTGGCCCAGCGTCGAAGACAATAGGGCAATATTAAAACAGCATTGGTTTAACCGAGATGTTGAATCGATGTTGATTTATTGTTGGCCAGCCTCTCAGACGATGGGTGGGCATTATACCAACATTGGTTTGACATAGTGTTTGCCGTGTTAGTTTTACAAGAGGCAGGTGCTATAAACATTCTGGGTGAGTTTAATGCATGGTGATGAATGATTGCATCAACTGTCATTTTGTTTTCATTGTGGTGACGTTTTGGCTGACCTTTTAACTCGGGGTGATGCTCCGTTGATCTAACCCCAACACGCGCGAGGCATTCAATGTATAAAGTAATTAACGAATGCCACCCTTGTGCACATATAGGCTAACCTGGGCCAAGATAAACTGAGGATGGTGAAGAGAATTTGATGACACTGTCCTCCAGACCCAGGGGTGAGCTGGGGAAAACATTTTTTCTTTGAAATCTGATTTCTAAACCGTGGAATGAAACTAGCAATCTTCGACTTTGCAGGCAGGCAGTTTCAACCACTATTTCAAGGCCGAATAATTATTGACTAAAATATGTTATGAAACATATCTAAATAAAAAAAGGCATAAGCGGCGTCTAATAATAACCTTTTTTAGAAACTAACATTAAATACCAGTTTTCAAAATATGATTTACTGTTGACGAATAGATGCTAGAAATATGTAGTGTTATTTTGACCACTACATATTAGACAGTAGAATTTTTGTTTTCATTTATTTGTTTATTAGACTTTATATACACAAATATATACAATAATCGTGCAAATATGCAATTGTAAAAAATTGTACATTAGGATGTCAGATACAGGTGATCCCCGCACCAAAACTAGAGATGAAATAACTACATATTAGTATAAATAGTAGCAAAAAACACCCTGGAAAACGTAGAAACTTGTAACATAACAAAAAGTAGAACACTTTTAAGAACATATATATTTATAATAATATCATTATATAGTTTTAATACATGTCTTACAAGATTACAACAATTAATCAGTTGGTCCACATTAAGCTCAAACGGTCTACAAAATGTAATATGTGAAGGTGAGACTAGACCAGAAAGCGAGCCAAGATGGGAGCCTGTAAATAAACAAACACTCTAAAGAGGTGAAGAGGTTGATGTCTAAAACAAAGCCTGTAAGTGGGGGAGAATGTCAAACCGAGGCTATTTACGTCATGCCTCTACAAAGTGCGGCTCTGAAGCCAAATGCGTCCATTCTAATTCTAATCTAAAACAAATTATTAATCCTCTATAATTGACAGAAAATATTTATTAGTTTTGCTATAATTTTATATGTATTATCCAAGAAGCATCCCTGTCGCATTTGTTTATAAAATTAAATGATTTAAAATAGCATAAATCATCCATTCCATGTATGGTTATTGACAATTTATCTCAATTCACATCTCAAGATGCTAAATTTGTTAAGTGTGTTTTTGTAAATATATGTTTCTATTGTTTACGGAGCTTGCAACCTTGATCGAAGTGAACATCACATAACATATCTTGATAGGGTCAGCTGCTATGTAGGTGAGAAATCTTTATCACAGGATCAACAAATGTCACTCACCTTCAAATTTTAATATCCACCAACGCATAAGGCAACCACTTAAGGTGTTTATATCGTCGGAAGCCAAATATATCCACCAGCTAACAGTTTTAGTGGTAAACGTTTATGCCAGAGCAGGGTCTATGTTTTACATTTGAACCAGCGTCGTACATTAAAAAAACATACATTTATATCACATACATCTGTTGAATAATATTATCACAAAAGAGGGGGTTCAAACCTTTCATTTACAATATCATACTTAGGAAGCTCATAAAATTGGTACATTTGTGTAAGTTCACATCACAATGGGAATGAAAGCGATAAGATATAATTGAGTTATATTATGAATGTTTTTTTTTTAATTCAAATATAAATCAACTTAAACTGAGCTTGCTGGCTGTTCAATGAAAAGGACGGGGGCCCTGGTGCAGTGGTTAAAGCTGCCTGCTTGGAAAGTCGGGGATAACGGGTTTGAGAGGTAGAGTGCTCGGCCTCAGACCGCCATGGCTCGAATTCCCAATCCTGTGTCCAGAGGGCAGTGTCATCTCATTCAACTCACCATCCTCAGGAGTTCTCCTGGCCCAGTTCACAAAGGTGGCCTAAAACCCCTTTCATTTCATTTTAAAATAATAATTGCTCTTTTTTTAATAAAGCAACCTTACTGACTAGTCAGTCACTATTGATCATGTAGATGCTAGAAATGTGTAGTATGTACACGGTGCTTCGGCCACTCTACATTAGATAATGCAAAGATATTTTTAATAGATAGATGTAGGTGGGAAGTCTTTATTACAAGATCAACAAATGTAACCTTCAGCTTTTTATGTCCACCAACGCATAAGGCAAACACATGAAGTGGTTATTTCATCATCTGTCGGTCAAGCAGCCAAAAGTATCCATCAGCTAACAGTGTTAGTGATAGGCTTATACTATGGGTCTCCACATGACCTCTTCAGTGGACGTTTCCTTGTTTGTTGACATACTTGACATTGTAGACAACATTCCTCGTCAACGTGTAAACGTAGAACACAAACATGTCAAGTGGGCTTCTAAGATCCCCTGTCTAAGGTTGGCGTTATGTAATGGCATTGTCAAATCTTCATTATAAAACACTGAAATTTGTTTATGAAATGATGAAATTACATCATATAATTACATATTAAATTGTTCTATTCCGCATCATACATGTGAATATCCATTGAATTATAGTTTTGTATCATTGTTGCAATTTTATATTATAATCCGCATATATGAGTTTTTTATTGTACTTCCCTGAACGGTATTGTCTTGTCAAAACAAAATATGTGAATAGAAATGTAGGGAGTGATGGTAGGCATAAAAAACGACAAATTCTAGAAATAGATCATATGCCACTATCTCTTTAATTTGACCACAAGTTCGAGTGCTAAAACGTATATCTATGATTTTGTATATCGGTGATAGTAGCATGATGATACCTGCTATTATGTGTGGACATAGTTATAATTAGAATTTGAAATGTTTGAATATAGCTACAGTCGTGATTACTGTACTTCGAGAAATCATTACATTAACTTAAGTTATCTAATTTATTTTTTCACCCATTTTAAGTTGTGTGTCGCTACCGCGACCCACAACATAAAGTGGGTGACAATTGGAAATATTTGTTTAATTTGAGACCTAGTATTTGCAAATATTGATTTTTAAACATGCATTTCATTCCTCATAACATGATTCAATCGGCTAATAAGCGGATCTAATACTATTCTAATACTAAGGGTTAGGTCGGATACCAACTTATTCTGCATTGTATTATTCTTTTCAATAACACGTGTCTGTTCTCTTAGTCAATATGTGGCAATATGTTGCCTATGTAGATTATTAACATTTTAGCCCAAAATACAAATGGAACTATCAATATTTGTATGCAGTTTATCCTTGCAGATAGACAATCGCAGCATTGATCATGGCTTACTGTTGGGGCAATATTCGAGAGTTACCGTCGTCCGGTATCAGAAAATGCTGACCATGTAGAAATAAAACATTTACGAAGGGAAATCGCCACTTATGGTCTGTTCTTAGAAAAATAGCCATATGCCCTCCCAGCCATTCTGAGACGTTGAATTATTATGAGCTAAATGTTGGCCCGACATTAAACCAGCATTGTATCCACGTTTCGTGTCCGCTAGTCATTCTCTACCGCTTTGCTATGGAGTAGGAGATTGGTTTATGACCATTGACCAACACCTACTCATGTTGACCACGGGGAAAACCATGTGTCAATCATAAAACAAAATTTACGTCCACATGGCATACTTTATTTACATACATAAATCAAGCTGTATTGTACAAATATGTGATCATCACACGTTCACCCAGCATTGCGTTATCCCTGAAAGGTATTCCACCAAAACGTGATCACATTTCATTTCGTTATTATTTTTCCTGAATATAAACCACTTAACTACTATTTTTATCACATTGTGAAACAGACATCTCCCAACAGCCCCATAATATACGCATGTTACCCATGTAACCGTTCACTTATGTGTGAGTACTTGGCACATAAGGCGAATTTGCTTGGAATGAAAATAGCTTGATGCGCCTCAATGGCAGCTCAGCTGTATATCTCCCAGGAGACTGAGTTGGAATTTGAATGATAACAGGCCTTGCTAAGTTACTCTCGATGTACAGCGCTCTGAACAGCCGCCGGCTGGATACATGCGCTATATAAGATTTCATTCATTCATTCATTCATTCATTCACTTACGATATGATATGGTTTGAATACAATTCATTAAATGAAAAATAACATCTGATAATTTTCGCGTGTTTAAATTTTCGCGAATTTCTGCTTTTGAGACTTTGCACGAAAATTAGAATTCGCGAATTTGCATTTTTCTTTAGTAGCACTTTTATAATAATAATTTTCGCGAAATTCTTGAATTTGTCCACCTCGCTTGCAAAATTCGCGAAAATTAAAACCTCGCGAATATGACCATATCTACAGTAAATATATATACGTGTATATATAAAAAAAATGAAAATGAATGGACTTTATGCCACCTTTGTGCACATAATAGGCTTAACTGGGCCAGCAGAACCTCCTGAGGATGAATCCGATGACACTGCCTTCCAGACACAATCATGATTCGAAATTCGAGCACTGTCTGCACCAGAAACATTTTTATTGACCTTGAGATGTGAATTGCGACAGCAATTCACATCGCAAGGTCAATAAAAATCAGTGTAATTACCACAGTAAGATTCACATAAACCGTGGTGAATGATATTTGCAGATTTCTCAGTTAATTCTCATCCAATTGTCTTGAAATATAAATCTAAAGTGGTGTATAGTTTAAAAAATAGTATTTTAAACATATATATAATAATATAAATGTGGCCAAATGTCGCCCTCTATAAACCCATTACCTTCGTCTCAGAACTTCAGTACATGCGCAAATGGTGTAACTGAAATACCTGAGCAATTTTCTGGGTTGCAAATTGGTTGAAAATTGACCTAAAAATCATTTACTCTGGCTAATGTGAAATTGGGTATAGTTGGGTGCTAGAGGGTTGATTTTTTGTCATTTACAGATCAGTATTCAGAATGATTCAACATGATTGTACAAGTTTGAGCACATGAGAGGCTGCCATGTAATTAGGTTCAACGTGCAAATACAGGCTAAACTGGGGCTGAACACACCATCCCTAGATTACACAGGAACTCCAGAACACTGAAATGGTACGAATGAGCGAGGACAATGAAATGAAACACTGTGAAACTTGATAGCAGAGCGAGGACTAATTCACGAGATGCAGGGTCACGAACATCAGGCGCAAACACTCACCAGGGCTTCAAAGGTATTACATATCATGCATATAGGCGCCACCTGGTGAATATACAAGCGACTTTAGAAGAAATTCATGGAAAATCTCGATAACGCATACAAAAGTGCATGTTCACAATGTGTCGCGTAACTACATATTAATTGTTCCTTTGTCCAGGAAATATAATTCGATGGGCATCCATTGTTGTACGGGCATCAGAAAAATACTGTGAAAAAAAAAAAATAAACGTGGGGTATTGCAGAAGATATACTATTTGGCAAACAAAGTAAAGGATGCGACATTGGCAATTTATTACTTGATTTAGTGTGCATCACCTTTATTATAAAATGTTCGGGATTTTTGCCAAAGCTTTGAAAAATACTGGTAAAATGAATGAAATAGGTTGAGAATACATGCAATCAGCTACGATGAAAACACCGATGATCACTTCAATTTATAAAAAACTAGTAAATAGAGTTATAGTCCCATATGTTATACAAGGAATTATAAAAAGATGGTTTAATAATTTTCTAATTTTAAGGATCAATTGTTTATCAGCAAAATAAT
Organism: Flabesymbios commensalis; assembly: GCA_964017125.1. Taxonomy (NCBI): domain Eukaryota; kingdom Metazoa; phylum Annelida; class Polychaeta; order Terebellida; family Flabelligeridae; genus Flabesymbios; species Flabesymbios commensalis. The sequence continues at coordinate 15,889,080 of OZ024912.1, forward strand.
AATATGGTGTCTAAATTGTAATAAGTTGCAATGCAAATATATTGAAGTATTATTTTGAATTCCCCTTCAATGTATGATTCGCGGAACATTATATTGTCAATTTATGAAGATATTTCCGCCGAGCTTTGGATTATCCTACATAATATGCTTCTGATAGATACTATAATAATCATCATGAAAAAAATTGTATTCATGTCAACACTTTTCATGTAAATGATTTTATAATATAATAAAAATAGAAGTCAATAATGTTACTCTTAGACCATACCTTTACTTTTGAATGATGTCACCTCTCACTTTAAAAAAATGGCAAGTGACCACATTTCCACATTTGGCTTTTGAGGTGACGATGTAGAAATGTTTGTTGCATCTTAAAGTGTTTAATTGTCATCAGTACCATTAGATTATGGTAGACGTACTGTTTTAATGGCATGTGTCACGACGGCGATCATATATGACCTTATAGTTGGATTCACATTAACCGTGGTGAATGAATTTCGGGGATTTCTCAGTCAATTCTGAACTAATTTTCATAAATTTTTACACACACTATTTTCCATTTATGTCGTGACTACCCTGAAAGTTTCGAGAAGTTTTGAAAGAAGTTAGACCATTTGACATGTAGTAAATAAAAAAAATGTTGCATTATATAAACCCATTAACTTCGTCTCAGAATTTTATCACATGTCAAATGGTCTAACTTCAAAAATACTTATCAACACTTCGCGAAATTTTCAGGGTAGTCACGACATGAATTGAAAATAGTGTGTGCAGAATTTCATGAAAATTAGTTGAGAATTGACTGAGAAATACGCGAAATTCAATAATCCTGGTTGATGAATTTAAAGTAATCATGCTAACAGTATCCTCACATGTACTCCACTAAAATAATCAAAATGAACAGCAAAACTAACTATTTACCATGGTCAAACGTAACGACCTAATAAAACGTAATTATTGAACATATTTATCGCTGGCCTATGTTTTTAAAACCCAAATATGTGCATGCTTAAAAATGAATGTTATTTATATTTATAAATGTCATACATTTTTTAATGGAATAATGTGTGTATTGAGATTGGGCTGACATCTGAAACATTGAGCTTTGCTAGGGATTTTGGTGTATAATGTTGCATCCACTTGTTTGTAAATAATTTGTGTGTGCTGAACTCAAATCTGCGAGATAACATTCTAGAATTGGTAACCTTCGATCAACTTCTAATTAGCAAAGCAAAAAATGGCCGCTAAAATGTAAAGAAACTCCCGTGTTTTCTACGGTTTGTCGCACATGAAAGCACATTTCGTCACCTTGGTATCAGAGGGTCGTATCTGCCACTTTGAAAAGTGGCAGATACAACACTCTAATACCAAGGTGATTTCTACGGTTTGTCGCACATGAAAGCACATTTCGTCACCTTGGTATCAGAGTGTTGTATCTGTCACTTTGCAAAGTGGCAGATACAACACTCTAATACCAAGGTGACAATCCTATGGTTTCTGCAAGATTTTATTATATATATTTGTTAAGTGTCTTTGGAAAGAAATGACCTTTATTAGACCTTCAAGTCCAAAACGCTCGCTGTTTTTTATATATGTGGGCCTAACTTTTAGTATAACTATACCGCTAAACATCCTGACGATATTATGACTTATCTGAAGTAACTAAGTAATTTACTGGACCAGGAATAAACGTTACTGACGAGTAAATTTTAAAGAAAAAATCCCAAATGACTGCGATATTCAATTCATATGAACACAAAAACAAAATGGATGTCAAAATGTAAATGACACCCTTTTTATGGGTTTGTCCCTCGAAAAAAGCACAATTGAAGTTTTTTTTGCATGACATGGGCGCCGAAACACACCTTTCGGATGTTTATTTCTCATCGTCTGACTATATTTTATCGCAAAATCCAAGATGACGATTCAATATTAAAATCATGACGTCATTCTTAATGCTAAGCAGATCGAAGCATGTTAAAATCTACTTTATATTTCCAATAAAACAATTGTGTTTTTTATATTTTTGTTCAGATGCATAAAAACGTTTGTATTTGTTTGCTGGCTTTTCTGTCATGTTCCTCTCACAGGAACCATCAGCAATAACTATTCCTGTTACTTGTTGGTAACCATTCTGGATTTAAAAGTCAAATATAAATAAGTCAATAAGTTTGATCGACAAAATCACACAGAAACCAGCATGTATCTGCAACAAAAATAAGGGTTTTGGCAGCTATGTCTTTTTTTGTCAATTTGAAAGACACCAAATATAGAATTGTATCTGCAGGTTCGAATTCAGCACACACACATTACGTAAAGACAAGTGGACGAGACATGCTACTCTTAAATGCCGAGCAAAGTTCAATTTTTCAGATTTCAGCCCAGTCGAAATACACACATTTTCAAAAAAAGTTGCAATATTCTTTTATTAAAAATATATCTGATTTCTATGAATTTAAATACCATACAGTTTCAAGCATTATTATACACATCTGAGTTAAGAAAACATAGGTCAAATATAAATTAACCCTCGGTTCATCCAACAAAACAACTAGTAGTGGCAGTATAGCAAATAGTTCGACGTAATAAACTATTTGCTATACTGCCACTACTTGTTGTTTTGTTTGATAAACCGAGTGTATGAGACTTTTATAAAGAATGAATCCAAACACACGCATGAATTAATCACAACCACTTCTTTGAAAAGATAACTTTAATTAGCCTAAAAAAAATAACAATAATGTCAACACTAAATCGGGTTTGATCAACATCGATATCAAAAATCAGTCATGGACTATATATCAGAATAATTTGAAATCACGCATGAAATCAATATGGCAAACATATAAAATCACTTCTAAACTAGTTAAAATCACTTAAATTATTCACAATCATTATCATAATCGCTGCCTACTGCTCAACATTTAACCATTTGACCAATAAAAGTTGAGCCCTCCCATCGCCACATCTAATATCAAACCGCGACCTGGCGATAAAACAGTGATATCTCAAAAATATATGAAAACCCTCTCGTTCCCACGTGTCAATCTGTAGCTGAGACCTGGGAACTAAACGGGCAGACTATATGACTAATAAAACATAAACCCTCTCATCCCCTCGTGTCAGTAACTATGCTGACACCTGGCGACGAAACAGTCAAACTTCAGTTTTACACTATTACCAATACACTACTTTCATTATACTTGGAAGTAAAATAATAATAGAAGAGAGAGAGGAGCTTAGAATATAAAATGTAAAGTACAATTTTGTAACAATCAATATAATTGTATTAAACACACTTTTGTGAGGTAAACAGTTATATTATGACAACTAACGGTACGGGCTATGGAAAAGCAGCTTGGGCGAAGACAAGAGAATGAACAGCCGGTGCCCAAACCCAGGTACGCAATTGTACGGTCAACCAAAACTATCTTCGTTGTCACAGCAAGCCTATCGAACTTTCCTCCAATTAATCGCTATGAACCCACTGCAATATTAACATATGGAAAAATATCACCAAGGAGTAACACAGGTAGTTACTACCACACAACTGCAAATAAAATGAAATAAACAAAATAATAATATAATTTAGTAGAAATCGTGTCCTAGAACACCAAAAGGAATAAATAAAAGGGAAGGCCTACATCACAACGACATAGCATCGCTTCACCACAACTACCTAGGGAATATCATCACTCTTCACTGCAGTTGGCCTGTCACTGCACACCACTGGGAAAATGTGAAACTTAAATAAAAGAAAGAGTTCCTGAAATTAAATTTTGCCTGAAAACCTTATAACATGCATCAACATCCCTACTCCAACCCCGGGCACCAACCCTGTTGTATCATCGGAACCTTGCATGCAACGAATTATAGCTCACCAGGGAGGGTAACACTGAAACTGTACTCTTGGTTTCTGCTAAGTTAATTATGGGAGATTTCCCTGAATCAGGCTGGAAACCTTGTCGACAATAAGCCCAACTATTGAAGTTACAAGGTATATCAAAATCAACATTATACTTAATGTTCAACCTACTTATTATTTTCAGTCAACTTCACAAACTTAACAAAAGGAAACGTAGAGGAGAGAGGAGACAACCCGAGCCTGTTGGTGCTGCTAGTGGTACTGTCAATCAAATACAGCTTTCTTCCACCAACAGGCCAGCCAGTACTGCCTGCCTGCTGCTGCTGCTAATATCAATCCAACTTCTCCTCAATAACATACCAGACAGAACTGATTCAGCACGCTGTGTCACATGGTTTTATCCAGTGGGGAGGGGGTGAGGAAATACTCTCCAAGCCCCAACTAATACCACATTTAAACATAATAAAATTATAAGACAATACTTAAAATGCTTCTCTATCTAAAATAGAATTACTGTAAAGCATTCATTGGAATTGTCGACACTTGAGTGGGACTTAAATGGAGGAAATATAATTAAAGTGTTAAATGGTATTCATCATTAAGCGTGTGGAATATGATTTGGGATAATACTATTAGGTTATGAACTTCACTAAATTTTCTCATGATTACTAAATTTAGAGCAACCCTTTACAGTCTTGGATCAGTCTTGTGAGAGTAACAAGACTGCGCCTCCCCCTTTTGTCAACCTGGTTAATGCTATGACCCTAATTCTGTCATTTTGAATCAATACTTCAATCAATGCAGTCACTGTGACACACTCCTTTCAACTGTCAGAAAGCTGACTGAGACAATAATTGACAGCAGTCGACCAGTGACCACAGAACATTATCAGAAATACCAGGCTACCGGTAAGATGACAATTAATACATAAGGCATTAATTATCAGCTATATCTTTAGGTAAACTAATGGAAAAAGGCATGATTAGCAAAGGTGATTTTATTAAAATTGAGGCAGCATTAATGTACAGTATCCAGTAAGCACAGTCACATGTAGGCACTCAGTCAAGCTACATCAATGAATCATTATTATTAAATTATCAGTACTACTGTCAGTGTCAGTACTTTTCAATTCAATTAGGACAGGTCACATTTGAATTGGCTAGTTTGGATTTATTCCAGGGCTAGTCCTACTCCTAGGACTAGACACTGGCCTAGGCCTAGACCTTGTGAGCTCAAGCCAACCCAAGCTATTGTTATTCAGTTAATATATAATATTATGCATGACACTGTCACTCACTGACTGCACTGTAAACTGGTCTGGTGCAGTGGTGGGACTGGAAGTGGAAGTGCAGGCAGTGCACACTGCCACACATGACAATTTGACAATCACATTTGCTCACAGTAGCTAGACCCTATAAATATAATAAAAAATCACCCGTTTTGCCATCGCATACATGGCATAGGCCTAACATGACAGGTGCAGTAGGCCTAGTCAAACATATCAACATTTTCCAAGCACTTTAGCCTTAGTTTAGGTATTTTTTTGGGTAACTTGAAAGCAATTCACAAGACCACGTTTTTAGTTTGCCGGGCGAGCCCGGCCAATTTCATTTATGGCCGGGTATAGGCCAAGGTTCCTAGTCACGTGACCTTCATGCCTGTGCTATTGAGGTCATAGGAAATGCGTCAGAGGGGAAATACAATACTGTGAACCACTCTTCATCCGGGGAAGTGACCTTTCAAAAATGTCTGAATTCGGGGATTACCCTATTTTCATCTAAAAATAGCAACAAGTCACAAACATTCGCCACTGGGGCATACTAGAGGCTACATGAAGCTCGGTCGCGCCGCGAAGTGTGGCTCTGGGAACCAGAGTAGTTTTTGGTTGGTGTTATGATTTAATCCGAATGAGAAACAGTCGCTGATTGGGTGACATAATTAAGCTAAAGGTTACAGTAAAGTAAATCCTGATTGGCATAAAAACATATTAATAATATAGTACTCACCAGGTGTCAGGTTCTGTCGATATATCTAACCTCTCTGAGAATAAATAATAACCTACCTGGTTAGACTTAACCTTGTATTGTAGCAACACAAACTAGTATTGTTTAGAAATATTAATTAATCACTTCCTAATTCTATCGGAATTGTTAATGTTCTAGTCAATTATGTATTAAGACAATATTATTGTATTCCAGGTTTTTACCTACTACTAATGAATGATCTGCTACTACTATAATTGAATGAATAAAACATGTCTGAAATAAAATGAAATGAATCGGGCTTTAGGCCACCTTTGTGCACATATAGGCTAAACTGGGCCAGGAGAACCTCCTGAGGATGGTGAGATGATTGAGATGACACTGTCCTCCAGACACAGGACTCGAATTCGAGCCCTGACGGTCTGAGGCCGAGCACGCTACCTCTCGGTCACGGAGGCTCCCCACAATACTGACTTTCAAACGTGGATGGGGAAGAAACATTTTTTGTTTCTCAAAAAACCGCCGAGACCGGGAACCAATCCCCGAACTCTGGCGTGAAAGGCAGCGGTGCTAACCACTACCCTAGGGCCCCCGCCCAACAAGTCTGAAGATACTGATTTTGTTGGTGGTTCTCACTGTTGTGACAGTAATTGATCACGTTTTAAGAAAAAAATAATGTATTTCAACTCCACCATCAAACAGCCTAATAGCTACACAAATAATCATATGACACCAAATTATGAAGAAAATACAAGTTGTCAACATTAAACACTTATGTCACTAAATCATGTGATAATCACACATTATTATACCACCAAGGTCGAAACTTGAGCTTATTTAACTTCAAAGCTATACACTCCCAAAGTTAGATAAACACAAGCAAATATTGACAAAATGGTGAGGTCATCTTACTTCCACAAACTGAATTAAATTTAAATATTACTGAAGAAGAAATAAAGAAAATCATTAAAAACTTAAAAAGGGCCTTTTAGATACATTTTCTACCAATTATCATTTTTCTGAAATGTGGACTAAATCTACAATCATACCGATTCACAAGAAAGGTTCCAGAAACCAGATAACAATAGAGGTATTTCTCTCACTAATATTTTTAGCAAGATATTTACCGGGGTTCTAAATGCAAGACTTCAGGCCTGGGCGGATACACATGGGGTTATTAGTGATGACCAAGCAGGGTTCCGTAAAGAATATTCAATGATTGACAATATATTTATCTTGCATTCTGTTATCCAGAAATATCTATATAAAAAAGTGTATGAGGCTTTTATAGATTATAAGAAAGCATTCGACTCTATTGACCGAAATGCCGTATAGAAAGTATTAGAACATTTTGGAATAAATGGAAATATGCTGGCCACTCTTAAATCAATATATAGCCAAGTAAGGTGTGATGTTCGAGGTAAAGGTGGGAATACACATTTTTTGATTGTCCAAATGATTTAAGACAGGGCTGTATTTTGAGCCCAATGTTATTTTGTTACCTAATACTGGTCACGGTATACAATTATTTCCTGATGTGACAGAAATATTAATGTTGTTGTTTGCAGACGATCTGGTTCTTATAGCTGATAGTCCGTATACATTGCAATTAAAGGTAAATGTTTTAAATGATATATTTCAAAGGTTGGGTCTAGTAGTGAATTTTGAAAAGTTTAAAATAGTAGTTTTTCGCAACGGCGGACACCTCGCTAATATAAACATGAAAGATGGTTCATATGCAACAATAATCGCGATGTAGTAACTGAATATATCTACCTTAGATTACTTTTTACTACAAAACTTAGCACACGCTGTGTACAGAAAAACCTCGCAACAAGACCTAAAACAGCCTTAATAAAGGTGGATAGAGCTTTAAGGCAGCTGCCTTAAATGCCTCTATAGACATATTTCAAAAAATATTGGATAGCCATATCGCTCCTTTTCTTTTATACGGATCAGAAATATGGGGAATGGATAATTATACTATCATTGAAAGCACACACCTATTAGCCCTAAAACGTTTTTTTAAATGTAGCCACCATCACTCCTAATGTATTTGTCCATTGTGATACTGGAAGAAACGAACTCTCAATCAACCAATCAATCAATCAATAAAACTTCTATAGCGCATATATCCTCAGCGGACCGAGCTCAGAGGCGCACAAATCCTCAGCGTGATCATGTGTCATAATCGAGGCCAAAGCAAGTTCGTCAACAGGGAGCCGGGCTGCTGAGGGACTAGGGTGGAAAAGACAGGTCAAATAGGTGAGATTTAAGTAATTTCCGGAATGTTAAGATTGTTTTGGCATTACGTATTGGCACAGACAGGGCGTTCCATAAGGCTGGACCCGATATAGAGAAAGCTCTTGACCCAGTCTTAGTTTTTAAAAGAGGAACAACAAATCGATTCGAAATAGTGGAGCGTAAATATTTTAAACATTTAGGCCGAAAAAGTAAACCAGCCAGATATGCAGGTTGGTTTTCTTTTAGGGTTCGGAAAGTTATTGCCCATATTTTAAAATGAATGTGAAACTTGACAGGAAGCCAATGTAATCGTTTTAGAATTGAAAAGGAACGACTAATCGTGAGGCGTTGGTTACCACTCTTGTAAGGCAGTTTTGAACGCTTTGTAATCTAGCAATATCCTTTTCTGGCATATTGTGAAAAAGTGAGTTACAATAATCTAACTTACTACCGACGAGTGTCACTGCAATTTGCTTGGCAAGATCTAAGGACAGACTTTTTCGAATTCGACGCAGGTCACGGATATGATAGAAGTATGCCCTAAATATTTGGGATATGTGTTTTCGGAAATTCAGGCTACTGTCGAATAGTACACCAAGATATTTAGCTGATGTAGATGGATTTGTGTCTTGACCTAGAAGTAAGCATGGGAAATTATTCAAGATTTTTTCTCGCTGAAGTTTAGTCCCAATAAGAAGAAATTCTGTCTTGCTAGGATTAAGCTTCAGCTTAGATTCCGTCATCCAGGCCGACACCACCATTAAACAATGTTGCAACTTCTCAAGAGTTTCCTTAGCGTTTGAAACTGATAGAGACATGTAAATTTAAGTATAATAGGCATAAAGATGATGGTTTATGTCAAAACTAGAGATAATAGCGCTGAGTGGTGTAGTGTATAAAGTAAAAAGCACTGGTCCTAGCACAGAGCCCTTCGGAACTCCATACGAGAGTGTGACCTTATCTGAAAAATATGTCTTTAATTTTTACGGACAGGAGCCGATTTTGCAAATAAGAAGAAAACCAAATTTGAGCCTGGCCAGATATTCATACTAATCAGAAAGTCTTTCTGTCACTGTAGCATGGTAAATGGTGTCGAAAGCGGCCGACAAGTCAAGCAAGGTTAGAGCCGTAACTTCACCCTTGTCCATACTAATAACGATATCGTTATGTACTTTCAGTAGAGCCGATTCTGTAGAATGATGTTTCCTGTAGGCCGATTGTAATGGATTAGATAGATGGTTATTTTCTATATGAGCCAGCAGCCTATTGGCTACTATCTTTTCTAAGATTTTGGAAATTAAACGTAAGCTGGATACAGGCCTGTAATTTTTCAGCTCGTTTTCAGGAAGATATGTTTTTTTCAGTAGTGGTTTTACATGAGCTTCTTTGAAATTTTGAGAAAATGTACTAGTTTCCATTGAAATGTTAATTATGTCAGTGATGGGAGTTATTATTATGTCAAGACAATTTTTCAACACGCTTGTAGGAGTGGGATCCAGATCACTTGATTTTGACGATGAGCTTAAAATAAGCTTTTTAATTTCATCTTCTGACGCACGTTCAAAAACGTTATTTTGGATCTAATTTCTGATTTTTACACTTGTGGAATATTCTGTACTTTATCTGGAAACTTGGAACGGATAGTTTCAATTTTATCCACAAAATACCTGGAGAAATGATCACAAAGTGATTTTACTGATTTGAATTCTGGCAGAGCCAAAATCTGTTTTGTCAAGTATCAGATATTGGATAAACATATTAAAAATAAAAAAAATTAGAATAGTTCGCAAAGTGTATGATATGATGCTAATTATTGAACATGAACACAGTTGGATGAGGAAAGTGAAAAAATATTTTATTTTATTGTAATCTTCAGGAAACTTGACAAACTCAAACAGTCGGAAATGAGCATCAATTTATAAAGGTTTTAAAAAAAAAGTTGATTTATTTTAGCGATCAAAAATGAATTGAAACAATACAAAGTAGTAGAAGATATGATATCTACAAATCGTTTAAACCTTGTCGTTATAAAGAAATTATATCAGTGTTGTGAATATTAAAAGTCATCAAAAATTATTAGCCAGTTTTAGAATGGGGATGAGTAATATCTTCACCAGCAAATGTGGATGTTTAGTTGACAAATCATTTGTATGTCCTCTTTGTATAGAGGAAGATGAAGATAAACTACATTTTTTATTACAATACCCTGTATACCACGACCTCAGATTAAAATACTTGCACCCATTTGACAGTTCACCAATAGAAGAAACATTCCAAAATGTAGTATCCACTGAAGATCATTGTTTGATCCAATGTGTTACTTTGTATATATATCACGCATTCCAGAGGAGAGAAAATTGTATATTCGACAAAAATCAGCCATAAGTTTATTATTTATTATTTGTACACTATTGAACAAAATGTTTGTATACATGTACTGCATCTTTTAAAGGGCCATGACCTGTCATATAAACCTAATCAATCAATCAATACCATGCAGATATGCGCTGGTTAGGATAATAGTAAAAGGTTAGGAGAATATGAAAATCAACACTTATAAATCAAACTTATGCTGAAATCGTTAAGAAATGACAACAGTTAAAAATTCAAAACAACTTGTAAAATACTTTAGACCTTCTTAACGATTTCAGCATAAGTTGTGCTGATTTTCATACGTTTCACACGTTGTCTCCGTTTCCATAAATGTATCGAAACCTGAGAAGGACGGGGTATCTAGCCTCAAAACACATTTATACAACGTCTATGACACGTTCATCCCGACCTTAGTGCGGTCTGAACTTGATGAACGTAGTGCACACCTGGCTCGTAGTGGCGTCCTTATCCCGTCCTCACTTGCAACAAACTTGTAACAGACCACTATATCCGTGTGAGCATCTCAGCATGGACGTGACAGACTCGGGAAGGACTTGGTCAGGACGGCTGAGGACGGGACAATACAGCAGACAGTCTTGTTGGCAACGTGTTAAGGGTCGTGATAGGAACTACTTACAGGTGGGAGAGTCGTGGGGGACTCTTGTTCGAGGTACAGTCCCGATACCGATACGTGTATCACGTTCTCAAACCGAGCCTGCCGACTACAGCCACGTCCTCCACACGACAAGGTAGTTGTCGTCACGCTCGCGCTTCGACCACACTGCATCCCCACCCCGCTCAGGGCTGCCAGTACGACCTCGCCGATTGTTTTGAGCATGTTCAAAACAATCGGCGAGGTCTGCCGTTCTGTCAGGATCTTCCAGATCCCCTCAAGCTCTATAACGTTCCCCACACGTCCCTTACACGATGTACACGTTCATAGTAGATTGCGTCAAGACCTCGTCCCGTTGTGACTAATATTATGGGTCGTGGGGGGATCTACCTGACAGATCGTGACAGTGTGGCAGCCCCTTTAGAAACATATGAAAAATACAAAGGAGGGCGAAAGTACAATAAATAGCCGAAAAACAAATACAATTTAAATCTGTAGCAGACAGCTTGGTCACACGCTGGACAATCAATTTTCGTAATTGACACTTCAATATCAGCAGGTGATCAACTTCGTAATCGTAAATACCATCAAAACAGATCTGGGGATTGGACTCACAATTTCGCGACACTCAGTGTCAGTGATAGAAACAAATTATTGAATCTGTCTCAGCCACTCAGTTCCAATATCTACAAGCGCATGGTACACAGTTAATAAAATGCAGAAATAAAAATAGGCCAATGTGCCAACCGTGGCAATATAAGCCTACTATATTCTTAGTGGTGTTAACCAATACATTGTGGTGTAAAACAATATATTATGTTGTCAAATTAAATGCCCGTGGTGTAACATCGATAACGCCAAGTCTTTGCAAATAGAGAGAGGCATTTTCCGTTCTTGTGGAAGGATAACCCCATTCTTCATTTAAATCTACTCTTTTATCCCCAGCAGAGATGATAAAATCACATATAGCTGGCATCTGACCTACCCTAGCAACTCTATGACAGTCATAGCTGTATTTCCAAGAGAAGAAACTCCGGTATACGGTTTCATTAGAGCTCACTTTGAGGATATAGTTAGCCAATGCTTGAGGTGAGGAGAAATCTGCAACATCAATATATGATCCGCTTGGTAAACTCATATTGTATGTATCCAACGCACCGTAGACTATGGGTACCAAACCATTGCTCAAGCTTCTCCACAGTTTCTCAGTAATGTATTCTCCATTTAATGTGTTTTCAAAAGCAAGATAAAATTTATATTGTTTGAGTACAGTTTCTTCTTTACACGTCTCTTTGGGACATGAACTATTTCCACATTCACCGTAAACGTCCACCTCAACATGGTTCATTAATTGTCTGATGTAATTCTCTCTCCTGCTGGCTGTCTTACAGTGACTGACAAACCATGCCACAAGTTTAGTCCTGGACTTGACAATATCATTAATCTCCTTACTCACAGTTTTAGGGTTCAAGTCCACTTTTTCACACTTCCCATAAGGTATATAGAAACCAGAATGAACAGAGTATGTCATTGTATAATTAAAACCGTTTGCGCCAGGCTCAGTTTCAAATCTAGTATTTGACATGAGAAAACGATTTACTGCCTCCCTACCATAGAACACCCACCTTTGTCCAGGAGGGCGGTAGCTTAACATGTCACTAAATCCACCTTCTTTAAATATCACAACATCACTAGAGTTGTAAAGTGAATGGTAAAGATATGTTTTGGGTTCCCTTGTCAAATACATGATTATACATTTGTCCCCAATTGAAATATTCGAAGGTCTCTTTCTAGTCGGAAAAAATATCTTAAGTGGCCTTTTATTTGATGTGCAATCTTGTAGTTTCTCTCCAATGGGACGTAATTTTTTGCGTGTTATGCTGCCTGATACGTGATCTTGAATTTTCTTTCTGCCTGCTATGTAATATTGCGTGAACATCGTTGATGTGAGATGGTCATTTGTAGAATATTGTTGAGAGTTTAACCAGAGGAAGAAAAAAATTGTCATCAACACAATGAAGATGCATGTTAAATATCTCAGAGTTCCTTGTGCTCCGTCGAATATCTATAAACAACAGACTGCTATATAAGTATTGAACAAACTATGAAGAGCAAAACATTTCATTAATTTTTAATTGTAAATTTATACACACTTGTTCATTAAGGTGCAATAAATAAATATTTTCGACAACTTCAGGCAAAGTTTGCAGTCTACACAAATATCATTCACAAACAAGGCGTAAGTAATGGTACCTTCATTTTTTGACGATATGCCATATTCACTCTTGTTGAATTAATAACTTTGCTTCTGCTCAGTTCTCTAAAATATAGATGTATTCAGTTCAACATTAAGTTGTAGTTAATTTGTTAAATTTGGCAAGACTTACTAGTGAACCATAAAAATAAACATAGGGCCTATCTGTATGATGATTACAAGTTACTTCCACAAGTTATTTTACTGTCTTCACACGGTGTGTTCATCCGTCATGTTGTTCGTCCGTCCGTCTTCCCGTTAAAATCAGCGGTATGCGTAACTTCTTTTGCGTTACTGGAATGCTCTTTGAAATTAAGGTAGTAGATTGGCAATTCACCACCGCCTGACGAGTTAATAGTTATATATGCCCAAATATACTTTGTTTTGTCCGGTTCTTTAAACTTATTTTTTCTATGCAGATTTTGTTAGAAGCTATTTCATGGAATTTGGTCACCATATTCCCAGAGTAGTCAGGTATTCTGCTATTACTTCTCTAAGTCATCCAGCATGTTCTTCCAGATTTATCCAGGATTTTCTAGATCACCATGCTGCTCTTCAAATGCAAAAGGCAGGATCTCCTTACTTTTAAAGTGAACAGAAACTGGCTATTGGCTTGCACGACAAAGGCTTATAGTAGGGTCCAATGTTGGTTCAATGGTGTACATGTCGGGTAATGTTCCATTCATTGCTTGAATTAAAACTGGAGGGTGCAGACCGACTTCACCCTTTAGTCTCTAGATTTCATAATAAAAATACATTTATGTAATGTTTCAATTCCGGGCCAGCGTCGCAGACAGTGGCCCAGTATTGAACCAATAGTGTGTATTTGGTATGGACAATTGAACCCTTTTAAATGCTACAATTAAAATACTAGTTGCAATTTTATTCAAACACAAAATGTTGAATCAATGTTGTTTTAATGTTGGGCTAGCGTCGCGGATAGTGACACAACATTAATCAACAGAGAGACAAGTCAAATTGTGTCCTGGGCACTGTGATTCCATTTGACAAACAAATATATATCTATTTAAAAGTGAAAAAGCTTAGTGGGGACTTCTGAAATTTAAAGTCTGAAGTCCGAAGTTTGAAGTCTGAAATTCCAATTCAGAATGGCTGCCAAAAAACTTTTACTGGAAATTCTAATCAATCAGCCATAATAAAAATAACCCAACAAAATTCAAAATGTCTGCCACAAATACTCATAGCACCTAGCCCAAATATTGTTGTTACTTGAAAAGTCACAATCCCCCTCTAGTTATATTTATTTTACGTCTATGACTTTTTGAATCCATACAACAGCGGAGGATGCGTAAATGTAGGTGAAAAGTTGTTGAAAGTAAAGGTCATATCTATACAATTCACGATGAAACGGTCATTTATATGAATTTGTGCGGCAATTGTGCGTTTTTTCATTTTTTTCTCTAACCTAAAAAATAGCTATACAGAGATAATAAATTTAAAATCTTAGAAAGGCGTCAATTTGTTTAAAGTCCGTAGAGTAATGTATAGCTCTCACCAATGACGCGTTATAACGCGCTATGTCATTACAACAGGCCATAATTTGATTGTATAATAACTATTTTTGTCTACAATGATAATATTGTAAATAGTTCCACTCAACTATGACGGTAATTTTGCTCAGTACATTTTCAGATATCGCTATATTTTATCTATTTTATTATTCTTTCTTGGACAAAATTTGTTATCGATGTTTCAAACATCTACCTGATTTATGTGACTAAATGTCATTTGTAAAATATTGGTATTGAATCATTTTCTACACTAGAAAGGAATTGTGACTTTTCAAGTAACAATAATGTTAAGACTAATTTTGGGCTTTTTGGCTGGCCATTTTGAATTTGGTTGGGCTATTTTTATTATGCCAGATTGATTGGAATTTAGATTATGGAGGTTTTCAAAGCTTTTTTGAATTATAATTTTAGGTTTCTGGATTTTGACTTCTTTTTTTAGTTTAATGCTGTATCAATGTCTGCGACGTTGGGCAAACATTTAAACAATACTGCGTCTACGTTTCGTGTTTGATGGAATTACAACTGTAGCATTAATTTGAAAAGGTTCTACTGTTCCTATCAAACACTCAATGTTTGTTCAATGCTGAGCAACTCTCTGTGACGCTGGCCCCACATTGAATTGAAACATTATTGGATATAGGCCTATGTATTTTAATTTATTAAATGTAGAAGGTGCGCAAAGGGTTCAAGTCGGTGTGTCGCCTCTGACAAAGGGTCCCTATGGTAAT
Organism: Flabesymbios commensalis; assembly: GCA_964017125.1. NCBI lineage: Eukaryota > Metazoa > Annelida > Polychaeta > Terebellida > Flabelligeridae > Flabesymbios > Flabesymbios commensalis. Next base: position 15,904,671 of record OZ024912.1, read on the forward strand.
CAAGATTCATTCAGGGGCTTCTGCCGACGTCTACATCATTGGACCAACATCCATCTGCATAGTGATCCAGATAATCCTGAATAAATCCGGAAGAATAACTGTGAATGCTTAACGAAGTCATAGCATACAACTTCAATACATAGGGATCATTGTGCCAAGGTTTGAAGTCAATTGGATACAATTTTGACAATAATCCATATAGTGATCCAGAAAATCATGAATAAATCCGGAACATTTAGAAATCATAGCATAACACCTCAATACATAAGGATCATTGTGCCAAGGTTTGAAGGCGATTGAATGAAAACTCAAGGAGAAATAGCTCTCTGAAATTTGGACACAGAGGAATAAAAATAAGAACTGTTACAAAATCAATATGTTTTGGCATAACCCAAACATAGTTAGATCCGATCACGTGCACATTTATCAGTAAATGTAAACCCAGACAATTAACAAAATATATACATGTAATTTAAAGATTGCGATTTTTTATATTTTTTAGTAAATATGAATAAATCACATACAGATCAATTTAATTGTAATCATATTATATAAGTTGAATTACATAACGCTGTTTTTCCGTTTCGGAACCTTCCCACAATATGTACGAATGAGCGGGAACATTTAGTTTTTTTGTAACCTGAGTACAACAGTGTAGAGAGATACCCTGGAATTACACATTTCTGCAAATCGCCAAAATTAATATGCATATCTTAAAGGTACCCACATTGCTAACATCAATTTTTAACATGTAAGCTAGAAGACAAGTGTCACTCATTACCAAGAGTTAGCAGCTCCTAAAACGTGATTTCGGTGCTTAATAAAGATTATAGAGGATTTTATTCCTACATGGTGTGAACAGACTATTAGCATAAAACATCACAGGTCCAGCCCATACGTTTAATCTGACATCCAATAAAATGATCATGCATCATACTAATCAGAACTGCATGATCAATTCGCTAAATTAAATATAAATAAATAACATTAACTTATACTGCTCCAATATATTAATCAATGATAACTTTCACATGTATTAATAATTAATCAATTGACTTAATTGATTTAAATGAAAAAACATTATTTAAAAATGTGATACATTATCAAAGCAGTTGACAGATTGTGGGCGCGCCAGACCATTCAATTTCTGTAAATACTGTGATTTTGAACGAATCTCATCATACTATATTTATTGCTCGCCTAAGCTTTGAACAAAATCCTGCAACTAAAATATCACCAGAATAACAAACACATAATTATCAGGTACTAGTAGTAGTTATTTTATATTGAGAAAGATCTTAAAGTGTTAAGCGAATGGAAATGAACAATGTTTTCTTTTCATAAAAATCTCAATAAGTCTCAGGAGTGAATATAATGGGTTGACAACAGTATACAATTTACCAATGTCTGTGTGATTGGTGAATACGGCGTAGTTAGTGTTCACATATGCTGGCGCCCTGATCACAGTTACGGTTTAAGCACTCCATAAATTATGCTAAATAGTTAAAATTGTAATATATAACTATGTCTATCTTAATGCAGAATATAATCATTTTTATACTGTCCCATATATGAGAAGGTAAAATCAACCTTACATTGTGAGAAATGTTTATATCTGGTCATCATATGGGAGCTAATATTTTCAAAATATCATATTATTATTGAAAATGAGGTGTACATGTGAACTGGTACTTTTATTGCTACCATAAATTAACATTTTGTGTAAAAATAATGTGACGAAATCTGTGACGTTCATCACAGAAACGCTCTATTTACATAATTGTTATCCCCATTTAGAGAGAAATAGAAATATATCATATAAAAAAATGAGTTTGAAAATTTAAAAAAAATCAAGTTTAGATTATTTAAATATGTACAGTATTTTTTCAATGTGGTTACCTTTAATCTACAGATATTGTGGGATAAAAATTGACCGAGATTGCTAGACACCTTTTTATCAAATCATCTGCGGTTACTTTATCTGGTTGTGCAAAAAGCGACGTAAAACAATATTCACTCGGTCACTTTATGTCACTGGGTACCATCTCGCGGCCGCAATGAATCGGCAGCACTCGGACTGTGTATGTATATAATACACACACACTCCGAGTGCTGCCAATTCACTTCGGCTGCGAGACGGTACCCAGTGCTTTATGTGGTCGTAGGATTGCTATTTGTTTGACTGTGCTTTACATGCATAAAATAGTTCTATTATACAAACTATATGTCATAAAAATGATATATACAAACTACATTGTAAAAAGCAGATTCTGACCTTTAGGCAGGAAGTGAAGAGTCGTCCAACAATACTAGACATGCGTTATTCAAAGTTTAAAGACTATTGGTTTTCTGTGAGTAGAAATCCGCATAAACTTAACGGAGAACTAAATGATCGCCCGTAGACGGGGTGTATTGTCAAATAGTATGCCACATTAAACACGATACGCATGACGATTACCATGTACTGTAATGCTACGTCCTGATAGGGCATCAAAATTTGGTGTACCGTGACCCCAAGCTTGACTCTTCTAACTTCCCTTATCATCGTTCATCTCTATGTGAATCGCAGACAACATGTCCACGCTTACGGATTTTTAAGTTATAGGTCTACAGCTGGCTGTGCCCTAGGAGGATACGGCTCCCTGAATTATAGCGCGTCAAAAAGGCGAATTTTAAATATTTTGGCCTAGAGGCCTTATATGGTTGTGTTTTTGTTTTGGGCACTGACAGCGACTACAGCAGGCACGGGATGTTGAACCAATGTTGGTTTAATTTTGGTCCATCGTCTGCGACGTTGGCCCAACATTGGTTCAACATCCCGTGCGGTGTCAAGCGAAATTAGGCATGGGGTAGATATTAGGCATGGCCTCAATTCCTACTCATTGCGCATGACTGTGTGTAACGCCTACTGATGATCATGCAGCGAATTTTTTTTTATATATTAATGTAATTGTATATTCCCATTAAACATGTTGTCAAAGATGCGGTAAGCTCAAATATCTATTAATGTTGTATATTGGAGATATGCTGATCAATGGGTTTTAGTATATGTAATTAAACTGTGCAGTCTTATAATAATAATAGTGATTGATGACAAATTAATAATAATTACGCAATCCATGGAGATCGACATTTTATAATTAATGATAATATTAGTATATCACAAAATAGACATCAATGTGTGTCAAATGATTTTTTTTTTTTTTTGGGGGGGGGGGAGTCACTGAAGATGTTATATTATAAACCAGTAATAATAAGAAATCCTGTATGATATAATAGAATACAGAACTCGTATAAAAAAAAATCTTTTTAATGAATATAGACATGTATGTATTATGTAAACTTAAATTTTATCGGGATTAATAACAATTTTAATTAGGCTTCATAAAGGATATTACGCCTAGCATTACATGTACTAATGTGACCAACTGTGTGGCTTGACAACGCCTGGTCAGAGGCCTGCGAAATTAGGCATCACCTTGCTGACACGCTACTGTCCACGTTATTCAGTAATATGGCAGCTACTACAAAAAGATTATATCATATTATGTTGAATGAGAACATTTTGTAAGCGTATATATGTATGGCCCTAGCAAGATAAGGGTCATGTCATAAGTGAATGACCATTTTCCTTCATTCGAGTTTTGTTTTCTGTGAAGGGGTCAAATAATATGCACTTTGAGTAAAATTTTCATAATCGAAACATTAGACATACATACACACCGCAATGGTTTATTTCGGGCAAAAGGTCATTCATATTATCAAAGAAAGAGTGCTGAGTATCTAGATGGGGCAGCATGCCCAGACTTGTTGTCTTCGCCGATTTCCAAGTCTGAACTTACTGCACTGTATGAGAATCACAGGACAATAAGCTTGTTGGAAGCATAAAGTGATGTCATTCGCACTAAGACCAAGGTCTAGTTCCACTGTGCACTCTAAATTACTATAGGTCGCACAATATTTTAAACGAGGTTTTTGATATTTTTGAAGAATTTTTGCTGACTAACATTTAATTTTTTCACTTTCATTAAACAATGCAAGTTATGCGGCGACTATTGCCAACATTTTTCGCCAACAGAATACTTCACATTGCCTGATCCTTTCTTTGTGATGTCTGACGACTGTGAAAGTAATTATCATTAGATCAGTGAGCGATATAACGTGAAACTCGGCAACATCGTTATGCATAACAGAGAAATAGTTATGCAAGTTAAAATAATTCAAACAAAAGTTATACCTGGATTTCGCCGCACATCTAAGTGAGTTGAAAGTTGAAAGTTTTGAAAGTACAAAAAATCAGCCAGTAAATATGTTTTAAATGGCAGAAAACGTGGTTCGCGATAATAGGCGTACGACCGGTGATGATACAATGAGCCATATATAAATCATTATACAAACATAATGATATTATTAAAATGTTATATGTTTCTTCATATTCCATTTTTTCCTTTAATACGAGTTAGGTTCGTGCCAGTAATTCAACAAATTGTAAGACGTACGGTTAATCGTGTGTATAACTGGACACTGTCTGTTGTATTGGAACGGACGTAGGCCTACTGCATGTATATATGAATTTTGTTCTGGGAAGAATATCATCTTTGTTTTCGCAAAACTTTCAAAACATATAATATGAAAGCTATACTTATGGCCTAATATACCATTTATTTAAATAATTATTTGAAGAGGCATTAAGCTGCTTGTTGTTCGTTGATGCAGTTTATTTCTGTGTGGCAGGTTATAAATTCTGTTGCAATCACATGTGTGCCAATCAATCGAGTTTTTTTCATTAAGGTGTGTGAGACAGTAGAACTATCAAAATTTGGAATATGCATATGTTTCTAATTCCGCAATTACAGTACATAGATATAGATAGATAAGTAGATGTGAATGGACATTCAAAGATGAAGAACTACACAATAAAACGTATACGTCACTGTATAGCAACCCTTTTGTTATCATATAAATAGTGGTACCAGTAAGACGGCTATCAGTTATAGACAAATGCAAGGCGTATAACCTACTTTAGAATGATCAGTCGATTGACATTATATTGAATTAATGGACTGAAAATATGCGGTGAGAATACCTCGGTTGATGTGATGATGTGAGTGAGAGTGAGCATTTCCTCCTAATTTCCACGAAACATTGACAACCTCAATATCCGCCATCCGCCATTCGCTTTGTGGTCTTATCTGTATTTATCATAATGTTTTCCCCGATGACATCACCAATAGGATTAACTCTATCGCAGACATTATGGGCTAATTATAAACAGAGTACCTGCAGTAGATATATGTTCAACCCTATTAGCGCGGGGACCGTCTTTAAACGTCAGAATCTGACGTTCTTAGACGTCAGATTCTGACGTATAAAGACGATCCCCTCACTGAAAAAAATAAAAAATATATATACAGTATCAGCCGTAGACCCATCCCATATAGATATACAAATGAGCCAGAAAGAGCTAACTAAGATATTTGTGATGATTTCACATAAAAAAAGCTTTGTTCTCCATGGTTTATACACAAATAGTTCAGCGCTGTAAACGTTAATACGGCACAATTAGTAATTATTTAGGTATCTTCACGGGTCAGCACACCCACGGTTACGACGCAGATTGAGCAGAGTTGAGTTGAGCACATATAAAAAGACTATTGATGGTGCGGGAAACAAAATGATAGACCTCTATGTTATCTTGGCAATGCCTTTTAATTCATTTTTAGTAGTAGTCATTTATATTATCGAAATACCCAGTTTTTATTTTGGCAATGCCACTTAACATGATTTTAGTTGTGTATGTCATACCATGTATATTATCATATGATTTTAACAAACTAACAATCTTGTATATACATGTACATATATCTCTTTCATTTCTATGACAAATAAGTCTGTAATGACTTTTCTTTTCTGTCAATAAAATATCTGTCTGTCTGTCTGGTACATGTTCCGTTCTGTATTCGTTAGATTCACAATTCATTTAACCAGTTTTATGAAGTATTATGTATTTAATCAGTAAGATCAACAGGTTTTGGTCCCAGATAAAACAACCACCCTACCCCTTGGCGCTGTGGGTCACATATGAGTGGCATTTTATTTTGTTTGAAGCGTGTTGAAATATTTAAATCTAATGTGAAATTATAACTATTTGTTAATGTAATTATTTTGAGGGCATATCTGAATCACTAGCAATACTGCTCCATCGGAGTTGACGCGCCACTGATCCAATGTTGGGCTTTATTCAACAGCAGCCCCCCCCCCCCCCACCGCACCTAATACACAGCCATATGCTCTATTTTTATTCACTGTGAAGTAGCTCTTTCTACTTCATTTGAATACACATTTTATGGTTCTAGGTCAATAATAAATAGTTTAGCCCTTTGGCACGGGGATCGACTTTAGACGTCAGATTCTAAAGTCGATCTCCGCGCTGAAAGGGTTAAGCACGATTTTATTAGTTATGTATTTATTTTATTAGCAGGTTAAAGTTATATGAATGGCATGTGTGTTTAAACATCAAGATTTTCAATTAATGTTTGGTGTCAAGCTAAACAAATATCAGTAAGTTTCATCCATTTGAAGACCGCGACCCACAACTTCAAGTGAGTGGAAAATAAAATAACAACTTAGCAACAAGAAGAATAATACAGCAGATGAACGGCTTCTTGTTATGGTATACTTTTTTAATATCTCATATATTTCATATAAATGCGACGATAGAGCTCAAAGGTTTAAAACAAAAACAATCAAGCGTCATTATTGAGCCAGGATATGGTTGGTGGAAAGGCTTTGAACAGTTGAAAAGGCTGGAGTATTATGTTATATCAATCAGATGTGACACAAACACATAGTCATGTGGGAGATAATTTACTTTTAAATGTCAGTGTGCATATAAGTGTGCATCGCACTCACAAAATGTTAGATTTATTCATTATCTATTCAATAACTGACGTACCAGATAAGACAGAGGAATACATTCAGAGGTATATCCGGAGGAGGAGGAGGTGGGGAAGTTATCAAGCCCTCCCCCACCCCAAGCCGCCCTCTCAAGTAACTTAAATATCTTAACGACCCCATGAATATATTACTGCATACGCCACTAAAATCCCCCTGACTTGACAATGTTAAATGGTGATCCGTCTAAGTTTCCTACCCACATAGTTTCTCTTTCGCGATACAAAACAAAACACAGTATTTCTGTGTGTGTTGCTTCAATGCTGGGCCGATGAGTTAAGTGCCGGGATGGGGGTAACCCTTTCGGCACGGGAACCTACTTTAATGTCAAGATCTGACGTTTATAGACTTCCGATTCTGACGTCTATAAGCACTGAAAGAATTAAACAAATTATAATGACCGTAGACCCATAATATAAGGATTCATATGAAAATAGCTAACTAAGACATGTGTGATGATTTCAAATTAAAAAAAAAAATTCCACAGTTCATATTAAATATTTCAGCGCTTTAAGGGTTTAGTGCTGGAATTGTACCGCCATTGTGGCACTTGATAACCTCCATTCCAGTAAACGCGTCGTTGATCCAGTGCTCGTTTAATGTTGGGCCGGCATTAAACCAGCACTGGTTCGCAGTCCAATTTTGTTGGGATACTTGCTGTTCGCGCCGCACGTTGTACTTGACACGCATCAAGTTTTACTTGACACTTGCCCCATGATCACTTAATAGTTACGCCTACCATGTGATCATGATTATATTATATGCGGTTAACACTTTCAGCTGCAGATTGAACCATAATCAATCTAAATTTAGGTGTTTATTCTTATTTTAAAATGACGAATGTTTTAAAAAATGATATACTTATAGGCGAAGGTCTCGTGGCGTACCGTATGCCCTTTGTCGCAAAGCGAAGTTAGATAGTAATTGCAATGTTAACAATATCAGATTATATATACGATGGAGTATTACAAGTTGAGCTGTGTATTTTTGCCTGCAATGATTGACACAACACAAGTCAGCTCAACCGGAAGTTACGTATGTTTGAAAAATGCTAGAGAAGTATGATTGTTTCACAATTGATCAATGTCATTTACGATTAGTAATGACAAGTTCAGTTCTATTTCCAGTTCTAGTTGCGGTTTGTTATTAAACAGTGGTGAACCACTCACCGCAGTCATCCAATGTTACGAGTAGCCTACTATTATAGTAGATTCAAAGATTATACACATAACAGCTGTAAGGATAACACTTAAGTATATGCTTATCTTTGACTACAATGGACAATGCAAAACAAACAGCAGTTACTGCTTTTTGGAAAAATAAGAAGCTCTTTCTGCTGTGCAAGTGTAAAGGCAAAAGGTAGTGTCTGCTTATTCCACAAGTAAGCAGATACTGCCTTTTGCCCTTGCAGATCAGAACTGCTGTTTGACTCTTGGCGCTAGAATAGTCTACCTATCAACGACTATATGAAACTCATACCACCAGCAAAAACCCCACGCAAAACGAAAGTGACAAATGAAATTATAATGTGACGATTGCGATGTCAATAAAATAGTTATCGATTTATGTTAAAAAAAAGTAGAACAGTTCATGAACATGTTTTTGTTTAGCGAATTTTGTCAGGTCACTGAATGTTTAGTTGGGTACTGTAGCACTTCGCACGCTCACTGCTAACTGTAATGACCAAGAAAGTGAGTAGAAAAAATATAGAAACCAAAAACAATAGCAACAAATGTTCTGATTTTTATTTGGAGGACACCTTAAGATAATTTCTAAGCGAATAAAAAAGCATATCTGATATACATGAAATAAACGGGGGTGTTCTATTCTGGCCATAAAACAGATGTTAACTGTTTAGAAATGCTTAACCCTTTCAGAGCGGGGACCATCTTTATACGTCAGAATCTGACGTATAAAGACGGCCCCCGCACTGAAAGAATTGGAATAGTTCTAACGGTTGTCAACCCATAACAATGGTATTCAAATTAACCGTAAAAAGCTAACTAAGCAATTTATGATGATTTTAAATTAAAAAAACCCTTTGGTTTCCATTGTTTATATAAAAATATATCAGCGCTTCAAGAGTTAATGCTCTGACAATAAAGGAATAAAAGTGTACTATAGTTTAAAAGAAGTGTTTCGTTAATAGGTTAAGAAGTGGTCATCTCTACCGGGATATAAACTTTGACAATGTTTATGGAAATAAACTGACGTCATAAGAGCATAGTAAGCTAATAGTAAGTAGATACTATGCAGGAAGGAAATGATTGTCACCCATCATGACGGGTAAATCTGTCACTCTCAGATAAGTACATCGTGGGGTTCCTTCAATATTTACAAACTCCTGATAGATTTACTACATTTACTTGTCTGAACGTTTCAGCATAGGAGGTATCTGATCACACTGCACAGCATCTTGAAAACAAGAATGCAGAGAGACTTTAAATTATTATACTTTAGTCAGATCAATTAACCCACACTACTAATATGGCTATAGGATTTTATGATCGTGGTGCTAGTGTATTGTCATACTTAATCGTTGACACTTTGCATGCCAAGTTCTCTAATTTGAGCCTTGCCACGCTGATTATTTTTGTTTGAATCATGGGGATCATAGGTTTTTTTTTTATTTGAAATCACTATAAATGTCTTAGTTAGCTTTTTCAGACTCATTTAAACACCTATCTTATGGGTCTAAGACCATCATAAATATGTTTCTTTTTTCAGTGCGGGGATCGCCTTTATACGTCAGAATCTGACGTCTACAGACGTCAGATTCAGACGTATTAAGACGGTCCCCACACTGAAAAGTTTGAACAAATAAATAAAATTTGTTTCGCTGACGTGATTCACAACATCAAAGGGATGACAATTCTTTACATTTAGTTAAATTAGTGGCCAATGATTTTTAAATTTGTTTTGCTAACGGCAAACATATTTCAGTTTAGAGCTAAATATAGGAAACACTGCATAGTTGTGGTTGACAATTAACTCTTTAAAAGCCAAGCACGACTAAAATCGTTATAATCGTTTTTAATCGATTTTATTAGCACGTTAACTCACAGTCATTGGGAATGAAATGAGTGATTAGGCATCAAGATTTGCAAATGCTTGCTCTCAAAGTTATTTGCACCCACTTAAAGCTGTGGATCGCGGTAGCGAGATACAACTATCATTGGTTCAAACACTGGTCACACTGTTACGAAACGTTATTTGGATACTAGAGGTCACATAAGTGACCCCCAGGATCAAGGCTACAAACTCGTGTCCAGGGGGTGTTGTCATTCCTCAAATTCAACTTGATCGATATACTACAAGCTCGTCGTGCGCTTAGCCAATCCTGAAATTTAGTGACCTTGGGGGATATAGAAACAGCTTCTATTAATTCAATGATCAGTTTAGACTAAAATCGTTCGGGTCCCCAATGTCCGACGAAAAGACAAGCCAAAAAATCAATGTTCAACTAAGTCTTTGAAATGTATCGGTTCTGATTTCCGAAGTATGTGTGATGTGTGTTTGAAAACGGGATATGGGGATATCCATATTAGCGGTAATAACTCTTTTAAGAGCCGAAATATTTATTTATTTAAATCAAGAGAACAAAGGGATATTTCACTTTGCAATCATCATAATTATCTCAACTAGCTGTTTATTTGTTACCTAGTTTAAGCTATGGGTCTAATGTAAACCCTCAATCCTAAATGATAATTTTATTAGTAATTTTATCAGGCTTTGCTTTTTACCGGATCGAAGAATTAAAGCATCTCCTGTAATAAATGACAACACTCCCCTCTATATGACAAGTGTTACTACCCAATCGGCAAACATCTGTTTCATATAAAAATAAATATATATTTTAGGATGCTTATAGCAATTTAATAATAAATTGAAATAATTTGTGATATCTTATTTCTCACTTCAGAAGAAAAACAAAAGTTATCTGTCTATATATTTCGTAAAAAAGTTGGACGTCTAGTTAAACAAAATCACTACGCTTATGAATATGTTCACTTACAGTTTCACAACTGTACCTACTTTGATCTGGGAATGGGCACATAAAAGTGACAGAACATGGATTGGTTAAAATATAATAATATTATGCTTGAACTGACTAATACATCTTAATGGCATGGGTACATCAATCAGTGTATTTATATATTATTAATTCTGAAAAATGTATTGTACGTTTAAAATAATACATACTTGCATCTATTTTTTCATGAGTAATCATTTACATATAAACATTACAGCGGGATTTACCCTCAATTGACTTCCTTTCAATATTTTTATTACAGCAGCAGATTATAATCTTTCAGAATACGGCATTGATAAGTTCCAATCAGGCAGTGATGATAACATCTCCGTTCAACTCGTACCAACCTGGTCAAGAACATCAAGGTCAAATGACAAATTAGTACAAATTTAGGTTGAATCATAAAGATAGATAGGTATTTGTCGAGTGTGAATATCATTTATACCATTTTATAATACCACTCTGCAAAGACAAAATGCGGTATCTGCTTGCTTTTAAAGAAATCAGATACTGCTTATTGCCTTTACACGGCAGAATAGCTAACATGCATGCTACGTGAAACGTTAGGGTAGGACAGGTTCGGGGTTTTCCCTCATTTTAGCTATCTACTTTCCAACGCAAAAAAGGCTTTTGAGATAAAGAAACAAATTTAGAATAAATGGCTGCATATTGTTCATAATATATCCTGGGTAATCTCTCTGTGAGACCTTACCTTCATTTATAATAGCAAAGTAAATTCCAAAAATAATAAAAAATACCGCTAAACGGACCTTTTAATATCTTTGTTCTCCAGAATTAATCAGGCCATTTGATACATCCAGCACTGAAAGAAATAAATATATTTATAATAGTCGTAGTCCCATAGCATAGATATTCAAATAAAGCGGAAAGTGCTAGCTAAGACATGATGATTTGAAACTGAAACAAGCCCTTTGGTCTCCATGGTTTATAATGAAAGAATCCGGCGCTTTAACCCTTTGAAGCCTGACTTTACATTGTCATCTTTATCCACTACAAGCCCGCGAATTGCTGTCGCAATTGTCGACTTGAAGATGATTTGATGTGGTTTAAAAATTAAAGAAAATTACCTCGTATTGGTAAACCAGTTGCATGGAAATTTTCGTTCTAAAAACTTTGTTGTAGGAAAATTAAGTCTGTTTTCAGGGATGTAAGATGATGCTTTAATGCATCGTGAGGACTTAAAGGGTTAAGGGCTAGGTACTAATATAAACATATAAAGCAATCATTCGTGAATACCGCTTTCAAAAATAAGACCTATGTTGTCAGAAAATGCAGACCCTCTGAAATTCGTTAGGATTGTAGTTTCCATGGTAATTCCGAAATGTTATTTTTATTGTATTTTTATTGCAGCACATGGAATGGACGAGAGCAGCACTACTCTGTTATAATATTATTTTTATTGTATTTTTATTGCAGCACATGGAATGGACTAGCAGCACTACTCTGTTATAATATTATTTTTATTGTATCTTTATTACAGCACATGGAATGGACGAGAGCAGCACTACTCTGTTATAATATTATTTTTATTGTATTTTTATTGCAGCACATGGAATGGACTAGCAGCACTACTCTGTTATAATATTATTTTTATTGTATCTTTATTGCAGCACATGGAATGGACGAGAGCAGCACTACTCTGTCAGTACCCTACACTGAGCAATGTTGGTGCAATGTTGGTCAATGGTTTGTAACGCTTGTCGAACATCACACAGTAAACACGATACACCGACCCAGTGTTGGCTCAATGTTGGACCATGATCTTCAACGCTTGTCAAACATCAATCCTTAAACTACCACATAATAAAACCTGCTAAACGCAACTAATTTCGTTTTAAATCTCGTTTGTTTCCCACCAAATCACTGACATTGAGAATGAAATAACTATTTAACTTCAAGATTTGAAAATATTTGATCTCAAATTAAACAATGATAAGTAATTGTCACCCACCTGAAGTTGTGGGTCGCGGTAGCGAGTCACAGCTTGAAGTGAGTGAAAATTAAATAAATTTACTTAGAGGGATAAGGGATAACACATTGTCATTCACTAATTCACATTTAATCAAAATTACCCGTTTAAAAAATATCTGAGTGCACTATATCAGAACGGAAATTTAGAGCTTACTCATTTCGACTAACTGTGTCATTTTCCATGAAATGTGCCTTATTGAACATATATGCAACAAGTAAAAGGCTGCACGCGACATCCAGAACGTGTTTGTTGGAAGAAGGATGCAGGCTCGGACTACACATACAGGGTCAAACATTTTAAATTTTCACTTCGTTTGCTATTATTTTTCATATTAGCTTAAAGTAAAACCAGACATATTATTGTAATATTAGTTATTATCAGTTTTCCTAAGTTTGCACCTCACCTCTATGTGAAATAATTAGGAACTATAAAGTCGTGTGCCTTTTTAATCCTAAATCAAACGCAATAATTTTCTACTCATATTGATGAAATAATCTAGAGTAGATACTCTGTTAATCAAACAATTAAATTTGAAGATTGGCTGATATATTTCATAAATATAGATATTCTTCTTTATTTTTAGCTTCGAACAAATAAAAATGATAGTGTACAATTCAAGTTTGTTATCCCCCGCCCGTAGGGGAAGGGGGATTTTAGTCGCGCCAGGATTCTGTCCGGCGTCCGGCGTCCGGCGTCTGGCGTCCGGCGTCACGTTTTCTTGTGGGCGCAAAAACTCAAAATACTACTGGTCGAATCTTTTTGAAATTTTAACATGACATTCCTAGCCACATGGGGATGTGCAGGTGATTTTTAGAGATGCTACCAAAAATCAAAATAGCCGCCAGTGGTCAACTCTAAATTTTATTGTGGGTGAAAAAACTCTAAAACTTAAAGTCAGAAATTATTCAAATTTTACTATCACATTTCCCATGATATGGAGATGTGGAGGTGACTTTTTCAAGGTTTTACTAAAATTCATTATAGCCACAACAGATCAAATTTACTTTTTTAGGGGGCGTAAAAACTCAAAAATGGTCAATGTTTTTTAAATGTTACCATCACATTCCTAGCAACATGGGGATGTGCAAGTGATTTTTTAAAAATGCTACCAAAATTCAAAATGGCCGCCAGAGTCCAACTCCAAATTTTTTTGTGGGCGCAAAAACTTTAAGTCAGAAATTATTCAAATTTTACTATCACATTTCCCACGATATGGAGATGTGCAAGTGATTTTTTAAGGTTTTACTGAAATTCAAAATGGCCGCCATGGATACACATTATATTTTCTTGTGGGCGCAAAAACTGAATATTGAAATAAGTAATAATTCACATTGTACAATCACATTACCCACCATCCGGAAATGTGCATGTGATTTTACTGAAATTTAAAATGGCCACCACAAATCAACTTTTTAAATATTTGTGACCGCAAAAAGTCTAACCTAATTTATGGCGGGGGATGATATAGGACTTCAGTCCTCTTGTTTTAGAATTTAAAAACTGGGTTTTATGTGAGAAGTGAATGTGCCCATTACTGACAGTAAGCAGAAAATAAAAGTGAGTGATCGACAAATGGTAGTGACTGATAACTTTACAAGCTAACAGCTACTACTGCTCTTTGTATTTGCATAACAATAACCTTATCGTCGGCACGTATTTGTCCTAGGAGATGTTAAGCGTTTATCCAGCCCTTGCCCTGCTGACTTCACAATTTTTGTATTTATAATATATGGACATTTCAAATTAAATTATTTTAATAACCCTTATCCTGCTAAGTTACTTTGCTTAAATTTTTACCCACTTGAAGTTGTGTCTCGCTAGCGCGATCCACAACTTCAAGTGGTTAAAAATTACTCATATTTGTGTAATTTGAGATAAAACTGTTCAAATCTTGATGTTTAACCCTTTAACCGCCAAATTATTCAATCTGAATTTTCACCCACTTGAAGTTGTGTCTCGCTGACGCGATCCACAACTTCAAGGGAGTGAAAATTATTCAGATTTGGCAAAATGGATGTCAACTGTTTTCAAATATTGCTGATTGATGTCACATGTTATCTTTGTCACATGTTTAAAAGGTGGTACTAAATGTGCTAAATGTGCTAAACGAAAACCCGAATATATGCGACACCGGCGATTAAAGGGTTAAACAGTAATTGATTTCCCAATAACAGTGATTTAATCTGCATTGTCGTGATTAACAGGCAAATGGTTAACTGATCAGCAGCTCCATAATATTAGATTAATTTCAGTGGCATTTAGTTTGCTTCATCATTTCCTTAAAAACGTATGGGTGTATTAGGTCAAGGGTCAAGTGTAAAGTATGTTGTATGAGAGTGTGACCTCACGTTAGAATCACGAGCACGCGCGTGTCTCGTATCATGGTGTACTACTACATGTATCTCCATGCTCGTATGTATCACGGGATTCCAATGTAAGCTTCCCATTGATAAAATGTGACAAACCCTAGTCCAGCTAGACCCGTATATAAATATATATTTATTGACGACGGGAAGTTTGCGTAGACATGTGTGTCATTAAAATGAACAGTACATTTATATGATACAGTGAATAATATGGTAAAATAGAAAGTGGTGTAAGGGGTTTTGTCAAGTTGAAAAAAATCCAAAAATCCGAGAAAAACTCTGAAGTGGGTGGGTGGGTCAAGCCCAGACTCGATTTTTCATTTTTTTTATTTTGTGTCTTTTGTGTTTTTTGTGTTTTTTTTATGTTTCCAAATATTTAAACAAAAAAAATGGACAGGGGGGGTGGGTAGTTGGGGTCTGACCAATCCGAGTTTTTCTCAGCTTTTTGGATTTTTTTTAACTTGACAAGACCCCTAAATATATGTACAAGTATTAAATGATTTAAAATAACTAAAGGAAATGTAAAATGTTAGGTTAACCCTTTCAGGCCTGAATTTGCCATCTTCATCCACTACAAGCCGCGAATTGCTGTCGCAATTCTCGACTTGAAGTGAATGAAAATGACTTGAAGTGGATCGCTAATGAAAACAAATATCATTATTATTAAAGCAGTTCCATGTATCTTTTTTGTTATAAAACCCTTAGTTTGCTGGAAAATTCAGTCTGTTTTTAGAGATTCGGAATAATGTCTTTATGCATCGTGAGGGTTTAGAGGGTTAATTCTGGTTCACCGTCCTTTCAGCTGTCTCGTGTTTGCCGGGTCGTGACGTCAAGCATCGTGAAGTGGATATCCCCACGAGAGCGACATGATGACGTCATTGTGAGGATTCCCTCGATCACCACACAGCAAACAGCAAATGTTGAAACAATGCTGGGTTAATATTGGCCCAGCGTCGAAGACAATGGGCCAATATTAAAACAGCATTGGTTTAACCGAGATGTTGAATCGATGTTGATTTATTGTTGGCCAGCGTCTCAGACGATGGGTGAGCATTATATCAACATTGGTTTGACATAGTGTTTGCCGTGTTAGTTTTACAAGAGGCTGGAGCTATAAACACCCCGGGTGAGTTTAATTACACACCGTTCTGGTTGAGGTGATCATGGTGATGAATGATTGAATCAACTGTCATTTTGTTTTCATTGTGATGACGCTTTGGCTGACCTTTTAACTCGGGGTGATGCTCCGTTGATCTAACCCCAACACGCGCGAGGCATTCAATGTATAAAGTAAGTAACGAATGCCACCCTTGTGCACATATAGGCTAACCTGGGCCAAGATATACTGAGGATGGTGAAGAGAATTTGATGACACTGTCCTCCAGACCCAGGGGTGAGCTGGGGAAAACATTTTTTCTTTGAAATCTGAATTCTAAACCGTGGAATGAACTAGCGATCTTCGACTTTGCAGGCAGGCAGTTTCAACCACTATTTCAAGGCCGAATAATTATTGACTAAAATATGTTATGAAACATATCTAAATGAAAAAGGCATAAACGGCGTCTAATAATAACCTTTTTTAGAAACTAACATTAAATACCAGTTTTCAAAATATGATCTACTGTTGACGAATAAATGCTAGAAATATGTAGTGGTGTTGTTTTGACCACTACATATTAGACAGTAGAAAAATCTTTTTTAATTTATTTGTTTATTAGACTTTATATACACAAATATATACAATAATCGTGCAAATATGCAATTGTAAAATAATGTACATTAGGATGTCAGATACAGGTGATCCCCGCACCAAAACTAGAGATGAAATAACTACATATTAGTATAAATAGTAGCAAAAAATACCCTGAAAACCGTAGAAACTTGTAACATAACAAAAAATAGAACACTTTTAAGAACATATATATTTATAATAATATCATTATATAGTTTTAATACATGTCTTACAAGATTACAACAATTAATCAGTTGGTCCACATTAAGCTCAAACGGTCTACAAAATGTAATATGTGAAGGTGAGACTAGACCAGAAAGCGAGCCAAGATGGGAGCCTGTAAATAAACAAACACTCTAAAGAGGTGAAGAGGTTGATGTCTAAAACAGATCCTGTAAGTGGGGGAGAATGTCAAACCGAGGCTATTTACGTCATGCCTCTACAAAGTGCGGCTCTGAAGCCGAATGCGTCCATTCTAATTCTAATCTAAAACAAATTATTATTCCTCTATAATTGACAGAAAATATTGTATTAGTTTTGCTATAATTTTATATGTATTATCCAAGAAGCATCCCTGTCGCATTTGTTTATAAAATTAAATGATTTAAAATAGCATAAATCATCCATTCCATGTATGGTTATTGACAATTTATCTCAATTCACATCTCAAGATGCTAAATTTGTTAAGTGTGTTTTTGTAAATATATGTTTCTATTGTTTACTGAGCTTGCAACCTTGATCGAAGTGAACATCACATAACATATCTTGATAGGGTCAGCTGCTATGTAGGTGAGAAATCTTTATCACAGGATCAACAAATGTCACTCACCTTCAAATTTTAATATCCACCAACGCATAAGGCAACCACTTAAGGTGTTTATATCGTCGGAAGCCAAATATATCCACCAGCTAACAGTTTTAGTGGTAAACGTTTATGCCAGAGCAGGGTCTATGTTTTACATTTGAACCAGCGTCGTACAATAAACAACATACATTTATATCACATACATCTGTTGAATAATATTATCACAAAAGAGGGGGTTCAAACCTTTCATTTACAATATCATACTTAGGAAGCTCATAAAATTGGTACATTTGTGTAAATTCACATCACAATGGGAATGAAAGCGATAAGATATAATTGAGTTATATTATGAATGTTTTTTTTTTAATTCAAATATAAATCAACTTAAACTGAGCTTGTTGGCTGTTCAATGAAAAGGACGGGGGCCCTGGTGCAGTGGTTAAAGCTGCCTGCTTGGAAAGTCGGGGATAACGGTTTTGAACCCCACTCCGGCCTTCAAGTTTCAAAGAAACGAGAATTTCTCCCCTGCTCACTCGCAACGATCCAATATTGTGGGGAACCACCGTGACCGAGAGGTAGAGTGCTCGGCCTCAGACCGCCATGGCTCGAATTCCCAATCCTGTGTCCAGAGGGCAGTGTCATCTCATTCAACTCACCATCCTCAGGAGTTCTCCTGGCCCAGTTCACAAAGGTGGCCTAAAACCCCTTTCATTTCATTTTAAAATAATAATTGCTCTTTTTTTAATAAAGCAACCTTACTGACTAGTCAGTCACTATTGATCATGTAGATGCTAGAAATGTATAGTATGTACACGTTGCTTCGGCCACTCTACATTTGATAATGCAAAGATATTTTTATTAGATAGATGTAGGTGGGAAGTCTTTATTACAAGATCAACAAATGTAACCTTCAGCTTTTTATGTCCACCAACGCATAAGGCAAACACATGAAGTGTTTATTTCATCGTCTGTCGGTCAAGCAGCCAAATGTATCCATCAGCTAACAGTGCTAGTGATAAGCCTATACTATGGGTCTCCACATGACCTCTTCAGTGGACGTTTCCTTGTTTGTTGACATACTTGACATTGTAGACAACATTCCTCGTCAACGTGTAAGCGTTGTACACAAACATGTCAAGTGGGCTTCTAAGAAGCTCTATCCCCTGTCTGAGGTTGGCGTTATGTAATGGCATTGTCAAATCTTCATTATAAAACACTGAAAATTGTATATGAAATGATGAAATTACATCATATAATCACATATTAAATTGTTCTATTCCGCATCATACATGTGAATATCCATTGAACCATATTTTTGTATCATTGTTGCAATTTTATATTATAATCCGCATATATGAGTTTTTTATTGTACTTCCCTGAACGGTATTGTCTTGTCAAAACAAAATATGTGAATAGAAATGTAGGGAGTGATGGTAGGCATAAAAAACGACAAATTCTAGAAATAGATCATATGCCACTATCTCTTTAATTTGACCACAAGTCCGAGTGCTAAAACGTATATCTATGATTTTGTATATCGGTGATAGTAGCATGATGATACCTGCTATTATGTGTGGACATAGTTATATTATAATTTGAAATGTTTGAATATAGCTACAGTCGTGATTACAGTACTTCGAGAAATCATTACCTGAGCAATTTTCTGGGTTGCAAATTGGTTGAAAATTGACCTAAAAATCATTTACTCTGGCTAATGTGAAATTGGGTATAGTTGGGTGCTAGAGGGTTGATTTTTTGTCATTTACAGATCAGTATTCAGAATGATTCAACATGATTGTACAAGTTTGAGCACATGAGAGGCTGCCATGTAATTAGGTTCAACGTGCAAATACAGGCTAAACTGGGGCTGAACACACCATCCCTAGATTACACAGGAACTCCAGAACACTGAAATGGTACGAATGAGCGAGGAAAATGAAATGAAACACTGTGAAACTTGATAGCAGAGCGAGGACTAATTCACGAGATGCAGGGTCACGAACATCAGGCGCAAACACTCACCAGGGCTTCAAAGGTATTACATATCATGCATATAGGCGCCACCTGGTGAATATACAAGCGACTTTAGAAGAAATTCATGGAAAATCTCGATAACGCATACAAAAGTGCATGTTCACAATGTGTCGCGTAACTACATATTAATTGTTCCTTTGTCCAGGAAATATAATTCGATGGGCATCCATTGTTGTACGGGCATCAGAAAAATACTGTGAAAAAAAAAATAAACGTGGGGTATTGCAGAAGATATACTATTTGGCAAACAAAGTAAAGGATGCGACATTGGCAATTTATTACTTGATTTAGTGTGCATCACTTTTATTATAAAATGTTCGGGATTTTTGCCAAAGCTTTGAAAAATACTGGTAAAATGAATGAAATAGGTTGAGAATACATGCAATCAGCTACGATGAAAACACCGATGATCACTTCAATTTATAAACTGGAAACTAGTAAATAGAGTTATAGTCCCATATGTTATACAAGGAATTATAAAAAGATGGTTTAATAATTTTCTAATTTTAAGGATCAATTGTTTATCAGCAAAATAATAATATGGTGTCTAAATAGTAATAAGTTGCAATGCAAATATATTGAAGTATTATTTTGAATTCCCCTTCAATGTATGATTCGCGGAACATTATATTGTCAATTTATGAAGATATTTCCGCCGAACTTTGGATTATCCTACATAATATGCTTCTGATAGATACTATAATAATCATCATGAAAAAAATTGTATTCATGTCAACACTATTCATGTAAATGATTTTATAATATAATAAAAATAGAAGTCAATAATGTTACTCTTAGACCATACCATTACTTTTGAATGATGTCACCTCTCACTTTAAAAAAATGGCAAGTGACCACATTTCCACATTTGGCTTTTGAGGTGACGATGTAGAAATGTTTGTTGCATCGTAAAGTGTTTAATTGTCATCAGTACCATTTGATTATGGTAGACGTACTGTTTTAATGGCATGTGTCACGACGGCGATCATATATGACCTTATAGTTGGATTCACATTAACCGTGGTGAATGAATTTCGGGGATTTCTCAGTCAATTCTGAACTAATTTTCATAAATTTTTACACACACTATTTTCCATTTATGTCGTGACTACCCTGAAAGTTTCGAGAAGTTTTGAAAGAAGTTAGACCATTTGACATGTAGTAAATAAAAAAAATGTTGCATTATATAAACCCATTAACTTCGTCTCAGAATTTTATCACATGTCAAATGGTCTAACTTCAAAAACACTTCGCGAAATTTTCAGGGTAGTCACGACATGAATTGAAAATAGTGTGTGCAGAATTTCATGAAAATTAGTTGAGAATTGACTGAGAAATACGCGAAATTCAATAATCCTGGTTGATGAATTTAAAGTAATCATGCTAACAGTATCCTCACATGTACTCCACTAAAATAATCAAAATGAACAGCAAAACTAACTATTTACCATGGTCAAACGTAACGACCTAATAAAACGTAATTATTGAACATATTTATCGCTGGCCTATGTTTTTAAAACCCAAATATGTGCATGCTTTAAAATGAATGTTATTTATATTTATAAATGTCATACATTTTTTAATGGAATAATGTGTGTATTGAGATTGGGCTGACATCTGAAACATTGAGCTTTGCTAGGGATTTTGGTGTATAATGTTGCATCCACTTGTTTGTAAATAATTTGTGTGTGCTGAACTCAAATCTGTGAGATAACATTCTAGAATTGGTAACCTTCGATCAACTTCTAATTAGCAAAGCAAAAAATGGCCGCTAAAATGTAAAGAAACTTCCGTGTTTTCTACGGTTTGTCGCACATGAAAGCACATTTCGTCACCTTGGTATCAGAGGGTCGTATCTGCCACTTTGCAAAGTGGCAGATACAGCACTCTAATACCAAGGTGTTTTCTACGGTTTGTCGCACATGAAAGCACATTTCGTCACCTTGGTATCAGAGTGTTGTATCTGCCACTTTGCAAAGTGGCAGATACAACACTCTAATACCAAGGTGACAATCCTATGGTTTCTGCAAGATTTTATTATATATATTTGTTAAGTGTCTTTGGAAAGAAATGACCTTTGTTAGACCTTCAAGTCCAAAACGCCCGCTGTTTCTTATATATGTGGGCCTAACTTTTAGTATAATTATACCGATAAACATCCTGACGATATTATGACTTATCTGAAGTAATTAAGTAACTTAGTGGACCAGGAATAAACGTTACTGACGAGTAAATTTTAAAGAAAAAATCCCAAATGACTGCGATATTCAATTCATATGAACACAAAAACAAAATGGATATCAAAATGTAAATGCCACCCTTTTTATGGGTTTGTCCCACGAATAAAGCACAATTGAAGTTTTTTTTGCATGACATGGGCGCCGAAACACACCTTTCGGATGTTCATTTCTCATCGTCTGACTATATTTTATCGCAAAATCCAAGATGACGATTCAATATTGAAATCATGACGTCATTCTTAATGCTAAGCAGATCGAAGCATGTTAAAATCTACTTTATATTTCCAATAAAACAATTGTGTTTTTTATATTTTAGTTCAGATGCATAAAAACGTTTTTATTTGTTTGCTGGCTTTTCTGTCATGTTCCTCTCACAGGAACCATCAGTAATAACTATTCCTGTTACTTGTTGGTAACCATTCTGGATTTAAAGGTCAAATATAAATAAGTCAATAAGTTTGATCGACAAAATCACACAGAAACCAGCATGTATCTGCAACAAAAATAAGGGTTTTGGCAGCTATGTCTTTTTTTGTCAATTTGAAAGACACCGAATATAGAATTGTATCTGCAGGTTCGAATTCAGCACACACACATTACGTAAAGACAAGTGGACGAGAAATGCTACTCTTAAATGCCGAGCAAAGTTCAATTTTTCAGATTTCAGCCCAGTCAAAATACACACATTTTCAAAAAAGGTTGCAATATTCTTTTATTAAAAATATATCTGATTTCTATGAATTTAAATACCATCCAGTTTCAAGCATAATTATACACATCTGAGATAAAAAAACATAGGTCAAATATAAATTAACCCTCGGTTCATCCAACAAAAGCACTAGTAGTGGCAGTATAGCAAATAGTTCGACATAATAAACTATTTGCTATACTGCCACTACTTGTTGTTTTGTTTGATAAACCGAGTGTATGAGACTTTTATAAAGAATGAATCCAAACACACGCATGAATTAATCACAACCACTTCTTTGAAAAGATAACTTTAATTAGCCTAAAAAAATAACAATAATGTCAACATTAAATCGGGTTTGATCAACATCGATATCAAAAATCAGTCATGGACTATATATCAAAATAATTTGAAATCACGCATGAAATCAATATGGCAAACATATAAAATCACTTCTAAACTAGTAAAATCACTTAAATTATTTACAATCATTATCATAATCGTTGCCTACTGCTCAACATTTAACCATTTGACCAATAAAAGTTGAACCCTCCCATCGCCACATCTAATATCAAACTGGCGATAAAACAGTGATATCTCAAAAATATATGAAAACCCTCTCGTTCCCACGTGTCAATCTCTAGCTGAGACCTTGAAACTAAACGGTCAGACTATATGACTAATAAAACATAAACCCTCTCATCCCCTCGTGTCAGTAACTATACTGACACCTGGCGACGAAACAGTCAAACTTCAGTTTTACACTATTACCAATACACTACTTTCATTATACTTGGAAGTAAAATAATAATAGAAGGAAGAGAGGAGCTTAGAATATAAAATGTAAAGTAAAATTTTGTAACAATCAATATAATTGTATTGAACACACTTTTGTGAGGTAAACAGTTATATTATGACAACTAACGGTACGGGCTATGGAAAAGCAGCTTGGGCGAAGACAAGAGAATGAACAGCCGGTGCCCAAACCCAGGTACGCAATTGTACGGTCAACCAAAACTATCTTCGTTGTCACAGCAAGCCTATCGAACTTTCCACCAATTAATCGCTATGAACCCACTGCAATATTAACATATGGAAAAATATCACCAAGGAGTAACACAGGTAGTTACTACCACACAACTGCAAATAAAATGAAATAAACAAAAAAATAATATAATTTAGTAGAAATCGTGTCCTAGAACACCAAAAGGAATAAATAAAAGGGAAGGCCTACATCACAACGACATAGCATCGCTTCACCACAACTACCTAGGGAATATCATCACTCTTCACTGCAGTTGGCCTGTCACTGCACATCACTGGGAAAATGTGAAACTTAAATAAAAGAAAGAGTTCCTGAAATTAAAGTTTGCCTGAAAACCTTATAACATGCATCAACATCCCTACTCCAACCCCGGGCACCAGCCCTGTTGTATCATCAGAACCTTGCATGCAACGAATTATAGCTCACCAGGGAGGGTAACACTGAAACTGTACTCTTGGTTAATTATGGGAGATTTCCCTGAATCAGGCTGGAAACCTTGTCGACAATAAAATGGACCTAGCCCAACTATTGAAGTTACAAGGTATATCAAAATCAACATTATACTTAATGTTCAACCTACTTATTATTTTCAGTCAACTTCACAAACTTAACAAAAGGAACGTAGAGGAGAGAGGAGACGACACGAGCCTGTTGGTGATGCTAGTGCTACTGTCAATCAAATACAACTTTCTTCCACCAACAGGCCAGCCAGTACTGCCTGCCTGCTGCTGCTGCTAATATCAATTCAACTTCTCCGCAATAACATACCAGACAGAACTGATTCAGCACGCTGTGTCACATGGTTTTATCCAGTGGGGAGGGGGTGAGGAAATACTCTCCAAGCCCCAACTAATACCACATTTAAACATAATAAAATTATAAGACAATACTTAAAATGCTTCTCTATCTAAAATAGAATTACTGTAAAGCATTCATTGTAATTGTCAACACTTGAGTGGGACTTAAATGGAGGAAATATAATTAAAGTGTTAAATGGTATTCATCATTAAGCGTGTGGAATATGATTTGGGATAATACTATTAGGTTATGAACTTCACTAAATTTTCTCATGATTACTAAATTTAGAGCAACCCTTTACAGTCTTGGATCAGTCTTGTGAGAGTAACAAGACTGCGCCTCCCCCTTTTGTCAGCCTGGTTAATGCTATGACCCTAATTCTGTCATTTTGAATCAATACTTCAATCAATGCAGTCACTGTGACACACTCCTTTGAACTGTCAGAAAGCTGACTGAGACAATAATTCACAGCAGTTGACCAGTGACCACAGAATATTATCAGAAATACCAGGCTACCGGTAAGATGACAATTAATACATAAGGCATTAATTATCAGCTATATCTTTAGGTAAACTAATAGAAATAGGCATGATTAGCAAAAGTGACTTTATTAAAATTGAAGCAGCATAAATGTACAGTATTCAGTAAGCACAGTCACATGTAGGCACTCAGTCAAGCTACATCAATGAATCATTATTATTAAATTATCAGTACTACTGTCAGTGTCAGTACTTTTCAATTCAATTAGGACAGGTCACATTTGAATTGGCTAGTTTGGATTTATTCCAGGGCTAGTCCTACTCCTAGGACTAGACACTGGCCTAGGCCTAGACCTTGTGAGCTCAAGCCAACCCAAGCTATTGTTATTCAGTTAATATTTAACATTTTGCATGACACTGTCACTCACTGACTGCACTGTAAACTTGTCTGGTGCAGTGGTGGGACTGGAAGTGGAAGTGCAGGCAGTGCACACTGCCACACATGACAATTTGACAATCACATTTGCTCACAGTAGCTAGACCCTATAAATATAATAAAAATTCACCCGTTTCGCCATCGCATACATGGCATAGGCCTAACATGACAGGTGCAGTAGGCCTAGTCAAACATATCAACATTTTCCAAGCACTTTAGCCTTAGTTTAGGTATTTTTTTGGGTAATTTGAAAGCAATTCACAAGACCACCTTTTTAGTTTGCCTGGCGAGCCCGGCCAATTTCATTTATGGCCGGGTATAGGCCAAGGTTTCTAGTCACGTGACCTTCATGCCTGTGCTATTGAGGCCGGTGAATAATTTTCTGGGTCAAGTCATAGGAAATGCGTCAGAGGGGAAATACAATACTGTGAACAACTCTTCATCCGGGGAAGTGACCTTTCAAAAATGTCTGAATTCGGGGATTACCCTATTTTCATCTAAAAATAGCAACAAGTCACAAACATTCGCCACTGGGGCATACTAGAGGCTACATGAAGCTCGGTCGCGCCGCGAAGTGTGGCTCTGGGAACCAGAGTAGTTTTTAGTTGGTGTTATGATTTAATCCGAATGAGAAACAGTCGCTGATTGGGTGACATAATTTAGCTAAAGGTTACAGTAAAGAAAATCCTGATTGGCATAAAAACATATTAATAATATAGTACTCACCAGGTGTCAGGTTCTGTCGATATATCTAACCTCTCTGAGAATAAATAATAACCTACCTGGTTAGACTTAGCTTGTTATTGTAGCAACACAAACTAGTATTGTTTAGAAATATTAATTAATCACTTGCTAATTCTATCGGAATTGTTAATGTTCTAGTCAATTATGTATTAAGACAATATTATTGTATTCCAGGTTTTTACCTACCACTAATGAATGATCTGCTACTACTTTAATTGAATGAATAAAACAAGTCTGAAATAAAATGAAATGAATCGAGCTTTAGGTCACCTTTGTGCACATATAGGCTAAACTGGGCCAGGAGAACCTCCTGAGGATGGTGAGATGATTGAGATGACACTGTCCTCCAGACACAGGACTCGAATTCGAGCCCTGACGGTCTGAGGCCGAGCACGCTACCTCTCGGTCACGGAGACTCCCCACAATACTGACTTTCACACGTGGATGGGGAAGAAACATTTTTTGTTTCTCAAAAACCGCCGAGACCGGGAACCGATCCCCGAGCTCTGGCGTGAAAGGCAGCGGTGCTAACCAATACCCTAGGGCCCCCGCCCAACAAGTCTGAAGATACTGATTTTGTTGGTGGTTCTCACTGTTGTGACAGTAATTGATCACGTTTTAGAAAAAATAATATATTTCAACTCCACCATCAAACTGCCTAATAGCTACACAAATAATCATATGACACCAAATTATGCAGAAAATACAAGTTGTCAACATTAAACACTTATGTCACTAAATCATGTGATAATCACACATTATTATACCACCAAGGTCGAAACTTGAGCTTATTTAACTTCAAAGCTATACACTCCCAAAGTTAGATAAACACATGCAAATATTGACAAAATAGTGAGGTCATCTTACTTCCACAAACTGAATTAAATTTAAATATTACTGAAGAAGAAATAAAGAAAATCATTAAAAACTTAAAATCGTGCAAATCAGCTGGACCTGATGAGCTGGTGAGTGAAATGCTCAAATACGGAACGGAAAATATTCTAGTATATTTAAAGGGCCTTTTTGATACATTTTTTACAAATTATCATTTTTCTGAAAGTTGGACTAAATCTACAATCATACCGATTTACAAGAAAGATTCCAGAAACCAGATAACAATAGAGGTATTTCTCTCACTAATATTTTTAGCAAGCTATTTACCGGGGTTCTAAATGCAAGACTTCAGGCCTGGGCGGATACACATGGGGTTATTAGTGATGACCAAGCAGGGTTCCGTAAAGGATATTCAATGATCGACAATATATTTATCTTGCATTCTGTTATCCAGAAATATTTATATAAAAAAGAAAAAGTGTATGAGGCTTTTATAGATTATAAGAAAGCATTCGACTCTATTGACCGAAATGCCGTATAGAAAGTATTAGAACATTTTGGAATGAATGGAAATATGCTGGCCACTCTTAAATCTATATATAGCCAAGTAAGGTGTGATGTTCGAGGTAAAGGTGGGAATACACATTTTTGATTGTCCAAATGATTTAAGACAGGGCTGTATTTTGAGCCCAATGTTATTTTGTTACCTAATACTGGTCACGGTATACAATTATTTCCTGATGTGACAGAAATATTAATGTTGTTGTTTGCAGACGATCTGGTTCTTATAGCTGATAGTCCATATAAATTGCAATTAAAGGTAAATGTTTTAAATGATATATTTCTAAGGTTGGGTCTAGTAGTGAATTTTGAAAAGTTTAAAATAGTAGTTTTTCGCAACGGCGGACACCTCGCTAATATAAACATGAAAAATGGTTCATAGGCAACAATAATCGCGATGTAGTAACTGAATATATCTACCTTAGATTACTTTTTACTACAAAACTTAGCACACGCTGAAAAACCTCGCAACAAGACCTAAAACAGCCTTAATAAAGGTGGATAGAGCTTTAAGGCAGCTGCCTTAAATGCCTCTATAGACATATTTCAAAAAAATATTGGATAGTCATATCGCTCCTTTTCTTTTATACGGATCAGAAATATGGGGAATGGATAATTATACTATCATTGAAAGTACACACCTATTAGCCCTAAAACGTTTTTTTAAATGTAGCCACCATCACTCCTAATGTATTTGTCCATTGTGATACTGGAAGAAACGAACTCTCAATCAACCAATCAATCAATCAATCAATAAAACTTCTATAGCGCATATATCCTCAGCGGACCGAGCTCAGAGGCGCACAAATCCCCAGCGTGATCATGTGTCATAATCGAGGCCAAAGCAAGTTCGTCAACAGGGAGCCGGGCTGCTGAGGGACTAGGGTGGAAAAGACAGGTCAAATAGGTGAGATTTAAGTAATTTCCGGAATGTTAAGATTGTTTTGGCATTACGTATTGGCACAGACAGGGCGTTCCATAAGGCTGGACCCGATTTAGAGAAAGCTCTTGACCCAGTCTTAGTTTTTAAAAGAGGAACAACAAATCGATTCGAATTAGTGGAGCGTAAATATTTTAAACATTTAAGCCGAAAAAGTAAACCAGCCAGATATGCAGGTTGGTTTTCTTTTAGGGTTCGGAAAGTTATTGCCCATATTTTAAAATGAATGTGAAACATGACAGGAAGCCAATGTAATCGTTTTAGAATTGAAACGGAACGACTAATCGTGAGGCGTTTGTTACCACTCTTGCAAGGCAGTTTTGAACGCATTGTAATCTAGCAATATCTTTTTCTGGCATATTGTGAAAAAGTGAGTTACAATAATCTAACTTACTACCGACGAGTGCCACTGCAATTTGCTTGGCAAGATCTAAGGACAGACTTTTTCGAATTCGACGCAGGTCACGGATATGATAGAAGCATGCCCTAAATGTTTGGGATATGTGTTTTCG
The DNA here is from genome assembly GCA_964017125.1 of Flabesymbios commensalis. NCBI lineage: Eukaryota > Metazoa > Annelida > Polychaeta > Terebellida > Flabelligeridae > Flabesymbios > Flabesymbios commensalis. Next base: position 15,933,865 of record OZ024912.1, read on the forward strand.
GAAATTCAGGCTACTGTCGAATAGTACACCAAGATATTTAGCTGATGTAGATGGATTTGTGTCTTGACCTAGAAGTAAGCATGGGAAATTATTCAATAATTTTTCTCGCTGAAGTTTAGTCCCAATAAGAAGAAATTCTGTCTTGCTAGGATAAAGCTTCAGCTTAGATTCCGTCATCCAGGCTGACACCACCATTAAACAATGTTGCAACTTCTCAAGAGATTCCTTAGCGTTTGAAACTGATAGAGACATGTAAATTTGAGTATAATAGGCATAAAGATGATGGTTTATGTCAAAACTAGAGATAATAGCGCTGAGTGGTGTAGTGTATAAAGTAAAAAGCACTGGTCCTAGCACAGAGCCCTTCGGAACTCCATACGAGAGTGTGACTTTATCTGAAAAATATGTCTTTAATTTTTACGGACTGGTGCCGACTTTGCAAATAAGAAGAAAACCAAATTTGAGCCTGGCCAGATATTCATACTAATCAGAAAGTCTTTCTGTCAATGTAGCATGGTAAATGGTGTCGAAAGCGGCTGACAAGTCAAGCAAGGTTAGAGCCGTAACTTCACCCTTGTCCATACTAATAACGATATCGTTATGTACTTTCAGTAGAGCCGATTCTGTAGAATGATGTTTCCAGTAGGCCGATTGTAATGGATTAGATAGATGGTTATTTTCTATATGAGCTAGCAGCCTATTGGCTACTATCTTTTCTAAGATTTTGGAAATTAAACTTAAGCTGGATACAGGCCTGTAATTTTTCAGCTCGTTTTTAGGAAGATATGTTTTTTTCAGTAGTGGTCTTACATGAGCTTCTTTGAAATTTTGAGAAAATGTACTAGTTTCCATTGAAATGTTAATTATGTCAGTGATGGGAGTTGTTATTATGTCAAGACAATTTTTCAACACGCTTGTAGGAATGGGATCCAGATCACATTATTTTGATGATGAGCTTAAAATAAGCTTTTCAATTTCATCTTCTGACGCACGTTCAAAAACGTTATTTTGGATCTAATTTCTGATTTTTACACTTGTGGAATATTCTGTACTTTATCTGGAAACTTGGAACGGATAGTTTCAATTTTATCCACAAAATACCTGGAGAAATGATCACAAAGTGATTTTACTGATTTGAATTCTGGCAGAGCCAAAATCTGTTTTGTCAAGTATCAGATATTGGATAAACATTTTAAAAATAAAAAAATGTAGAATAGTTCGCAAAGTGTATGATATGATGCTAATCAATGAACATGAACACAGTTGGATGAGGAAAGTGAAAAAATATTTTATTTTATTGTAATCTTCAGGAAACTTGACAAACTCAAACAGTCGGAAATGAGCATCAATTTATAGAGGTTTTAAAAAAAAGTTGATTTATTCTAGCGATCAAAAATGAATTGAAACAATACAAAGTAGTAGAAGATATGATATCTACAAATCATTTAAACCTTGTCGTTATAAAGAAATTATATCAGTGTTGTGAATATTAAAAGTCATCGAAAATCATTAGCCAGTTTTAGAATGGGGATGAGTAATATCTTCACCAGCAAATGTGGATGTTTAGTTGACGAATCATTTATATGTCCTCTTTGTATAGAGGAAGATGAAGATAAACTACATTTTTTATTACAATGCCCTGTATACCACGACCTCAGATTAAAATACTTGCACCCATTTGACAGTCCACCAATAGAAGAAACATTCCAAAATGTAGTATCCACTGAAGATCATTGTTTGATCCAATGTGTTACTTTGTATATATATCACGCATTCCAGAGGAGAGAAAAATGTATATTCGACAAAAATCAGCCATAAGTTTATTAATTTATTATTTGTACACTATTGAACAAAATGTTTGTATACATGTACTGTATCTTTGAAAGGGCCATGACCTGTCATATAAACCTAATCAATCAATCAATAACATGCAGATATGCGCTGGTTAGGATAATAGTAAAAGGTTAGGAGAATATGAAAATCAACACTTATAAATCAAACTTATGCTGAAATCGTTAAGAAATGACAACAGTTAAAAATTCAAAACAACTTGTAAAATACTTTAGACTTTCTTAACGATTTCAGCATAAGTTGTGCTGATTTTCATACGTTTCACACGTTGTCTCCGTTTCCATAAATGTATCGAAACCTGAGAAGGACGGGGTATCTAGCCTCAAAACACATTTATACAACGTCTATGACACGTTCATCCCGACCTTAGTGCGGTCTGAACTTGATGAACGTAGTGCACACCTGGCTCGTAGTGGCGTCCTTATCCCGTCCTCACTTGCAACAAACTTGTAACAGACCACTATATCCGTGTGAGCATCTCAGCATGGACGTGACAGACTCGGGAAGGACTTGGTCAGGACGGCTGAGGACGGGACAATACAGCAGACAGTCTTGTTGGCAACGTGTTAAGGGTCGTGATAGGAACTACTTACAGGTGGGAGAGTCGTGGGGGACTCTTGTTCGAGGTACAGTCCCGATACCGATACGTGCATCACGTTCTCAAACCGAGCCTGCCGACTACCGCCACGTCCTCCACACGACAAGGTAGTTGTCGTCACGCTCGCGCTTCGACCACACTGCATCCCCACCCCGCTCAGGGCTGCCAGTACGACCTCGCCGATTGTTTTGAGCATGTTCAAAACAATCGGCGAGGTCTGCCGTTCTGTCAGGATCTTCCAGATCCCCTCAAGCTCTATAACGTTCCCCACACGTCCCTTACACGATGTACACGTTCATAGTAGATTGCGTCAAGACCTCGTCCCGTTGTGACTAATATTATGGGTCGTGGGGGGATCTACCTGACAGATCGTGACAGTGTGGCAGCCCCTTTAGAAACATATGAAAAATACAAAGGAGGGCGAAAGTACAATAAATAGCCGAAAAACAAATACAATTTAAATCTGTAGCAGACAGCTTGGTCACACGCTGGACAATCAATTTTCGTAATTGACACTTCAATATCAGCAGGTGATCAACTTCGTAATCGTAAATACCATCAAAACAGATCTGGGGATTGGACTCACAATTTCGCGACACTCAGTGTCAGTGATAGAAACAAATTATTGAATCTGTCTCAGCCACTCAGTTCCAATATCTACAAGCGCATGGTACACAGTTAATAAAATGCAGAAATAAAAATAGGCCAATGTGCCAACCGTGGCAATATAAGCCTACTATATTCTTAGTGGTGTTAACCAATACATTGTGGTGTAAAACAATATATTATGTTGTCAAATTAAATGCCCGAGGTGTAACATCGATAACGCCAAGTCTTTGCAAATAGAGAGAGGCATTTTCCGTTCTTGTGGAAGGATAACCCCATTCTTCATTTAAATCTACTCTTTTATCCCCAGCAGAGATGATAAAATCACATATAGCTGGCATCTGACCTACCCTAGCAACTCTATGACAGTCATAGCTGTATTTCCAAGAGAAGAAACTCCGGTATACGGTTTCATTAGAGCTCACTTTGAGGATATAGTTAGCCAATGCTTGAGGTGAGGAGAAATCTGCAACATCAATATATGATCCGCTTGGTAAACTCATATTGTATGTATCCAACGCACCGTAGACTATGGGTACCAAACCATTGCTCAAGCTTCTCCACAGTTTCTCAGTAATGTATTCTCCATTTAATGTGTTTTCAAAAGCAAGATAAAATTTATATTGTTTGAGTGCAGTTTCTTCTTTACACGTCTCTTTGGGACATGAACTATTTCCACATTCACCGTAAACGTCCACCTCAACATGGTTCATTAATTGTCTGATGTAATTCTCTCTCCTGCTGGCTGTCTTACAGTGACTGACAAACCATGCCACAAGTTTAGTCCTGGACTTGACAATATCATTAATCTCCTTACTCACAGTTTTAGGGTTCAAGTCCACTTTTTCACACTTCCCATAAGGTATATAGAAACCAGAATGAACAGAGTATGTCATTGTATAATTAAAACCGTTTGCGCCAGGCTCAGTTTCAAATCTAGTATTTGACATGAGAAAACGATTTACTGCCTCCCTACCATAGAACACCCACCTTTGTCCAGGAGGGCGGTAGCTTAACATGTCACTAAATCCACCTTCTTTAAATATCACAACATCACTAGAGTTGTAAAGTGAATGGTAAAGATATGTTTTGGGTTCCCTTGTCAAATACATGATTATACATTTGTCCCCAATTGAAATATTCGAAGGTCTCTTTCTAGTCGGAAAAAATATCTTAAGTGGCCTTTTATTTGATGTGTAATCTTGTAGTTTCTCTCCAATGGGACGTAAATTTTTGCGTGTTATGTTGCCTGATACGTGATCTTGAATTTTCTTTCTGCCTGCTATGTAATATTGCGTGAACATCGTTGATGTGAGATGGTAATTTGTAGAATATTGTTGAGAGTTTAACCAGAGGAAGAAAAAAATTGTCATCAACACAATGAAGATGCATGTTAAATATCTCAGAGTTCCTTGTGCTCCGTCGAATATCTATAAACAACAGACTGCTATATAAGTATTGAACAAACTATGAAGAGCAAAACATTTCATTAATTTTTAATTGTAAATTTATACACACTTGTTCATTAAGGTGCAATAAATAAATATTTTCGACAACTTCAGGCAAAGTTTGCAGTCTACACAAATATCATTCACAAACAAGGCGTAAGTAATGGTACCTTCATTTTTTGACGATATGCCATATTCACTCTTGTTGAATTAATAACTTTGCTTCTGCTCAGTTCTCTAAAATATAGATGTATTCAGTTCAACATTAAGTTGTAGTTAATTTGTTAAATTTGGCAGGACTTACTAGTGAACCATAAAAATAAACATAGGGCCTATCTGTATGATGATTACAAGTTACATCCACAAGTTATTTTACTGTCTTCACACGGTGTGTTCATCCGTCATGTTGTTCGTCCGTCCGTCTTCCCGTTAAAATCAGCGGTATGCGTAACTTCTTTTGCGTTACTGGAATGCTCTTTGAAATTAAGGTAGTAGATTGGCAATTCACCACCGCCTGACGAGCTAATAGTTATATATGCCCAAATATACTTTGTTTTGTCCGGTTCTTTAAACTTATTTTTTCTATGCAGATTTTGTTAGAAGCTATTTCATGGAATTTGGTCACCATATTCCCAGAGTAGTCAGGTATTCTGCTATTACTTCTCTAAGTCATCCAGCATGTTCTTCCAGATTTATCCAGGATTTTCTAGATCACCATGCTGCTCTTCAAATGCAAAAGGCAGGATCTCCTTACTTTTAAAGTGAACAGAAACTGGCTATTGGCTTGCACGACAAAGGCTTATAGTAGGGTCCAATGTTGGTTCAATGGTGTACATGTCGGGTAATGTTCCATTCATTGCTTGAATTAAAACTGGAGGGTGCAGACCGACTTCACCCTTTAGTCTCTAGATTTCATAATAAAAATACATTTATGTAATGTTTCAATTCCGGGCTAGCGTCGCAGACAGTGGCCCAGTATTGAACCAATAGTGTGTATTTGGTATGGACAATTGAACCCTTTTAAATGCTACAATTAAAATACTAGTTGCAATTTTATTCAAACACAAAATGTTGAATCAATGTTGTTTTAATGTTGGGCTAGCGTCGCGGATAGTGACACAACATTAATCAACAGAGAGACAAGTCAAATTGTGTCCTGGGCACTGTGATTCCATTTGACAAACAAATATATATCTATTTAAAAGTGAAAAAGCTTAGTGGGGACTTCTGAAATTTAAAGTCTGAAGTCCGAAGTTTGAAGTCTGAAATTCCAATTCAGAATGGCTGCCAAAAAACTTTTACTGGAAATTCTAATCAATCAGCCATAATAAAAATAACCCAACAAAATTCAAAATGTCTGCCACAAATACTCATAACACCTAGCCCAAATATTGTTGTTACTTGAAAAGTCACAATCCCCCTCTAGTTATATTTATTTTACGTCTATGACATTTTGAATCCATACAACAGCGGAGGATGCGTAAATGTAGGTGAAAAGTTGTTGAAAGTAAAGGTCATATCTATACAATTCACGATGAAACGGTCATTTATATGAATTTGTGCGGCAATTGTGCGTTTTTTCATTTTTTTCTCTAACCTAAAAAATAGCTATACAGAGATAATAAATTTAAAATCTTAGAAAGGCGTCAATTTGTTTAAAGTCCGTAGAGTAATGTATAGCTCTCACCAATGACGCGTTATAACGCGCTATGTCATTACAACAGGCCATAATTTGATTGTATAATAACTATTTTTGTCTACAATGATAATATTGTAAATAGTTCCACTCAACTATGACGGTAATTTTGCTCAGTACATTTTCAGATATCGCTATATTTTATCTATTTTATTATTCTTTCTTGGACAAAATTTGTTATCGATGTTTCAAACATCTACCTGATTTATGTGACTAAATGTCATTTGTAAAATATTGGTATTGAATCATTTTCTACACTAGAAAGGAATTGTGACTTTTCAAGTAACAATAATGTTAAGACTAATTTTGGGCTTTTTGGCTGGCCATTTTGAATTTGGTTGGGCTATTTTTATTATGCCAGATTGATTGGAATTTAGATTATGGAGGTTTTCAAAGCTTTTTTGAATTATAATTTTAGGTTTCTGGATTTTGACTTCTTTTTTTAGTTTAATGCTGTATCAATGTCTGCGACGTTGGGCAAACATTTAAACAATACTGCGTCTACGTTTCGTGTTTGATGGAATTACAACTGTAGCATTAATTTGAAAAGGTTCTACTGTTCCTATCAAACACTCAATGTTTGTTCAATGCTGAGCAACTCTCTGTGACGCTGGCCCCACATTGAATTGAAACATTATTGGATATAGGCCTATGTATTTTAATTTATTAAATGTAGAAGGTGCGCGAAGGGTGCAAGTCGGTGTGTCGCCTCTGACAAAGGGCCCCTATGATAATCGAGATTCATTCAGGGGATTCTGCCGACGTCTAAATCATTGGACCAACATCCATTTTCATAGTGATCCAGACAATCCTGAATAAATCCGGAAGAATAACTGTGAATTCTTAACGAAGTCATAGCATACAACTTCAATACATAGGGATCATTGTGCCAAGGTTTGAAGTCAATTGGATAAAATTTTGACAATAATCCATATAGTGATCCAGAAAATCATGAATAAATCCGAAACATTTAGAAATCATAGCATAACACCTCAATACATAAGGATCATTGTGCGATCAAGGTTTGAAGGCGATTGAATGAAAACTCAAGGAGAAATAGCTCTCTAAAATTTGGACACAGAGGAATAAAAATAAGATATCTGATACTGTTACAAAATCAATATGTTTAGGCATAACCCAAACATAGTTAGATTCGATCACGTGCGAATTTATCAGTAAATGTAAACCCAGACAATTAACAAAATATATACATGTAATTTAAAGATTGCGATTTTTTATATTTTTTTGTAAATATGAATAAATCACATACAGATCAATTTAATTGTAATCATATTATATAAGTTGAATTACATAACGCTGTTTTTCCGTTTCGGAACCTTCCCACAATATGTACGAATGAGCGGGAACATTTAGTTTCTTTGAAACCTGAGTACAACAGTGTAGAGAGATACTCCCGAATTACACATTTCTGCAAATCGCCAAAATTAATATGCATATCTTAAAGGTACCCACATTGCTAACATCAATTTTTAACATGTAAGCTAGAAGACAAGTGTCACTCATTACAAAGAGTTAGCAGCTCCTAAAACGTGATTTCGGTGCTGAATAAAGATTATAGAGGATTTTATTCCTACATGGTGGGAACTGACTATTAGCATAAAACATCACAGGTCCAGCCCATACGTTTAATCTGACATCCAATAAAATGATCATGCATCATACTAATCAGAACTGCATGATCAATTCGCTAAATTGAATATAAATAAATAACATTAACTTATACTGCTCCAATATATTAATCAATGATAACTTTCACATGTATTAATAATTAATAAATTGACTTAATTGATTTAAATGAAAAAGCATTATTTAAAAATGTGATACATTATCAAAGCAGTTGACAGATTGTGGGCGCGCCAGACCATTCAATTTCTGTAAATACTGTGATTTTGAACGAATTTTATCATACTATATTTATTGCTCGCCTAAGCTTTAAACAAAATCCTGCAACTAAAATATCACCAGAATAACAAACACAGAATTATCAGGTACTAGTAGTAGTTATTTTATATTGAGAAAGATCTTAAAGTGTTAAGCGAATGGAAATGAACAATGTTTTCTTTTCATAAAAATCTCAATAAGTCTCAGGAGTGAATATAATGGGTTGACAACAGTATACAATTTACCAATGTCTGTGTGATTGGTGAATACGGCGTAGTTAGTGTTCACATATGCTGGCGCCCTGATCACAGTTACGGTTTAAGCACTCCATTAATTATTCTAAATAGTTAAAATTGTAATATAAAACTATGTCTATCTTAATGCAGAATATAATCATTTTTATACTGTCCCATATATGAGAAGGTAAAATCAACCTTACATTGTGAGAAATGTATATATCTGGTCATCATATGGGAGCTAATATTTTCAAAATATCATATTATTATTGAAAATGAGGTGTACATGTGAACTGGTACTTTTATTGTTACCATAAATTAACATTTTGTGTAAAAATAATGTGACGAAATCTGTGACGTTCATCACAGAAACGCTCTATTTACATAATTGTTATCCCCATTTAGAGAGAAATAGAAATATATCATATAAAAAAATGAGTTTGAAAATTAAAAAAAATCAAGTTTAGATTATTTAAATATGTACAGTATTTTTTCAATGTGGTTACCTTTAATCTACAGATATTGTGGGATAAAAATTGACCGAGATTGCTAGACACCTTTTTATCAAATCATCTGCGGTTACTTTATCTGGTTGTGCAAAAAGCGACGTAAAACAATATTCACTCGGTCACTTTATGTCACTGGGTACCATCTCGCGGCCGCAATGAATCGGCAGCACTCGGACTGTGTATGTATATAATACACACACACTCCGAGTGCTGCCAATTCACTTCGGCTGCGAGACGGTACCCAGTGCTTTATGTGGTCGTAGGATTGCTATTTGTTTGACTGTGCTTTACATGCATAAAATAGTTCTATTATACAAACTATATGTCATAAAAATGATATATACAAACTACATTGTAAAAAGCAGATTCTGACCTTTAGGCAGGAAGTGAAGAGTCGTCCAACAATACTAGACATGCGTTATTCAAAGTTTAAAGACTATTGGTTTTCTGTGAGTAGAAATCCGCATAAACTTAACGGAGAACTAAATGATCGCCCGTAGACGGGGTGTATTGTCAAATAGTATGCCACATTAAACACGATACGCATGACGATTACCATGTACTGTAATGCTACGTCCTGATAGGGCATCAAAATTTGGTGTACCGTGACCCCAAGCTTGACTCTTCTAACTTCCCCTATCATCGTTCATCTCTATGTGAATCGCAGACAACATGTCCACGCTGACGGATTTTTAAGTTATAGGTCTACAGCTGGCTGTGCCCTAGGAGGATACGGCTCCCTGAATTATAACGTGTCAAAAAGGCGAATTTTAAATATTTTGGCCTAGAGGCCTTATATGGTTGTGTTTTTGTTTTGGGCACTGACAGCGACTACAGCAGGCACGGGATGTTGAACCAATGTTGGTTTAATTTTGGTCCATCGTCTGCGACGTTGGCCCAACATTGGTTCAACATCCCGTGCGGTGTCAAGCGAAATTAGGCATGGGGTAGATATTAGGCATGGCCTCAATTCCTACTCATTGCGCATGACTGTGTGTAACGCCTACTGATGATTAGTATATGTAATTAAACTGTGCAGTCTTATAATAATAATAGTGATTGATGACAAATTAATAATAATTACGCAATCCATGGAGATCGACATTTTATAATTAATGATAATATTAGTATATCACAAAATAGACATCAATGTGTGTCAAATGATTTTTTTTTTTTTCGGGGGGGGGAGTCACTGAAGATGTTATATTATAAACCAGTAATAATAAGAAATCCTGTATGATATTATAGAATACAGAACTCATATAAATAAAAATCTTTCTAATGATTATAGACATGTATGTATTATGTAAACTTAAATTTTATCGGGATTAATAACAATTTTAATTAGGCTTCATAAAGGATATTACGCCTAGCATTACATGTACTAATGTGACCAACTGTGTGGCTTGACAACGCCTGGTCAGAGGCCTGCGAAATTAGGCATCACCTTGCTGACACGCTACTGTCCACGTTATTCAGTAATATGGCAGCTACTACAAAAAGATTATATCATATTATGTTGAATGAGAACATTTTGTAAGCGTATATATGTATGGCCCTAGCAAGATAAGGGTCATGTCATAAGTGAATGACCACTTTCCTTCATTCGAGTTTTGTTTTCTGTGAAGGGGTCAAATAATATGCACTTTGAGTAAAATTTTCATAATCGAAACATTAGACATACATACACACCGCAATGGTTTATTTCGGGCAAAAGGTCATTCATATTATCAAAGAAAGAGTGCTGAGTATCTAGATGGGGCAGCATGCCCAGACTTGTTGTCTTCGCCGATTTCCAAGTCTGAACTTACTGCACTGTATGAGAATCACAGGACAATAAGCTTGTTGGAAGCATAAAGTGATGTCATTCGCACTAAGACCAAGGTCTAGTTCCACTGTGCACTCTAAATTACTATAGGTCGCACAATATTTTAAACGAGGTTTTTGATATTTTTGAAGAATTTTTGCTGACTAACATTTAATTTTTTCACTTTCATTAAACAATGCAAGTTATGCGGCGACTATTGCCAACATTTTTCGACAACAGAATACTTCACATTGCCTGATCCTTTCTTTGTGATGTCTGACGACTGTGAAAGTAATTATCATTAGATCAGTGAGCGATATAACGTGAAACTCGGTAGCATCGTTATGCATAACAGAGAAATAGTTATGCAAGTTAAAATAATTCAAACAAAAGTTATACCTGGATTTCGCCGCACATCTAAGTGAGTTGAATGAAAGTACAAAAATTCAGCCAGTAAATATGTTTTAAATGGCAGAAAACGTGGTTCGCGATAATAGGCGTACGACCGGTGATGATACAATGAGCCATATATAAATCATTATACAAACATAATGATATTATTAAAATGTTATATGTTTCTTCATATTCCATTTTTTCCTTTAATACGAGTTAGGTTCGTGCCAGTAATTCAACAAATTGTGAGACGTACGGTTAATCGTGTGTATAACTGGACACTGTCTGTTGTATTGGAACGGACGTAGGCCTACTGCATGTATATATGAATTTTGTTCTGGGAAGAATATCATATTTGTTTTCGCAAAACTTTCAAAACATATAATATGAAAGCTATACTTATGGCCTAATATACCATTTATTTAAATAATTATTTGAAGAGGCATTAAGCTGCTTGTTGTTCGTTGATGCAGTTTATTTCTGTGTGGCAGGTTATAAATTCTGTTGCAATCACATGTGTGCCAATCAATCGAGTTTTTTTCATTAAGGTGTGTGAGACAGTAGAACTATCAAAATTTGGAATATGCATATGTTTCTAATTCCGCAATTACAGTACATAGATATAGATAGATAAGTAGATGTGAATGGACATTCAAAGATGAAGAACTACACAATAAAACGTATACGTCACTGTATAGCAACCCTTTTGTTATCATATAAATAGTGGTACCAGTAAGACGGCTATCAGTTATAGACAAATGCAAGGCGTATAACCTACTTTAGAATGATCAGTCGATTGACATTATATTGAATTAATGGACTGAAAATATGCGGTGAGAATACCTCGGTTGATGTGATGATGTGAGTGAGAGTGAGCATTTCCTCCTAATTTCCACGAAACATTGACAACCTCAATATCCGCCATCCGCCATTCGCTTTGTGGTCTTAACTGTATTTATCATAATGTTTTCCCCGATGACATCACCAATAGGATTAACTCTATCGCAGACATTATGGGCTAATTATAAACAGAGTACCTGCAGTAGATATATGTTCAACCCTATTAGCGCGGGGACCGTCTTTAAACGTCAGAATCTGACGTTCTTAGACGTCAGATTCTGACGTCTAAAGACGATCCCCTCACTGAAAAAAATAAAAAATATATATACAGTATCAGACGTAGACCCATCCCATATAGATATACAAATGAGCCAGAAAGAGCTAACTAAGATATTTGTGATGATTTCACATAAAAAAAGCTTTGTTCTCCATGGTTTATACACAAATAGTTCAGCGCTGTAAACGTTAATACGGCACAATTAGTAATTATTTAGGTATCTTCACGGGTCAGCACACCCACGGTTACGAAGCAGATTGAGCAGAGTTGAGTTGAGCACATATAAAAAGACTATTGATGGTGCGGGAATACGATGGAGTATTACAAGTTGAGCTGTGTATTTTTGCCTGCAATGATTGAGACAACACAAGTCAGCTCAACCGGAAGTTACGTATGTTTGAAAAATGCTAGAGAAGTATGATTGTTTCACAATTGATCAATGTCATTTACGATTAGTAATGACAAGTTCAGTTCTATTTCCAGTTCTAGTTGCGGTTTGTTATTAAACAGTGGTGAACCACTCACCGCAGTCATCCAATGTTACGAGTAGCCTACTATTATAGTAGATTCAAAGATTATACACATAACAGCTGTAAGGATAACACTTAAGTATATGCTTATCTTTGACTACAATGGACAATGCAAAACAAACAGCAGTTACTGCTTTTTGGAAAAATAAGAAGCTCTTTCTGCTGTGCAAGTGTAAAGGCAAAAGGTAGTGTCTGCTTATTCCACAAGTAAGCAGATACTGCCTTTTGCCCTTGCAGATCAGAACTGCTGTTTGACTCTTGGCGCTAGAATAGTCTACCTATCAACGACTATATGAAACTCATACCACCAGCAAAAACCCCACGCAAAACGAAAGTGACAAATGAAATTATAATGTGACGATTGCGATGTCAATAAAATAGTTATCGATTTATGTTAAAAAAAAGTAGAACAGTTCATGAACATGTTTTTGTTTAGCGAATTTTGTCAGGTCACTGAATGTTTAGTTGGGTACTGTAGCACTTCGCACGCTCACTGCTAACTGTAATGACCAAGAAAGTTAGTAGAAAAATATAGAAACCAAAAACAATAGCAACAAATCTTCTGATTTTTATTTGGAGGACACCTTAAGATAATTTCTAAGCGAATCAAAAAGCATATCTGATATACATGAAATAAACGGGGGTGTTCTATTCTGGCCATAAAACAGATGTTAACTGTTTAGAAATGCTTAACCCTTTCAGAGCGGGGACCATCTTTATACGTCAGAATCTGACGTATAAAGACGGCCCCCGCACTGAAAGAATTGGAATAGTTCTAACGGTTGTCAACCCATAACAATGGTATTCAAATTAACCGTAAAAAGCTAACTAAGCAATTTATGATGATTTTAAATTAAAAAACCCTTTGGTTTCCATTGTTTATATAAAAATATATCAGCGCTTCAAGAGTTAATGCTCTGACAATAAAGGAATAAAAGTGTACTATAGTTTAAAAGAAGTGTTTCGTTAATAGGTTAAGAAGTGGTCATCTCTACCGGGATATAAACTTTGACAATGTTTATGGAAATAAACTGACGTCATAAGAGCATAGTAAGCTAATAGTAAGTAGATACTATGCAGGAAGGAAATGATTGTCACCCATCATGACGGGTAAATTTGTCACTCTCAGATAAGTACATCGTGGGGTTCCTTCAATATTTACAAACTCCTGATAGATTTACTACATTTACTTGTCTGAACGTTTCAGCATAGGAGGTATCTGATCACACTGTACAGCATCTTGAAAACAAGAATGCAGAGAGACTTTAAATTATTATACTTTAGTCAGATCAATTAACCCACACTACTAATATGGCTATATGATTTTATGATCGTGGTGCTAGTGTATTGTCATACTTAATCGTTGACACTTTGCATGCCAAGTTCTCTAATTTGAGCCTTGCCACGCTGATTATTTTTGTTTGAATCATGGGGATCATAGGTTTTTTTTTTATTTGAAATCACTATAAATGTCTTAGTTAGCTTTTTCAGACTCATTTAAACACCTATCTTATGGGTCTAAGACCATCATAAATATGTTTCTTTTTTCAGTGCGGGGATCGCCTTTATACGTCAGAATCTGACGTCTACAGACGTCAGATTCAGACGTATTAAGACGGTCCCCACACTGAAAAGTTTGAACAAATAAATAAAATTTGTTTCGCTGACGTGATTCACAACATCAAAGGGATGACAATTCTTTACATTTAGTTAAATTAGTGGCCAATGATTTTTAAATTTGTTTTGCTAACGGCAAACATATTTCAGTTTAGAGCTAAATATAGGAAACACTGCATAGTTGTGGTTGACAATTAACTCTTTAAAAGCCAAGCACGACTAAAATCGTTATAATCGTTTTTAATCGATTTTATTAGCACGTTAACTCACAGTCATTGGGAATGAAATGAGTGATTAGGCATCAAGATTTGCAAATGCTTGCTCTCAAAGTTATTTGCACCCACTTAAAGCTGTGGATCGCGGTAGCGAGATACAACTATCATTGGTTCAAACACTGGTCACACTGTTACGAAACGTTATTTGGATACTAGAGGTCACATAAGTGACCCCCAGGATCAAGGCTACAAACTCGTGTCCAGGGGGTGTTGTCATTCCTCAAATTCAACTTGATCGATATACTACAAGCTCGTCGTGCGCTTAGCCAATCCTGAAATTTAGTGACCTTGGGGGATATAGAAACAGCTTCTATTAATTCAATGATCAGTTTAGACTAAAATCGTTCGGGTCCCCAATGTCCGACGAAAAGACAAGCCAAAAAATCAATGTTCAACTAAGTCTTTGAAATGTATCGGTTCTGATTTCCGAAGTATGTGTGATGTGTGTTTGAAAACGGGATATGGGGATATCCATATTAGCGGTAATAACTCTTTTAAGAGCCGAAATATTTATTTATTTAAATCAAGAGAACAAAGGGATATTTCACTTTGCAATCATCATAATTATCTCAACTAGCTGTTTATTTGTTACCTAGTTTAAGCTATGGGTCTAATGTAAACCCTCAATCCTAAATGATAATTTTATTAGTAATTTTATCAGGCTTTGCTTTTTACCGGATCGAAGAATTAAAGCATCTCCTGTAATAAATGACAACACTCCCCTCTATATGACAAGTGTTACTACCCAATCGGCAAACATCTGTTTCATATAAAAATAAATATATATTTTAGGATGCTTATAGCAATTTAATAATAAATTGAAATAATTTGTGATATCTTATTTCTCACTTCAGAAGAAAAACAAAAGTTATCTGTCTATATATTTCGTAAAAAAGTTGGACGTCTAGTTAAACAAAATCACTACGCTTATGAATATGTTCACTTACAGTTTCACAACTGTACCTACTTTGATCTGGGAATGGGCACATAAAAGTGACAGAACATGGATTGGTTAAAATATAATAATATTATGCTTGAACTGACTAATACATCTTAATGGCATGGGTACATCAATCAGTGTATTTATATATTATTAATTCTGAAAAATGTATTGTACGTTTAAAATAATACATACTTGCATCTATTTTTTCATGAGTAATCATTTACATATAAACATTACAGCGGGATTTACCCTCAATTGACTTCCTTTCAATATTTTTATTACAGCAGCAGATTATAATCTTTCAGAATACGGCATTGATAAGTTCCAATCAGGCAGTGATGATAACATCTCCGTTCAACTCGTACCAACCTGGTCAAGAACATCAAGGTCAAATGACAAATTAGTACAAATTTAGGTTGAATCATAAAGATAGATAGGTATTTGTCGAGTGTGAATATCATTTATACCATTTTATAATACCACTCTGCAAAGACAAAATGCGGTATCTGCTTGCTTTTAAAGAAATCAGATACTGCTTATTGCCTTTACACGGCAGAATAGCTAACATGCATGCTACGTGAAACGTTAGGGTAGGACAGGTTCGGGGTTTTCCCTCATTTTAGCTATCTACTTTCCAACGCAAAAAAGGCTTTTGAGATAAAGAAACAAATTTAGAATAAATGGCTGCATATTGTTCATAATATATCCTGGGTAATCTCTCTGTGAGACCTTACCTTCATTTATAATAGCAAAGTAAATTCCAAAAATAATAAAAAATACCGCTAAACGGACCTTTTAATATCTTTGTTCTCCAGAATTAATCAGGCCATTTGATACATCCAGCACTGAAAGAAATAAATATATTTATAATAGTCGTAGTCCCATAGCATAGATATTCAAATAAAGCGGAAAGTGCTAGCTAAGACATGATGATTTGAAACTGAAACAAGCCCTTTGGTCTCCATGGTTTATAATGAAAGAATCCGGCGCTTTAACCCTTTGAAGCCTGACTTTACATTGTCATCTTTATCCACTACAAGCCCGCGAATTGCTGTCGCAATTGTCGACTTGAAGATGATTTGATGTGGTTTAAAAATTAAAGAAAATTACCTCGTATTGGTAAACCAGTTGCATGGAAATTTTCGTTCTAAAAACTTTGTTGTAGGAAAATTAAGTCTGTTTTCAGGGATGTAAGATGATGCTTTAATGCATCGTGAGGACTTAAAGGGTTAAGGGCTAGGTACTAATATAAACATATAAAGCAATCATTCGTGAATACCGCTTTCAAAAATAAGACCTATGTTGTCAGAAAATGCAGACCCTCTGAAATTCGTTAGGATTGTAGTTTCCATGGTAATTCCGAAATGTTATTTTTATTGTATTTTTATTGCAGCACATGGAATGGACGAGAGCAGCACTACTCTGTTATAATATTATTTTTATTGTATTTTTATTGCAGCACATGGAATGGACGAGAGCAGCACTACTCTGTTATAATATTATTTTTATTGTATCTTTATTACAGCACATGGAATGGACGAGAGCAGCACTACTCTGTTATAATATTATTTTTATTGTATTTTTATTGCAGCACATGGAATGGACGAGAGCAGCACTACTCTGTTATAATATTATTTTTATTGTATCTTTATTACAGCACATGGAATGGACGAGAGCAGCACTACTCTGTTATAATATTATTTTTATTGTATTTTTATTGCAGCACATGGAATGGACGAGAGCAGCACTACTCTGTTATAATATTATTTTTATTGTATCTTTATTACAGCACATGGAATGGACGAGAGCAGCACTACTCTGTCAGTACCCTACACTGAGCAATGTTGGTGCAATGTTGGTCAATGGTTTGTAACGCTTGTCGAACATCACACAGTAAACACGATACACCGACCCAGTGTTGGCTCAATGTTGGACCATGATCTTCAACGCTTGTCAAACATCAATCCTTAAACTACCACATAATAAAACCTGCTAAACGCAACTAATTTCGTTTTAAATCTCGTTTGTTTCCCACCAAATCACTGACATTGAGAATGAAATAACTATTTAACTTCAAGATTTGAAAATATTTGATCTCAAATTAAACAATGATAAGTAATTGTCACCCACCTGAAGTTGTGGGTCGCGGTAGCGAGTCACAGCTTGAAGTGAGTGAAAATTAAATAAATTTACTTAGAGGGATAAGGGATAACACATTGTCATTCACTAATTCACATTTAATCAAAATTACCCGTTTAAAAAATATCTGAGTGCACTATATCAGAACGGAAATTTAGAGCTTACTCATTTCGACTAACTGTGTCATTTTCCATGAAATGTGCCTTATTGAACATATATGCAACAAGTAAAAGGCTGCACGCGACATCCAGAACGTGTTTGTTGGAAGAAGGATGCAGGCTCGGACTACACATACAGGGTCAAACATTTTAAATTTTCACTTCGTTTGCTATTATTTTTCATATTAGCTTAAAGTAAAACCAGACATATTATTGTAATATTAGTTATTATCAGTTTTCCTAAGTTTGCACCTCACCTCTATGTGAAATAATTAGGAACTATAAAGTCGTGTGCCTTTTTAATCCTAAATCAAACGCAATAATTTTCTACTCATATTGATGAAATAATCTAGAGTAGATACTCTGTTAATCAAACAATTAAATTTGAAGATTGGCTGATATATTTCATAAATATAGATATTCTTCTTTATTTTTAGCTTCGAACAAATAAAAATGATAGTGTACAATTCAAGTTTGTTATCCCCCGCCCGTAGGGGAAGGGGGATTTTAGTCGCGCCAGGATTCTGTCCGGCGTCCGGCGTCCGGCGTCTGGCGTCCGGCGTCACGTTTTCTTGTGGGCGCAAAAACTCAAAATACTACTGGTCGAATCTTTTTGAAATTTTAACATGACATTCCTAGCCACATGGGGATGTGCAGGTGATTTTTAGAGATGCTACCAAAAATCAAAATAGCCGCCAGTGGTCAACTCTAAATTTTATTGTGGGTGAAAAAACTCTAAAACTTAAAGTCAGAAATTATTCAAATTTTACTATCACATTTCCCATGATATGGAGATGTGGAGGTGACTTTTTCAAGGTTTTACTAAAATTCATTATAGCCACAACAGATCAAATTTACTTTTTTAGGGGGCGTAAAAACTCAAAAATGGTCAATGTTTTTTAAATGTTACCATCACATTCCTAGCAACATGGGGATGTGCAAGTGATTTTTTAAAAATGCTACCAAAATTCAAAATGGCCGCCAGAGTCCAACTCCAAATTTTTTTGTGGGCGCAAAAACTTTAAGTCAGAAATTATTCAAATTTTACTATCACATTTCCCACGATATGGAGATGTGCAAGTGATTTTTTAAGGTTTTACTGAAATTCAAAATGGCCGCCATGGATACACATTATATTTTCTTGTGGGCGCAAAAACTGAATATTGAAATAAGTAATAATTCACATTGTACAATCACATTACCCACCATCCGGAAATGTGCATGTGATTTTACTGAAATTTAAAATGGCCACCACAAATCAACTTTTTAAATATTTGTGACCGCAAAAAGTCTAACCTAATTTATGGCGGGGGATGATATAGGACTTCAGTCCTCTTGTTTTAGAATTTAAAAACTGGGTTTTATGTGAGAAGTGAATGTGCCCATTACTGACAGTAAGCAGAAAATAAAAGTGAGTGATCGACAAATGGTAGTGACTGATAACTTTACAAGCTAACAGCTACTACTGCTCTTTGTATTTGCATAACAATAACCTTATCGTCGGCACGTATTTGTCCTAGGAGATGTTAAGCGTTTATCCAGCCCTTGCCCTGCTGACTTCACAATTTTTGTATTTATAATATATGGACATTTCAAATTAAATTATTTTAATAACCCTTATCCTGCTAAGTTACTTTGTTTAAATTTTTACCCACTTGAAGTTGTGTCTCGCTAGCGCGATCCACAACTTCAAGTGGTTAAAAATTACTCATATTTGTGTAATTTGAGATAAAACTGTTCAAATCTTGATGTTTAACCCTTTAACCGCCAAATTATTCAATCTGAATTTTCACCCACTTGAAGTTGTGTCTCGCTGACGCGATCCACAACTTCAAGGGAGTGAAAATTATTCAGATTTGGCAAAATGGATGTCAACTGTTTTCAAATATTGCTGATTGATGTCACATGTTATCTTTGTCACATGTTTAAAAGGTGGTACTAAATGTGCTAAATGTGCTAAACGAAAACCCGAATATATGCGACACCGGCGATTAAAGGGTTAAACAGTAATTGATTTCCCAATAACAGTGATTTAATCTGCATTGTCGTGATTAACAGGCAAATGGTTAACTGATCAGCAGCTCCATAATATTAGATTAATTTCAGTGGCATTTAGTTTGCTTCATCATTTCCTTAAAAACGTATGGGTGTATTAGGTCAAGGGTCAAGTGTAAAGTATGTTGTATGAGAGTGTGACCTCACGTTAGAATCACGAGCACGCGCGTGTCTCGTATCATGGTGTACAACTACATGTATCTCCATGCTCGTATGTATCACGGGATTCCCATGTAAGCTTCCCATTGATAAAATGTGACAAACCCTAGTCCAGCTAGACCCGTATATAAATATATATTTATTGACGACGGGAAGTTTGCGTAGACATGTGTGTCATTAAAATGAACAGTACATTTATATGATACAGTGAATAATATGGTAAAATGGAAAGTGGTGTAAGGGGTTTTGTCAGGTTAAAAAAAATCCAAAAATCTGAGAAAAACTCTGAAGTGGGTGGGTGGGTCAAGCCCAGACTCGATTTTTTATTATTTTTAATTTGTGTTTTTTGTGTTTTTTGTGTTGTTTTTATGTTTTTTTTAACTTCACAAGACCCCTAAATATATGTACAAGTATTAAATGATTTAAAATAACTAAAAGAAATGTAAAATGTCGGGTTAACCCTTTCAGGCCTGAATTTGCCATCTTCATCCACTACAAGCCGCGAATTGCTGTCGCAATTCTCGACTTGAAGTGAATGAAAATGATTTAAAGTGGATCGCTAATGAAAACAAATATCGTTATTATTAAAGCAGTTCCATGTATCTTTTTTGTTCTAAAAACCTTAGTTTGCTGGAAAATCAAGTCTGTTTTTAGAGATTCGGAATGATGTCTTTATGCATCGTGAGGGTTTAGAGGGTTAATTCTGGTTCACCGTCGTTTCAGCTGTCTCGTGTTTGCCGGGTCGTGACGTCAAGCATCGTGAAGTGGATATCCCCACGAGAGCGACATGATGACGTCATTGTGAGGATTCCCTCGATCACCACACAGCAAACAGAAAATGTTGAAACAATGCTGGGTTAATATTGGCCCAGCGTCGAAGACAATAGGGCAATATTAAAACAGCATTGGTTTAACCGAGATGTTGAATCGATGTTGATTTATTGTTGGCCAGCCTCTCAGACGATGGGTGGGCATTATACCAACATTGGTTTGACATAGTGTTTGCCGTGTTAGTTTTACAAGAGGCAGGTGCTATAAACATCCTGGGTGAGTTTAATTCATGGTGATGAATGATTGCATCAACTGTCATTTTGTTTTCATTGTGGTGACGTTTTGGCTGACCTTTTAACTCGGGGTGATGCTCCGTTGATCTAGCCCCAACACGCGCGAGGCATTCAATGTATAAAGTAATTAACGAATGCCACCCTTGTGCACATATAGGCTAACCTGGGCCAAGATAAACTGAGGATGGTGAAGAGAATTTGATGACACTGTCCTCCAGACCCAGGGGTGAGCTGGGGAAAACATTTTTTCTTTGAAATCTGATTTCTAAACCGTGGAATGAAACTAGCAATCTTCGACTTTGCAGGCAGGCAGTTTCAACCACTATTTCAAGGCCGAATAATTATTGACTAAAATATGTTATGAAACATATCTAAATAAAAAAAGGCATAAGCGGCGTCTAATAATAACCTTTTTTTGAAACTAACATTAAATACCAGTTTTCAAAATATGATTTACTGTTGACGAATAGATGCTAGAAATATGTAGTGTTGTTTTGACCACTACATATTAGACAGTAGAATTTTTTTTTTCATTTATTTGTTTATTAGACTTTATATACACAAATATATACAATAATCGTGCAAATATGCAATTGTAAAAAAATTGTACATTAGGATGTCAGATACAGGTGATCCCCGCACCAAAGCCAGAGATGAAATAATTACATATTAGTATAAATAGTAGCAAAAAACACCCTGGAAAACGTAGAAACTTGTAACATAACAAAAAGTAGAACACTTTTAAGAACATATATATTTATAATAATATCATTATATAGTTTTAATACATGTCTTACAAGATTACAACAATTAATCAGTTGGTCCACATTAAGCTCAAACGGTCTACAAAATGTAATATGTGAAGGTGAGACTAGACCAGAAAGCGAGCCAAGATGGGAGCCTGTAAATAAACAAACACTTTAAAGAGGTGAAGAGGTTGATGTCAAAAACAAAGCCTGTAAGTGGGGGAGAATGTCAAACCGAGGCTATTTACGTCATGCCTCTACAAAGTGCGGCTCTGAAGCCAAATGCGTCCATTCTAATTCTAATCTAAAACAAATTATTAATCCTCTATAATTGACAGAAAATATTTATTAGTTTTGCTATAATTTTATATGTATTATCCAAGAAGCATCCCTGTCGCATTTGTTTATAAAATTAAATGATTTAAAATAGCATAAATCATCCATTCCATGTATGGTTATTGACAATTTATCTCAATTCACATCTCAAGATGCTAAATTTGTTAAGTGTGTTTTTGTAAATATATGTTTCTATTGTTTACGGAGCTTGCAACCTTGATCGAAGTGAACATCACATAACATATCTTGATAGGGTCAGCTGCTATGTAGGTGAGAAATCTTTATCACAGGATCAACAAATGTCACTCACCTTCAAATTTTAATATCCACCAACGCATAAGGCAACCACTTAAGGTGTTTATATCGTCGGAAGCCAAATATATCCACCAGCTAACAGTTTTAGTGGTAAACGTTTATGCCAGAGCAGGGTCTATGTTTTACATTTGAACCAGCGTCGTACATTAAACAACATACATTTATATCACATACATCTGTTGAATAATATTATCACAAAAGAAGGGGTTCAAACCTTTCATTTACAATATCATACTTAGGAAGCTCATAAAATTGGTACATTTGTGTAAGTTCACATCACAATGGGAATGAAAGCGATAAGATATAATTGAGTTATATTATGATTTTTTTTTTAATTCAAATATAAATCAACCTAAACTGAGCTTGCTGGCTGTTCAATGAAAAGGACGGGGGCCCTGGTGCAGTGGTTAAAGCTGCCTGCTTGGAAAGTCGGGGATAACGGGTTTGAACCCCACTCCGGCCTTCTAGTTTCAAAGAAACGAGAATTTCTCCCCTGCTCACTCGCAACGATCCAATATTGTGGGGAACCACCGTGACCGAGAGGTAGAGTGCTCGGCCTCAGACCGCCATGGCTCGAATTCCCAATCCTGTGTCCAGAGGGCAGTGTCATCTCATTCAACTCACCATCCTCAGGAGTTCTCCTGGCCCAGTTCACAAAGGTGGCCTAAAACCCCTTTCATTTCATTTTAAAATAATAATTGCTCTTTTTTTAATAAAGCAACCTTACTGACTAGTCAGTCACTATTGATCATGTAGATGCTAGAAATGTATAGTATGTACACGTTGCTTCGGCCACTCTACATTTGATAATGCAAAGATATTTTTATTAGATAGATGTAGGTGGGAAGTCTTTATTACAAGATCAACAAATGTAACCTTCAGCTTTTTATGTCCACCAACGCATAAGGCAAACACATGAAGTGTTTATTTCATCGTCTGTCGGTCAAGCAGCCAAATGTATCCATCAGCTAACAGTGCTAGTGATAAGCCTATACTATGGGTCTCCACATGACCTCTTCAGTGGACGTTTCCTTGTTTGTTGACATACTTGACATTGTAGACAACATTCCTCGTCAACGTGTAAGCGTTGTACACAAACATGTCAAGTGGGCTTCTAAGAAGCTCTATCCCCTGTCTGAGGTTGGCGTTATGTAATGGCATTGTCAAATCTTCATTATAAAACACTGAAAATTGTATATGAAATGATGAAATTACATCATATAATCACATATTAAATTGTTCTATTCCGCATCATACATGTGAATATCCATTGAACCATATTTTTGTATCATTGTTGCAATTTTATATTATAATCCGCATATATGAGTTTTTTATTGTACTTCCCTGAACGGTATTGTCTTGTCAAAACAAAATATGTGAATAGAAATGTAGGGAGTGATGGTAGGCATAAAAAACGACAAATTCTAGAAATAGATCATATGCCACTATCTCTTTAATTTGACCACAAGTCCGAGTGCTAAAACGTATATCTATGATTTTGTATATCGGTGATAGTAGCATGATGATACCTGCTATTATGTGTGGACATAGTTATATTATAATTTGAAATGTTTGAATATAGCTACAGTCGTGATTACAGTACTTCGAGAAATCATTACCTGAGCAATTTTCTGGGTTGCAAATTGGTTGAAAATTGACCTAAAAATCATTTACTCTGGCTAATGTGAAATTGGGTATAGTTGGGTGCTAGAGGGTTGATTTTTTGTCATTTACAGATCAGTATTCAGAATGATTCAACATGATTGTACAAGTTTGAGCACATGAGAGGCTGCCATGTAATTAGGTTCAACGTGCAAATACAGGCTAAACTGGGGCTGAACACACCATCCCTAGATTACACAGGAACTCCAGAACACTGAAATGGTACGAATGAGCGAGGAAAATGAAATGAAACACTGTGAAACTTGATAGCAGAGCGAGGACTAATTCACGAGATGCAGGGTCACGAACATCAGGCGCAAACACTCACCAGGGCTTCAAAGGTATTACATATCATGCATATAGGCGCCACCTGGTGAATATACAAGCGACTTTAGAAGAAATTCATGGAAAATCTCGATAACGCATACAAAAGTGCATGTTCACAATGTGTCGCGTAACTACATATTAATTGTTCCTTTGTCCAGGAAATATAATTCGATGGGCATCCATTGTTGTACGGGCATCAGAAAAATACTGTGAAAAAAAAAATAAACGTGGGGTATTGCAGAAGATATACTATTTGGCAAACAAAGTAAAGGATGCGACATTGGCAATTTATTACTTGATTTAGTGTGCATCACTTTTATTATAAAATGTTCGGGATTTTTGCCAAAGCTTTGAAAAATACTGGTAAAATGAATGAAATAGGTTGAGAATACATGCAATCAGCTACGATCAAAACACCGATGATCACTTCAATTTATAAACTGGAAACTAGTAAATAGAGTTATAGTCCCATATGTTATACAAGGAATTATAAAAAGATGGTTTAATAATTTTCTAATTTTAAGGATCAATTGTTTATCAGCAAAATAATAATATGGTGTCTAAATAGTAATAAGTTGCAATGCAAATATATTGAAGTATTATTTTGAATTCCCCTTCAATGTATGATTCGCGGAACATTATATTGTCAATTTATGAAGATATTTCCGCCGAACTTTGGATTATCCTACATAATATGCTTCTGATAGATACTATAATAATCATCATGAAAAAAATTGTATTCATGTCAACACTATTCATGTAAATGATTTTATAATATAATAAAAATAGAAGTCAATAATGTTACTCTTAGACCATACCATTACTTTTGAATGATGTCACCTCTCACTTTAAAAAAATGGCAAGTGACCACATTTCCACATTTGGCTTTTGAGGTGACGATGTAGAAATGTTTGTTGCATCGTAAAGTGTTTAATTGTCATCAGTACCATTTGATTATGGTAGACGTACTGTTTTAATGGCATGTGTCACGACGGCGATCATATATGACCTTATAGTTGGATTCACATTAACCGTGGTGAATGAATTTCGGGGATTTCTCAGTCAATTCTGAACTAATTTTCATAAATTTTTACACACACTATTTTCCATTTATGTCGTGACTACCCTGAAAGTTTCGAGAAGTTTTGAAAGAAGTTAGACCATTTGACATGTAGTAAATAAAAAAAATGTTGCATTATATAAACCCATTAACTTCGTCTCAGAATTTTATCACATGTCAAATGGTCTAACTTCAAAAACACTTCGCGAAATTTTCAGGGTAGTCACGACATGAATTGAAAATAGTGTGTGCAGAATTTCATGAAAATTAGTTGAGAATTGACTGAGAAATACGCGAAATTCAATAATCCTGGTTGATGAATTTAAAGTAATCATGCTAACAGTATCCTCACATGTACTCCACTAAAATAATCAAAATGAACAGCAAAACTAACTATTTACCATGGTCAAACGTAACGACCTAATAAAACGTAATTATTGAACATATTTATCGCTGGCCTATGTTTTTAAAACCCAAATATGTGCATGCTTTAAAATGAATGTTATTTATATTTATAAATGTCATACATTTTTTAATGGAATAATGTGTGTATTGAGATTGGGCTGACATCTGAAACATTGAGCTTTGCTAGGGATTTTGGTGTATAATGTTGCATCCACTTGTTTGTAAATAATTTGTGTGTGCTGAACTCAAATCTGTGAGATAACATTCTAGAATTGGTAACCTTCGATCAACTTCTAATTAGCAAAGCAAAAAATGGCCGCTAAAATGTAAAGAAACTTCCGTGTTTTCTACGGTTTGTCGCACATGAAAGCACATTTCGTCACCTTGGTATCAGAGGGTCGTATCTGCCACTTTGCAAAGTGGCAGATACAACACTCTAATACCAAGGTGTTTTCTACGGTTTGTCGCACATGAAAGCACATTTCGTCACCTTGGTATCAGAGTGTTGTATCTGCCACTTTGCAAAGTGGCAGATACAACACTCTAATACCAAGGTGACAATCCTATGGTTTCTGCAAGATTTTATTATATATATTTGTTAAGTGTCTTTGGAAAGAAATGACCTTTGTTAGACCTTCAAGTCCAAAACGCCCGCTGTTTCTTATATATGTGGGCCTAACTTTTAGTATAATTATACCGATAAACATCCTGACGATATTATGACTTATCTGAAGTAATTAAGTAACTTAGTGGACCAGGAATAAACGTTACTGACGAGTAAATTTTAAAGAAAAAATCCCAAATGACTGCGATATTCAATTCATATGAACACAAAAACAAAATGGATATCAAAATGTAAATGGCACCCTTTTTATGGGTTTGTCCCACGAATAAAGCACAATTGAAGTTTTTTTTGCATGACATGGGCGCCGAAACACACCTTTCGGATGTTCATTTCTCATCGTCTGACTATATTTTATCGCAAAATCCAAGATGACGATTCAATATTGAAATCATGACGTCATTCTTAATGCTAAGCAGATCGAAGCATGTTAAAATCTACTTTATATTTCCAATAAAACAATTGTGTTTTTTATATTTTAGTTCAGATGCATAAAAACGTTTTTATTTGTTTGCTGGCTTTTCTGTCATGTTCCTCTCACAGGAACCATCAGTAATAACTATTCCTGTTACTTGTTGGTAACCATTCTGGATTTAAAGGTCAAATATAAATAAGTCAATAAGTTTGATCGACAAAATCACACAGAAACCAGCATGTATCTGCAACAAAAATAAGGGTTTTGGCAGCTATGTCTTTTTTTGTCAATTTGAAAGACACCGAATATAGAATTGTATCTGCAGGTTCGAATTCAGCACACACACATTACGTAAAGACAAGTGGACGAGAAATGCTACTCTTAAATGCCGAGCAAAGTTCAATTTTTCAGATTTCAGCCCAGTCAAAATACACACATTTTCAAAAAAGGTTGCAATATTCTTTTATTAAAAATATATCTGATTTCTATGAATTTAAATACCATCCAGTTTCAAGCATAATTATACACATCTGAGATAAAAAAACATAGGTCAAATATAAATTAACCCTCGGTTCATCCAACAAAAGCACTAGTAGTGGCAGTATAGCAAATAGTTCGACATAATAAACTATTTGCTATACTGCCACTACTTGTTGTTTTGTTTGATAAACCGAGTGTATGAGACTTTTATAAAGAATGAATCCAAACACACGCATGAATTAATCACAACCACTTCTTTGAAAAGATAACTTTAATTAGCCTAAAAAAATAACAATAATGTCAACATTAAATCGGGTTTGATCAACATCGATATCAAAAATCAGTCATGGACTATATATCAAAATAATTTGAAATCACGCATGAAATCAATATGGCAAACATATAAAATCACTTCTAAACTAGTAAAATCACTTAAATTATTTACAATCATTATCATAATCGTTGCCTACTGCTCAACATTTAACCATTTGACCAATAAAAGTTGAACCCTCCCATCGCCACATCTAATATCAAACTGGCGATAAAACAGTGATATCTCAAAAATATATGAAAACCCTCTCGTTCCCACGTGTCAATCTCTAGCTGAGACCTTGAAACTAAACGGTCAGACTATATGACTAATAAAACATAAACCCTCTCATCCCCTCGTGTCAGTAACTATACTGACACCTGGCGACGAAACAGTCAAACTTCAGTTTTACACTATTACCAATACACTACTTTCATTATACTTGGAAGTAAAATAATAATAGAAGGAAGAGAGGAGCTTAGAATATAAAATGTAAAGTAAAATTTTGTAACAATCAATATAATTGTATTGAACACACTTTTGTGAGGTAAACAGTTATATTATGACAACTAACGGTACGGGCTATGGAAAAGCAGCTTGGGCGAAGACAAGAGAATGAACAGCCGGTGCCCAAACCCAGGTACGCAATTGTACGGTCAACCAAAACTATCTTCGTTGTCACAGCAAGCCTATCGAACTTTCCACCAATTAATCGCTATGAATCAGGCTGGAAACCTGCAATATTAACATATGGAAAAATATCACCAAGGAGTAACACAGGTAGTTACTACCACACAACTGCAAATAAAATGAAATAAACAAAAAAATAATATAATTTAGTAGAAATCGTGTCCTAGAACACCAAAAGGAATAAATAAAAGGGAAGGCCTACATCACAACGACATAGCATCGCTTCACCACAACTACCTAGGGAATATCATCACTCTTCACTGCAGTTGGCCTGTCACTGCACATCACTGGGAAAATGTGAAACTTAAATAAAAGAAAGAGTTCCTGAAATTAAAGTTTGCCTGAAAACCTTATAACATGCATCAACATCCCTACTCCAACCCCGGGCACCAGCCCTGCTGTATCATCAGAACCTTGCATGCAACGAATTATAGCTCACCAGGGAGGGTAACACTGAAACTGTACTCTTGGTTAATTATGGGAGATTTCCCTGAATCAGGCTGGAAACCTTGTCGACAATAAAATGGACCTAGCCCAACTATTGAAGTTACAAGGTATATCAAAATCAACATTATACTTAATGTTCAACCTACTTATTATTTTCAGTCAACTTCACAAACTTAACAAAAGGAACGTAGAGGAGAGAGGAGACGACACGAGCCTGTTGGTGATGCTAGTGCTACTGTCAATCAAATACAACTTTCTTCCACCAACAGGCCAGCCAGTACTGCCTGCCTGCTGCTGCTGCTAATATCAATTCAACTTCTCCGCAATAACATACCAGACAGAACTGATTCAGCACGCTGTGTCACATGGTTTTATCCAGTGGGGAGGGGGTGAGGAAATACTCTCCAAGCCCCAACTAATACCACATTTAAACATAATAAAATTATAAGACAATACTTAAAATGCTTCTCTATCTAAAATAGAATTACTGTAAAGCATTCATTGTAATTGTCAACACTTGAGTGGGACTTAAATGGAGGAAATATAATTAAAGTGTTAAATGGTATTCATCATTAAGCGTGTGGAATATGATTTGGGATAATACTATTAGGTTATGAACTTCACTAAATTTTCTCATGATTACTAAATTTAGAGCAACCCTTTACAGTCTTGGATCAGTCTTGTGAGAGTAACAAGACTGCGCCTCCCCCTTTTGTCAGCCTGGTTAATGCTATGACCCTAATTCTGTCATTTTGAATCAATACTTCAATCAATGCAGTCACTGTGACACACTCCTTTGAACTGTCAGAAAGCTGACTGAGACAATAATTCACAGCAGTTGACCAGTGACCACAGAATATTATCAGAAATACCAGGCTACCGGTAAGATGACAATTAATACATAAGGCATTAATTATCAGCTATATCTTTAGGTAAACTAATAGAAATAGGCATGATTAGCAAAAGTGACTTTATTAAAATTGAAGCAGCATAAATGTACAGTATTCAGTAAGCACAGTCACATGTAGGCACTCAGTCAAGCTACATCAATGAATCATTATTATTAAATTATCAGTACTACTGTCAGTGTCAGTACTTTTCAATTCAATTAGGACAGGTCACATTTGAATTGGCTAGTTTGGATTTATTCCAGGGCTAGTCCTACTCCTAGGACTAGACACTGGCCTAGGCCTAGACCTTGTGAGCTCAAGCCAACCCAAGCTATTGTTATTCAGTTAATATTTAATATTTTGCATGACACTGTCACTCACTGACTGCACTGTAAACTTGTCTGGTGCTGTGGTGGGACTGGAAGTGGAAGTGCAGGCAGTGCACACTGCCACACATGACAATTTGACAATCACATTTGCTCACAGTAGCTAGACCCTATAAATATAATAAAAATTCACCCGTTTCGCCATCGCATACATGGCATAGGCCTAACATGACAGGTGCAGTAGGCCTAGTCAAACATATCAACATTTTCCAAGCACTTTAGCCTTAGTTTAGGTATTTTTTTGGGTAATTTGAAAGCAATTCACAAGACCACCTTTTTAGTTTGCCTGGCGAGCCCGGCCAATTTCATTTATGGCCGGGTATAGGCCAAGGTTTCTAGTCACGTGACCTTCATGCCTGTGCTATTGAGGCCGGTGAATAATTTTCTGGGTCAAGTCATAGGAAATGCGTCAGAGGGGAAATACAATACTGTGAACAACTCTTCATCCGGGGAAGTGACCTTTCAAAAATGTCTGAATTCGGGGATTACCCTATTTTCATCTAAAAATAGCAACAAGTCACAAACATTCGCCACTGGGGCATACTAGAGGCTACATGAAGCTCGGTCGCGCCGCGAAGTGTGGCTCTGGGAACCAGAGTAGTTTTTAGTTGGTGTTATGATTTAATCCGAATGAGAAACAGTCGCTGATTGGGTGACATAATTTAGCTAAAGGTTACAGTAAAGAAAATCCTGATTGGCATAAAAACATATTAATAATATAGTACTCACCAGGTGTCAGGTTCTGTCGATATATCTAACCTCTCTGAGAATAAATAATAACCTACCTGGTTAGACTTAGCTTGTTATTGTAGCAACACAAACTAGTATTGTTTAGAAATATTAATTAATCACTTGCTAATTCTATCGGAATTGTTAATGTTCTAGTCAATTATGTATTAAGACAATATTATTGTATTCCAGGTTTTTACCTACCACTAATGAATGATCTGCTACTACTTTAATTGAATGAATAAAACAAGTCTGAAATAAAATGAAATGAATCGAGCTTTAGGTCACCTTTGTGCACATATAGGCTAAACTGGGCCAGGAGAACCTCCTGAGGATGGTGAGATGATTGAGATGACACTGTCCTCCAGACACAGGACTCGAATTCGAGCCCTGACGGTCTGAGGCCGAGCACGCTACCTCTCGGTCACGGAGACTCCCCACAATACTGACTTTCACACGTGGATGGGGAAGAAACATTTTTTGTTTCTCAAAAACCGCCGAGACCGGGAACCGATCCCCGAGCTCTGGCGTGAAAGGCAGCGGTGCTAACCAATACCCTAGGGCCCCCGCCCAACAAGTCTGAAGATACTGATTTTGTTGGTGGTTCTCACTGTTGTGACAGTAATTGATCACGTTTTAGAAAAAATAATATATTTCAACTCCACCATCAAACTGCCTAATAGCTACACAAATAATCATATGACACCAAATTATGCAGAAAATACAAGTTGTCAACATTAAACACTTATGTCACTAAATCATGTGATAATCACACATTATTATACCACCAAGGTCGAAACTTGAGCTTATTTAACTTCAAAGCTATACACTCCCAAAGTTAGATAAACACATGCAAATATTGACAAAATAGTGAGGTCATCTTACTTCCACAAACTGAATTAAATTTAAATATTACTGAAGAAGAAATAAAGAAAATCATTAAAAACTTAAAATCGTGCAAATCAGCTGGACCTGATGAGCTGGTGAGTGAAATGCTCAAATACGGAACGGAAAATATTCTAGTATATTTAAAGGGCCTTTTTGATACATTTTTTACAAATTATCATTTTTCTGAAAGTTGGACTAAATCTACAATCATACCGATTTACAAGAAAGATTCCAGAAACCAGATAACAATAGAGGTATTTCTCTCACTAATATTTTTAGCAAGCTATTTACCGGGGTTCTAAATGCAAGACTTCAGGCCTGGGCGGATACACATGGGGTTATTAGTGATGACCAAGCAGGGTTCCGTAAAGGATATTCAATGATCGACAATATATTTATCTTGCATTCTGTTATCCAGAAATATTTATATAAAAAAGAAAAAGTGTATGAGGCTTTTATAGATTATAAGAAAGCATTCGACTCTATTGACCGAAATGCCGTATAGAAAGTATTAGAACATTTTGGAATGAATGGAAATATGCTGGCCACTCTTAAATCTATATATAGCCAAGTAAGGTGTGATGTTCGAGGTAAAGGTGGGAATACACATTTTTGATTGTCCAAATGATTTAAGACAGGGCTGTATTTTGAGCCTAATGTTATTTTGTTACCTAATACTGGTCACGGTATACAATTATTTCCTGATGTGACAGAAATATTAATGTTGTTGTTTGCAGACGATCTGGTTCTTATAGCTGATAGTCCATATAAATTGCAATTAAAGGTAAATGTTTTAAATGATATATTTCTAAGGTTGGGTCTAGTAGTGAATTTTGAAAAGTTTAAAATAGTAGTTTTTCGCAACGGCGGACACCTCGCTAATATAAACATGAAAAATGGTTCATAGGCAACAATAATCGCGATGTAGTAACTGAATATATCTACCTTAGATTACTTTTTACTACAAAACTTAGCACACGCTGAAAAACCTCGCAACAAGACCTAAAACAGCCTTAATAAAGGTGGATAGAGCTTTAAGGCAGCTGCCTTAAATGCCTCTATAGACATATTTCAAAAAATATTGGATAGTCATATCGCTCCTTTTCTTTTATACGGATCAGAAATATGGGGAATGGATAATTATACTATCATTGAAAGTACACACCTATTAGCCCTAAAACGTTTTTTTAAATGTAGCCACCATCACTCCTAATGTATTTGTCCATTGTGATACTGGAAGAAACGAACTCTCAATCAACCAATCAATCAATCAATCAATAAAACTTCTATAGCGCATATATCCTCAGCGGACCGAGCTCAGAGGCGCACAAATCCCCAGCGTGATCATGTGTCATAATCGAGGCCAAAGCAAGTTCGTCAACAGGGAGCCGGGCTGCTGAGGGACTAGGGTGGAAAAGACAGGTCAAATAGGTGAGATTTAAGTAATTTCCGGAATGTTAAGATTGTTTTGGCATTACGAATTGGCACAGACAGGGCGTTCCATAAGGCTTGACCCGATTTAGAGAAAGCTCTTGACCCAGTCTTAGTTTTTAAAAGAGGAACAACAAATCGATTCGAATTAGTGGAGCGTAAATATTTTAAACATTTAAGCCGAAAAAGTAAACCAGCCAGATATGCAGGTTGGTTTTCTTTTAGGGTTCGGAAAGTTATTGCCCATATTTTAAAATGAATGTGAAACATGACAGGAAGCCAATGTAATCGTTTTAGAATTGAAACGGAACGACTAATCGTGAGGCGTTTGTTACCACTCTTGCAAGGCAGTTTTGAACGCATTGTAATCTAGCAATATCTTTTTCTGGCATATTGTGAAAAAGTGAGTTACAATAATCTAACTTACTACCGACGAGTGCCACTGCAATTTGCTTGGCAAGATCTAAGGACAGACTTTTTCGAATTCGACGCAGGTCACGGATATGATAGAAGCATGCCCTAAATGTTTGGGATATGTGTTTTCGGAAATTCAGGCTACTGTCGAATAGTACACCAAGATATTTAGCTGATGTAGATGGATTTGTGTCTTGACCTAGAAGTAAGCATGGGAAATTATTCAAGAATTTTTCTCGCTGAAGTTTAGTCCCAATAAGAAGAAATTCTGTCTTGCTAGGATAAAGCTTCAGCTTAGATTCCGTCATCCAGGCTGACACCACCATTAAACAATGTTGCAACTTCTCAAGAGATTCCTTAGCGTTTGAAACTGATAGAGACATGTAAATTTGAGTATAATAGGCATAAAGATGATGGTTTATGTCAAAACTAGAGATAATAGCGCTGAGTGGTGTAGTGTATAAAGTAAAAAGCACTGGTCCTAGCACAGAGCCCTTCGGAACTCCATACGAGAGTGTGACTTTATCTGAAAAATATGTCTTTAATTTTTACGGACTGGTGCCGACTTTGCAAATAAGAAGAAAACCAAATTTGAGCCTGGCCAGATATTCATACTAATCAGAAAGTCTTTCTGTCAATGTAGCATGGTAAATGGTGTCGAAAGCGGCTGACAAGTCAAGCAAGGTTAGAGCCGTAACTTCACCCTTGTCCATACTAATAACGATATCGTTATGTACTTTCAGTAGAGCCGATTCTGTAGAATGATGTTTCCAGTAGGCCGATTGTAATGGATTAGATAGATGGTTATTTTCTATATGAGCTAGCAGCCTATTGGCTACTATCTTTTCTAAGATTTTGGAAATTAAACTTAAGCTGGATACAGGCCTGTAATTTTTCAGCTCGTTTTTAGGAAGATATGTTTTTTTCAGTAGTGGTCTTACATGAGCTTCTTTGAAATTTTGAGAAAATGTACTAGTTTCCATTGAAATGTTAATTATGTCAGTGATGGGAGTTGTTATTATGTCAAGACAATTTTTCAACACGCTTGTAGGAATGGGATCCAGATCACATTATTTTGATGATGAGCTTAAAATAAGCTTTTCAATTTCATCTTCTGACGCACGTTCAAAAACGTTATTTTGGATCTAATTTCTGATTTTTACACTTGTGGAATATTCTGTACTTTATCTGGAAACTTGGAACGGATAGCTTCAATTTTATCCACAAAATACCTGGAGAAATGATCACAAAGTGATTTTACTGATTTGAATTCTGGCAGAGCCAAAATCTGTTTTGTCAAGTATCAGATATTGGATAAACATTTTAAAAATAAAAAAATGTAGAATAGTTCGCAAAGTGTATGATATGATGCTAATCAATGAACATGAACACAGTTGGATGAGGAAAGTGAAAAAATATTTTATTTTATTGTAATCTTCAGGAAACTTGACAAACTCAAACAGTCGGAAATGAGCATCAATTTATAGAGGTTTTAAAAAAAAGTTGATTTATTCTAGCGATCAAAAATGAATTGAAACAATACAAAGTAGTAGAAGATATGATATCTACAAATCATTTAAACCCTGTCGTTATAAAGAAATTATATCAGTGTTGTGAATATTAAAAGTCATCGAAAATCATTAGCCAGTTTTAGAATGGGGATGAGTAATATCTTCACCAGCAAATGTGGATGTTTAGTTGACGAATCATTTGTATGTCCTCTTTGTATAGAGGAAGATGAAGATAAACTACATTTTTTATTACAATGCCCTGTATACCACGACCTCAGATTAAAATACTTGCACCCATTTGACAGTCCACCAATAGAAGAAACATTCCAAAATGTAGTATCCACTGAAGATCATTGTTTGATCCAATGTGTTACTTTGTATATATATCACGCATTCCAGAGGAGAGAAAAATGTATATTCGACAAAAATCAGCCATAAGTTTATTAATTTATTATTTGTACACTATTGAACAAAATGTTTGTATACATGTACTGTATCTTTGAAAGGGCCATGACCTGTCATATAAACCTAATCAATCAATCAATAACATGCAGATATGCGCTGGTTAGGATAATAGTAAAAGGTTAGGAGAATATGAAAATCAACACTTATAAATCAAACTTATGCTGAAATCGTTAAGAAATGACAACAGTTAAAAATTCAAAACAACTTGTAAAATACTTTAGACTTTCTTAACGATTTCAGCATAAGTTGTGCTGATTTTCATACGTTTCACACGTTGTCTCCGTTTCCATAAATGTATCGAAACCTGAGAAGGACGGGGTATCTAGCCTCAAAACACATTTATACAACGTCTATGACACGTTCATCCCGACCTTAGTGCGGTCTGAACTTGATGAACGTAGTGCACACCTGGCTCGTAGTGGCGTCCTTATCCCGTCCTCACTTGCAACAAACTTGTAACAGACCACTATATCCGTGTGAGCATCTCAGCATGGACGTGACAGACTCGGGAAGGACTTGGTCAGGACGGCTGAGGACGGGACAATACAGCAGACAGTCTTGTTGGCAACGTGTTAAGGGTCGTGATAGGAACTACTTACAGGTGGGAGAGTCGTGGGGGACTCTTGTTCGAGGTACAGTCCCGATACCGATACGTGCATCACGTTCTCAAACCGAGCCTGCCGACTACAGCCACGTCCTCCACACGACAAGGTAGTTGTCGTCACGCTCGCGCTTCGACCACACTGCATCCCCACCCCGCTCAGGGCTGCCAGTACGACCTCGCCGATTGTTTTGAGCATGTTCAAAACAATCGGCGAGGTCTGCCGTTCTGTCAGGATCTTCCAGATCTCCTCAAGCTCTATAACGTTCCCCACACGTCCCTTACACGATGTACACGTTCATA
Source organism: Flabesymbios commensalis (assembly GCA_964017125.1). NCBI lineage: Eukaryota > Metazoa > Annelida > Polychaeta > Terebellida > Flabelligeridae > Flabesymbios > Flabesymbios commensalis. Next base: position 15,970,401 of record OZ024912.1, read on the forward strand.
GTAGATTGCGTCAAGACCTCGTCCCGTTGTGACTAATATTATGGGTCGTGGGGGGATCTACCTGACAGATCGTGACAGTGTGGCAGCCCCTTTAGAAACATATGAAAAATACAAAGGAGGGCGAAAGTACAATAAATAGCCGAAAAACAAATACAATTTAAATCTGTAGCAGACAGCTTGGTCACACGCTGGACAATCAATTTTCGTAATTGACACTTCAATATCAGCAGGTGATCAACTTCGTAATCGTAAATACCATCAAAACAGATCTGGGGATTGGACTCACAATTTCGCGACACTCAGTGTCAGTGATAGAAACAAATTATTGAATCTGTCTCAGCCACTCAGTTCCAATATCTACAAGCGCATGGTACACAGTTAATAAAATGCAGAAATAAAAATAGGCCAATGTGCCAACCGTGGCAATATAAGCCTACTATATTCTTAGTGGTGTTAACCAATACATTGTGGTGTAAAACAATATATTATGTTGTCAAATTAAATGCCCGAGGTGTAACATCGATAACGCCAAGTCTTTGCAAATAGAGAGAGGCATTTTCCGTTCTTGTGGAAGGATAACCCCATTCTTCATTTAAATCTACTCTTTTATCCCCAGCAGAGATGATAAAATCACATATAGCTGGCATCTGACCTACCCTAGCAACTCTATGACAGTCATAGCTGTATTTCCAAGAGAAGAAACTCCGGTATACGGTTTCATTAGAGCTCACTTTGAGGATATAGTTAGCCAATGCTTGAGGTGAGGAGAAATCTGCAACATCAATATATGATCCGCTTGGTAAACTCATATTGTATGTATCCAACGCACCGTAGACTATGGGTACCAAACCATTGCTCAAGCTTCTCCACAGTTTCTCAGTAATGTATTCTCCATTTAATGTGTTTTCAAAAGCAAGATAAAATTTATATTGTTTGAGTGCAGTTTCTTCTTTACACGTCTCTTTGGGACATGAACTATTTCCACATTCACCGTAAACGTCCACCTCAACATGGTTCATTAATTGTCTGATGTAATTCTCTCTCCTGCTGGCTGTCTTACAGTGACTGACAAACCATGCCACAAGTTTAGTCCTGGACTTGACAATATCATTAATCTCCTTACTCACAGTTTTAGGGTTCAAGTCCACTTTTTCACACTTCCCATCAGGTATATAGAAACCAGAATGAACAGAGTATGTCATTGTATAATTAAAACCGTTTGCGCCAGGCTCAGTTTCAAATCTAGTATTTGACATGAGAAAACGATTTACTGCCTCCCTACCATAGAACACCCACCTTTGTCCAGGAGGGCGGTAGCTTAACATGTCACTAAATCCACCTTCTTTAAATATCACAACATCACTAGAGTTGTAAAGTGAATGGTAAAGATATGTTTTGGGTTCCCTTGTCAAATACATGATTATACATTTGTCCCCAATTGAAATATTCGAAGGTCTCTTTCTAGTCGGAAAAAATATCTTAAGTGGCCTTTTATTTGATGTGTAATCTTGTAGTTTCTCTCCAATGGGACGTAAATTTTTGCGTGTTATGTTGCCTGATACGTGATCTTGAATTTTCTTTCTGCCTGCTATGTAATATTGCGTGAACATCGTTGATGTGAGATGGTAATTTGTAGAATATTGTTGAGAGTTTAACCAGAGGAAGAAAAAAATTGTCATCAACACAATGAAGATGCATGTTAAATATCTCAGAGTTCCTTGTGCTCCGTCGAATATCTATAAACAACAGACTGCTATATAAGTATTGAACAAACTATGAAGAGCAAAACATTTCATTAATTTTTAATTGTAAATTTATACACACTTGTTCATTAAGGTGCAATAAATAAATATTTTCGACAACTTCAGGCAAAGTTTGCAGTCTACACAAATATCATTCACAAACAAGGCGTAAGTAATGGTACCTTCATTTTTTGACGATATGCCATATTCACTCTTGTTGAATTAATAACTTTGCTTCTGCTCAGTTCTCTAAAATATAGATGTATTCAGTTCAACATTAAGTTGTAGTTAATTTGTTAAATTTGGCAGGACTTACTAGTGAACCATAAAAATAAACATAGGGCCTATCTGTATGATGATTACAAGTTACATCCACAAGTTATTTTACTGTCTTCACACGGTGTGTTCATCCGTCATGTTGTTCGTCCGTCCGTCTTCCCGTTAAAATCAGCGGTATGCGTAACTTCTTTTGCGTTACTGGAATGCTCTTTGAAATTAAGGTAGTAGATTGGCAATTCACCACCGCCTGACGAGCTAATAGTTATATATGCCCAAATATACTTTGTCTTGTCCGGTTCTTTAAACTTATTTTTTCTATGCAGATTTTGTTAGAAGCTATTTCATGGAATTTGGTCACCATATTCCCAGAGTAGTCAGGTATTCTGCTATTACTTCTCTAAGTCATCCAGCATGTTCTTCCAGATTTATCCAGGATTTTCTAGATCACCATGCTGCTCTTCAAATGCAAAAGGCAGGATCTCCTTACTTTTAAAGTGAACAGAAACTGGCTATTGGCTTGCACGACAAAGGCTTATAGTAGGGTCCAATGTTGGTTCAATGGTGTACATGTCGGGTAATGTTCCATTCATTGCTTGAATTAAAACTGGAGGGTGCAGACCGACTTCACCCTTTAGTCTCTAGATTTCATAATAAAAATACATTTATGTAATGTTTCAATTCCGGGCTAGCGTCGCAGACAGTGGCCCAGTATTGAACCAATAGTGTGTATTTGGTATGGACAATTGAACCCTTTTAAATGCTACAATTAAAATACTAGTTGCAATTTTATTCAAACACAAAATGTTGAATCAATGTTGTTTTAATGTTGGGCTAGCGTCGCGGATAGTGACACAACATTAATCAACAGAGAGACAAGTCAAATTGTGTCCTGGGCACTGTGATTCCATTTGACAAACAAATATATATCTATTTAAAAGTGAAAAAGCTTAGTGGGGACTTCTGAAATTTAAAGTCTGAAGTCCGAAGTTTGAAGTCTGAAATTCCAATTCAGAATGGCTGCCAAAAAACTTTTACTGGAAATTCTAATCAATCAGCCATAATAAAAATAACCCAACAAAATTCAAAATGTCTGCCACAAATACTCATAACACCTAGCCCAAATATTGTTGTTACTTGAAAAGTCACAATCCCCCTCTAGTTATATTTATTTTACGTCTATGACATTTTGAATCCATACAACAGCGGAGGATGCGTAAATGTAGGTGAAAAGTTGTTGAAAGTAAAGGTCATATCTATACAATTCACGATGAAACGGTCATTTATATGAATTTGTGCGGCAATTGTGCGTTTTTTCATTTTTTTCTCTAACCTAAAAAATAGCTATACAGAGATAATAAATTTAAAATCTTAGAAAGGCGTCAATTTGTTTAAAGTCCGTAGAGTAATGTATAGCTCTCACCAATGACGCGTTATAACGCGCTATGTCATTACAACAGGCCATAATTTGATTGTATAATAACTATTTTTGTCTACAATGATAATATTGTAAATAGTTCCACTCAACTATGACGGTAATTTTGCTCAGTACATTTTCAGATATCGCTATATTTTATCTATTTTATTATTCTTTCTTGGACAAAATTTGTTATCGATGTTTCAAACATCTACCTGATTTATGTGACTAAATGTCATTTGTAAAATATTGGTATTGAATCATTTTCTACACTAGAAAGGAATTGTGACTTTTCAAGTAACAATAATGTTAAGACTAATTTTGGGCTTTTTGGCTGGCCATTTTGAATTTGGTTGGGCTATTTTTATTATGCCAGATTGATTGGAATTTAGATTATGGAGGTTTTCAAAGCTTTTTTGAATTATAATTTTAGGTTTCTGGATTTTGACTTCTTTTTTTAGTTTAATGCTGTATCAATGTCTGCGACGTTGGGCAAACATTTAAACAATACTGCGTCTACGTTTCGTGTTTGATGGAATTACAACTGTAGCATTAATTTGAAAAGGTTCTACTGTTCCTATCAAACACTCAATGTTTGTTCAATGCTGAGCAACTCTCTGTGACGCTGGCCCCACATTGAATTGAAACATTATTGGATATAGGCCTATGTATTTTAATTTATTAAATGTAGAAGGTGCGCGAAGGGTGCAAGTCGGTGTGTCGCCTCTGACAAAGGGCCCCTATGATAATCGAGATTCATTCAGGGGATTCTGCCGACGTCTAAATCATTGGACCAACATCCATTTTCATAGTGATCCAGACAATCCTGAATAAATCCGGAAGAATAACTGTGAATTCTTAACGAAGTCATAGCATACAACTTCAATACATAGGGATCATTGTGCCAAGGTTTGAAGTCAATTGGATAAAATTTTGACAATAATCCATATAGTGATCCAGAAAATCATGAATAAATCCGAAACATTTAGAAATCATAGCATAACACCTCAATACATAAGGATCATTGTGCGATCAAGGTTTGAAGGCGATTGAATGAAAACTCAAGGAGAAATAGCTCTCTAAAATTTGGACACAGAGGAATAAAAATAAGATATCTGATACTGTTACAAAATCAATATGTTTAGGCATAACCCAAACATAGTTAGATTCGATCACGTGCGAATTTATCAGTAAATGTAAACCCAGACAATTAACAAAATATATACATGTAATTTAAAGATTGCGATTTTTTATATTTTTTTGTAAATATGAATAAATCACATACAGATCAATTTAATTGTAATCATATTATATAAGTTGAATTACATAACGCTGTTTTTCCGTTTCGGAACCTTCCCACAATATGTACGAATGAGCGGGAACATTTAGTTTCTTTGAAACCTGAGTACAACAGTGTAGAGAGATACTCCCGAATTACACATTTCTGCAAATCGCCAAAATTAATATGCATATCTTAAAGGTACCCACATTGCTAACATCAATTTTTAACATGTAAGCTAGAAGACAAGTGTCACTCATTACAAAGAGTTAGCAGCTCCTAAAACGTGATTTCGGTGCTGAATAAAGATTATAGAGGATTTTATTCCTACATGGTGGGAACTGACTATTAGCATAAAACATCACAGGTCCAGCCCATACGTTTAATCTGACATCCAATAAAATGATCATGCATCATACTAATCAGAACTGCATGATCAATTCGCTAAATTGAATATAAATAAATAACATTAACTTATACTGCTCCAATATATTAATCAATGATAACTTTCACATGTATTAATAATTAATAAATTGACTTAATTGATTTAAATGAAAAAGCATTATTTAAAAATGTGATACATTATCAAAGCAGTTGACAGATTGTGGGCGCGCCAGACCATTCAATTTCTGTAAATACTGTGATTTTGAACGAATTTTATCATACTATATTTATTGCTCGCCTAAGCTTTAAACAAAATCCTGCAACTAAAATATCACCAGAATAACAAACACAGAATTATCAGGTACTAGTAGTAGTTATTTTATATTGAGAAAGATCTTAAAGTGTTAAGCGAATGGAAATGAACAATGTTTTCTTTTCATAAAAATCTCAATAAGTCTCAGGAGTGAATATAATGGGTTGACAACAGTATACAATTTACCAATGTCTGTGTGATTGGTGAATACGGCGTAGTTAGTGTTCACATATGCTGGCGCCCTGATCACAGTTACGGTTTAAGCACTCCATAAATTATGCTAAATAGTTAAAATTGTAATATATAACTATGTCTATCTTAATGCAGAATAAAATCATTTTTATACTGTCCCATATATGAGAAGGTAAAATCAACCTTACATTGTGAGAAATGTTTATATCTGGTCATCATATGGGAGCTAATATTTTCAAAATATCATATTATTATTGAAAATGAGGTGTACATGTGAACTGGTACTTTTATTGTTACCATAAATTAACATTTTGTGTAAAAATAATGTGACGAAATCTGTGACGGTCATCACAGAAACGCTCTATTTACATAATTGTTATCCCCATTTAGAGAGAAATAGAAATATATCAGAAATATATCGAATGAGTTTGAAAATTTAAAAAAAATCAAGTTTAGATTATTTAAATATGTACAGTATTTTTTCAATGTGGTTACCTTTAATCTACAGATATTGTGGGATAAAAATTGACCGAGATTGCTAGACACCTTTTTATCAAATCATCTGCGGTTACTTTATCTGGTTGTGCAAAAAGCGACGTAAAACAATATTCACTCGGTCACTTTATGCCACTGGGTACCATCTCGCGGCCGCAATGAATCGGCAGCACTCGGACTGTGTATGTATATAATACACACATACTCCGAGTGCTGCCAATTCACTTCGGCTGCGAGACGGTACCCAGTGCTTTATGTGGTCGTAGGATTGCTATTTGTTTGACTGTGCTTTACATGCATAAAATAGTTCTATTATACAAACTATATGTCATAAAAATGATATATACAAACTACATTGTAAAAAGCAGATTCTGACCTTTAGGCAGGAAGTGAAGAGTCGTCCAACAATACTAGACATGCGTTATTCAAAGTTTAAAGACTATTGGTTTTCTGTGAGTAGAAATCCGCATAAACTTAACGGAGAACTAAATGATCGCCCGTAGACGGGGTGTATTGTCAAATAGTATGCCACATTAAACACGATACGCATGACGATTACCAGCCTCCTTCTCAGGGTCACACTAGCACAGCTAAGTGGCCCTGCTACAGTGCTTTGAGAATCTCTTCTGTAATGCTACGTCCTGATAGGGCATCAAAATTTGGTGTACCGTGACCCCAAGCTTGACCCTTTCCAACTGTTTCAAATGTGACATTACGTTGGCCAATCACCGATCTACTTGCAAACGAACTCTTCTAACTTCCCCTATCATCGTTCATCTCTATGTGAATCGCAGACAACATGTCCACGCTGACGGATTTTTAAGTTATAGGTCTACAGCTGGCTGTGCCCTAGGAGGATACGGCTCCCTGAATTATAGCGCGTCAAAAAGGCGAATTTTAAATATTTTGGCCTAGAGGCCTTATATGGTTGTGTTTTTGTTTTGGGCACTGACAGCGACTACAGCAAGCACGGGATGTTGAACCAATTTTGGTTTAATTTTGGTCCATCGTCTGCGACGTTGGCCCAACATTGGTTCAACATCCCGTGCGGTGTCAAGCAAAATTAGGCGGTAGATATTAGGCATGGCCTCAATTCCTACTCATTGCGCATGACTGTGTGTAACGCCTACTGATGATCATGCAGCGAATTTTTTTTTATATATTAATGTAATTGTATATTCCCATTAAACATGTTGTCAAAGATGCGGTAAGCTCAAATATCTATTAATGTTGTATATTGGAGATATGCTGATCAATGGGTTTTAGTATATGTAATTAAACTGTGCAGACTTATAATAATAATAGTGATTGATGACAAATTAATAATAATTACGCAATCCATGGAGATCGACATTTTATAATAAATGATAATATTAGTATATCACAAAATAGACATCAATGTGTGTCAAATGATTTTTTTTTGGGGGGGGGGGAGTCACTGAAGATGTTATATTATAAACCAGTAATAATAAGAAATCCTGTATGATATTATAGAATACAGAACTCATATAAATAAAAATCTTTTTAATGAATATAGACATGTATGTATTATGTAAACTTAAATTTTATCGGGATTAATAACAATTTTAATTAGGCTTCATAAAGGATATTACGCCTAGCATTACATGTACTAATGTGACCAACTGTGTGGCTTGACAACGCCTGGTCAGAGGCCTGCGAAATTAGGCATCACCTTGCTGACACGCTACTGTCCACGCATTGACCGTGATGTGTCAGCAAGCTAATGCTTAATTTTGTGGATGTCGGCGGTATTGACACACAGTGGAACAGTAGGCCTATCACTTATGTCAGTATTTTATTACATCACATCTATCGATTTATCCAAATAAAACATTTGTTCATTTTCATCAGATATAACATGATTATCAACTGTCAAGTTGACAATTATGGCATTATAATACTTACAACATGTGGAAAACACAAAACTATACAATCATAGTGAAAAGTATGTGATAAAACTTTAATAGATTAAACTAAAACCTGAACCGTCTGCAAAAAACAACATGAAGCCATATCATAATAATGAATAGACTCGACTAGTTCTGTGGGTCAAATTAAAAAAAAAAAACATTAAAAAACCCTTTGTAATGCAGTGAAATTTGTGACAATGAACATTCAGCACTCCTCTTAAGCATTCAGCATAGAAAAAAATCAATCTTTACATTATCTGAGGTTATTTTAAAATATATTTAAAAAACACTAATATGCTGCAAAGGTTGATCTAGCGCCAAGGTGTACCTAGAGTTAAAAGTAAAAATAGTGATTTAAGTCTATTATCTGATTATTAAAACAGTAGATGATTCGGATATACGAATCTACTGTTTTGGCTCCATGTCTTTGACTTAGTTTAACTACTGCGCCTGGCCTAATAGAATGTCTTTGTAATTTCACGCTGAAGCCTCTTTCCACCAGTATGACGTGGAAATCAGCCAAATTCCTGTCAATCTGAAAAAAACCGTATTATTCCCGCGTGAGTATCATCATGGTATCAAGTATTTTATTCAATTATATATATTATATGAAACCTTCAACAAGAGAGATATTTGCATAGCAACTATAAATCTTTTTTTATTTTAATAAATATATGGAAAATAAATATATGGATGATTAAAAAATAACGTACATTATAAACATGTCAGTTAAGTTGGCTACAAAGGGCGGGGAATGAGACTAAATGATTGTCACACCTCTTTTGGTTTTACGGTTATCAACACTTTGCTCACATACAAGGCGTTTGTATTTTCTTGTGGCGACTGGGATCGGACGGAACTAAGAGTACATCTCGTGAAATAAAAAAGTGAAATAGAAAACTTATTCCTCAGAATGAATAAAATAAAAATATTATTGATTATATTTCATTGTAATAAATAGCATCATTACATACGGGACTTTAAAATTTTGAATGAACGATTATTGGAACTAGATTGTCATTCAGGGGCGACAGTAGACAATGCGATCACACCTTATTTAGTGTGATTTAATAGCTACATAACCCCCCCCCCTTTCAAGACAATAGATTGTACGGCTACTTGTCGCGGCCAATCACTAAAGCAGGATCATGTATCGCCCGTCTAAAGATAAAAGGGAAAAGTTTTTTACGCTGCTCTTTGCCACGGATGCTTTATTGAGGTTACTTATTTACACAATTATTTGAATCATTGGCTAACGAGAAATGTCACCATAACTATTATATTTCATATAAAGTCAGTGACTTGTTAGTGTAATAGGTGCGCTATCAAGTCAACTGAAGAATTTATGACAATAACAATTATTTATTATATGTTAACCGTTTTATTGTCATTATTTAAAACATACAACTTTGTCATGTATTCAAATTAAATCATGTTTTCTTAACTTTCGAAATAAAAAGAATGATTCAATATTACCATTGTAACTAACTGATTATGTATATATTATAGCCAATTTAACTGCTTACCGATATAAATTGATCCCGTCCCCGTGGCATTTATACATGAAAACAATATGACAAATATGAAAATCGAATTACTTTTGTAATTGAGCATGACTTGACAGTGTCAAAATTAGGAATGCGCATGGTTGATAAATTAAACATGACCTGACAGTGGTAAAATTAGGAGTGCACCTGATTTATATATTAAGCCTGACCTGATAGTGGTAAAATTAGTATGCGCATGGAATGAAGCATAACCAGACAGCAGGGACAGTGGTAAAATTAGGAATGCGCCTGATTGATAAATTAAGCATGACTTGACAGTGTCAAAATTAGGAATGCGCCTAATTGATAATTTAAACATGACCTGACAGTGATCAAAGTAGGAATACACTTGATGGAAGCATGACTTGACAGTGTCAAAATTAGGAATGCGCATGGTTGACAGATTAAGCATAACCAGACAGTGCTAAAATTAGGAATGCGCATGGTTGATATATTCAGCCTGACCTGATAGTGATAAAATTAGGAATGCGCCTGGTTAATAAATTAACATTAGTTAATATATTAGACATTACATGACAGTGGTGAAATTCGAAATGTACCTATTGGGTTAAATAATCATGACACGTCAGTGGCAAAATTAAGAATGCGCCTGGTTGTTAAATAATGAATTAGGCCTACCTGAATGTCGTCAAAAAGGAACTGCTATAGCAAAACACTCAGTTATAATTAACTAGTTATAATTAAGTTATAATTAACATTATTTAAGTATTAATCATCTTACCTCCAGTGTCGTATCTGTAGTATTGGCAATATTTCCTCAATGATGTTTTCTTGACAAATTGTCTAGGACAGCTTTCAGAATACTCAGCGTATTTTAAATAGTGCCTAAGATCCTTGAATGGTATTATTGGTCTGATTCTTTTGTTTTACGTTATGTAATTTGTTGTTTTACTTGTTTCAGTTTAAATATCCAGGTTGACAAAAAATCTAGATGATAATCATTCACCACTGCTACACTAACAGTACTTCCCGTTGCCACCCACCCCCCCCCCCCAACCACTGCGCACCACACCCTGCGCATATACCTGACCCTGACTTGACACCCCATGCCTGATATAACCCCATTCCTAATTAGGCTCTCCACCGGCTGGAACCCGTCTCGATCCGCCACAGAGCTGTGTGTATTTATGCCGGTCGTCTGTTCAAGTGACTGAGCTGCTCACAGAGATAGGGGTACCAAGCATTATTAGCCAAAAAACACGCAACACTGGTCCGAAGCTGAATAAAAATACAAGATGCTAATGCTGGACCAATGCGGCCTAATAATGTTATGTGAACTGAATCAAGACGGCCCTATGTCAAAGAATCTCCAGTAAACACAATAGAAAAACAGCCCTGGTATTGACTATTGGAAAATAAAACCTTTGGCCATCATAACGAGAACTATTAATATAGGAATTAGCGTGTAAACCGTATCAGTTTGACTCGGGCAGCAACAGCTTGACAGCCACGTGGTGGGTCAGTGTATTGTTTACATTTCGTTTACAAAGTCAAGGACATACTTTTGTTAAACATAACCTGATTGGCTGGCCGGAAAATTGGGTCAAGCTCATGAATGTCTTCAAGGGAACACATTTCACAGTGCAATCAATCAGAGCCATTAGCTGACGCTAGTGGAAGGATAGTGGATCTAATGAACGAGAATGGACGATTACTGGCAGTAGCCGGTACACAACATTGAATCAGGGCTAGTTCTCCCAGTCAGTCACAGACATATAAATAATAGATCTTAGATGATAACTAATTAGAAGAAGGGGACTTGGCGCAATGGCAAGAGAGCCTGACTGCTCGCCTGTCATGCATGCGTTCCCGGTTCGAGCCCCGCTGTTCCCGTGTGGGATTTTCAGAGAAACATCATTGTTTCTCCCTTCTCAATGTGAATAGGCGATCACGTTGATGGCGGCCTGGTCGAGTTAAGGTTGAGACCAGTGTATTGAAGTTAATTTCACGCAGGGCCCCGCGCTGCGCGCTCTTCACACGACTACTTATTAAAACACACCCCTCATTATTTTCTTTGTTCGACAACTACATTCTAAACCGGCAATGGAGAGTTATTGTTGATTAACTACAGACTAATTATCATGGTAGGCCTATGGTGTTATAATCTTCGGCCTCGGCTTTTTCCACAGCTAAGAATGTAGAGCTCCGCGGGTTTTATCCTATACGGAAAAGCCACACTCCACAGTGTATTATGGGTTTTTATGTATAAGCCATTGAAACCAAAGATTTTTTCCAATTTATAATCCTCACTGTTGCAAAAACGCGAAACCTAAAATGACCGCCATCTCGCAAAAATAATTATATATTCCACAATATTTTGACTTCTCACAAAGCCACATGTTTTCGTTATCGTGAATACAATAACACCATTTTCAACTTCTTTTAAGATCAATATCATACCTGAAATGCTAATTCGATGACAAATTTAACGTTAAATGATCTCTTTCAAACATACAAGCAGAACACGTGAATCCGCTATAGTACTTCACCCTTAAAGCGCTGAAATACTTCGGTATAAACCATGGAGACTAAAGGTTTTTTTTCAATTTGAAATCATCATAAATGTCTTAGTTAGCTAAATTCCGCTTCATTTGAATACCTATGTTATGGGTCTACGGCCATTATAAATAGTTTTACTCATAGAGTGTGGGGATCGACTTTAGTCGTCAGAATCTGACGTCTACAGACGTCAGGGCGGGGACCCTAGGGTAGTGGATAGCACCGCTGCCTTTCACGCCAGAGTTCGGGGTTCGGTTCCCGGTCTCAGCGGTTTGAAAAAAACAAAAATGTTTCTTCCCCATCCACGTGTGAAAGTCAGTATTGTGGGGAGCCGCCGTGACCGAGAGGTAGCGTGCTCGGCCTCAGACCGCCAGGGCTCGAATTTCGAATCCTGTGTCTCGAAGACAGTGTCATCTCAATCATCTCACCATCCTCAGGAGGTTCTCCTGGCCCAGTTTAGCCTATATGTGCACAAAGGTGGCCTAAAACCCGATTCATTTCAGTTCTACAGACGTCAGATTCTGACAACTGAATGTCCTTATCTTACATGTATTTGCAAATCTAAGCATTCTACCAGACTGCCATGTGCTTTATAACATCGACTGTTGGAGTTTAGTATTATTATTTCGACTGTATATGGTAGATCACAACAAAGTAGTATGCTGCATATTTCATATAACCATCACCCTGAAAAACACTGGGTCTATAACAATTGAAATAAAATTACTTGAAGGGAAAGCAGTATACGTTTTTAACCTTTTTCTTTCACCGGAATTAATTTTATCGTGGTTCGTAGCTATTTTATATCTGGTTTTGGTGCGGGAAACAATATGATAGCTCCCATATTATCTTGGCAATGCCTTTAAATTTTATTTTGATTAGTAGCCATTTATATTACCGAAATACCCAGTTTGTATTATAGCAATGCCACTTAACATGATTTAGTTGTTTGTCATGTATATTGTCATATGATTTTAACAAATTAATATTATTGTATTTACATGTACATATATCTCTCTCATTACTATGACAAATAAATCTGTAATGACTTTTATTTCTGTCAATAAAATATCTGTCTGTCTGTCTGTCTGTAAAGCTGACAACCGGGTGATACTTGTGACCAGAGGTCCCATTGACATGCTGAAATTTTTTTAGATATGCACGCTCAAGTGGTAACGAAGCCATCCTTGGCCCTTGGGAAATTGCACTCGTCTTCGATTTCCTCACTTTTCTCAAATGTTTCAATTGTGAGACTTCTACACCACCCTGGATATCATTACATACATACTATTGAGCAATAATCAGTAGCGAAAAAATATATCAGCCAAAATAAGTTTCAGCGGCTGAGTAGATAACCTTTGTTACGTTGGCTTTGGAATCAGCATGGTCGAATTGTATATAATTGTATATACAAGGTTCAGTGACAAAACAAACTGTACTCGCTTGGACTGCTTGCTTTATATTTTGGCCTAGTTACCGTTTTTCCTGATGATATTGACACAGGTACGCCGGTCTTGGTTTGTGTCGTGATGCTTACCTTCGCTTTAGTACTGATGAACCTAATTATGAACAGAGGTCAACTGAATTATTTTCCACCATTCATTCAACTAACTAGTTTAATTAATGATATTGTATTCAATGATAGCTTGGATGATGTAGAAGATAATTTGGATAATGTAGAAGGTGGGAACAAAATGGTCGTCAAAAATACTTTCAGATGTGACGCATAATTATGATAATATGTAACCGGGTTCAATATATTGTCCATCCAAATGTCCGTCAACATCATTATCAGTTTTTGGGCGACGACTCGGGTATGACTTATCTGTTGTTATTTGTCCAACATGTTTTTGATGTAAATTATTGCTCCTGCATCTGTGTCAGAAGAACATGATGTAAATGAAATGAATGAAAAAAATAGGATTTTAGGCCGCCTGTGTACATATATAGGCTAAACTGGGCCAGAAGAACATACTGAGGATTGTGATATGAATGAGATGACACTGCCCTCCAGACACAGGATTCAAAATTCGAGCCTTGATGGTCTGAGGCCGAGCACGCTACCTCTCGGTCACGGAGGCTCCCCACAATATTGCATCTTTACGAGGGAGCGGGTGAGAAAACATAACCACTACATCATGGCCACTATGATAAAGGATTCCTCAACAACACATACCCCAGATTTTGAAACCATGTTGATTTATTTTAAGACCATTGTCGCAGACGCTGAATATCAAACATTAAATAATAAGTTTAGCCTATTTATCAAGCTGCGGAATCCTCGTATATGAAGTAGATATAAACCTACTTCTAAATTAAACTTTTCTGGGGATAGCCAAAGCTTGTGATATTACAGAATAACATAAATGTTTGTGAGTGTCATTATATGATATAAAACCATGTAAAAAGCCACTTACACCGTCCGGTTACTCTATATAGGCGTAGGATGGCTAGCTACTTGTTCATTTGAGTCTGAGTGAGCTTAATATGCGGAACACTTAAACAGCAACATGTGCTCCAACAAAAGAAAGACAACATGGTGTACACAGAAAGTGAAGAGTGCTATAAAATACAACACAAACAACACAAATTGCGTTGTTTAACCCTTTAACCGCCGGTGCCGTCCATATTCGTTTTCATATTAGCACATTACATATCAGCTTTCAAACCTGTTAAGGATAAAAAATGACATTAATCAGCAAGATTTGACATTTTTTAACCTCCATTCTGTCAAATCTGAATAATTTTCACTCACTTGAAGTTATGGATCGCGTCAGCGAGACACAACTTGTATACAGAATGCCATTGTATACAGAATGCTGGGTTGTTGTTGGGCCATCGTCAGACACGTTTGATCAACATTGAAGCAACATTGGTTAGCCGTCCAGTGGTTGCTGTAGACGCTGGTGTAGAAGAATCATTTACTGCATAAATTTACTGCGAATCATTCACTACTCAATTAAGAATATGTGTGTAGATAATATTGCTCGTGTCAAAGTAAATAATCTTTTTACCGACTGGTTTAAAGTGTTATTAGGAGTTCGGCAAGGTGATAACCTATTTTTTAACCTTTATATAAATAAATTAGCAATACAGTTGAAAGATTTGAATTATGGTGTTGATATTGGCGGCAAAAACGTTTGTCTATTATTATACGCTGATGACATTGAAAGTTTTGCAGAAAATGAAAACGATTTTTTTTTCAGCCTACCTAGTGCAAACTCAACTAGATTTTATTAATCAACGGTGTAATAAATAGCGTCTCAACATTAACTATAATAAATCCAATTAATCACTTTAGGAAGCGTAATGATCGCCAATCAAACATTGTCTTTTTTTTCGGTAATTTACCTGTTTATATTGTGCAAACATATACATATCTAGGAATTGTGTTCGATGAGCATTTAACATTTTCAGAATGTGTTAAAACCCCCTCAGACGCGGCTTGGAGGGCTTTAGGGGGGATTAATATAAAATGTCAAAAACTAAAAGCCTTGGGATATGATTCCTACTGTAAATTATATGATTCTTTAGTTGTAACAGTTCAGGATTACGGGGCAGAAATTTGGAGCATTGCAAATCCAAAAACAGCAGAATAAATTCATGAAAGAGCAATGAGATATTATCTCAGAGTTCACAATCTCACTCCTCTTGCGGCTCTTAATGGGGAAATCGGCTGGTCCGCCGTTAAATAAAGACATCACGTGCAAATATTAGGATTTTGGAATAGATTAATTAAAACTCCTGGACATAGATTTCTTAGCATATTTTTCAAAGAACTAGCGGTAAGCAGTAAACCTAATTGGAGCCTTGAATTATTAAAGTTATTTAGATTGTATGACCAAGTCTCTGATAAAAATAACCCTACTATACTATGTACTTCAGAGTAGATTTTAAAATTGTCTGGCGAACTGTCAGAAACTAACTGGTTAAATGAATTTGATCAAAAAACTAAATTACTTACCTATACTTTAATAAAGAAAACAATAAACCCATGAGAGTATGTGAAATCTTATATGTCAAAACATAAGCGCAGCTTAATGGCACAGTTTCTAACTGGTATTCTCTCATTAAAAATAAAAATTGGTCGTTTTAAGAAAATTCGAGACCCATCATCTGGTGAGCTTAGATGTCTAAATAATCAAGAAAGAATTTGTGAAATGTGTACCATAAACGATTTTTTTTTTGATGAAGCAATACAATTTAATGTTGACTTCCAATCATTTTCTAACATTGCTAAATTCATTTGGCTAATTAACAACAACTGGAGAGATGTCGTTAACATACTGTTAGCTGCATTTCAAACAAGAAGCAGTGTACTTTGTTCTGTGAAGTAATAATATATTATTATGACCCCCACTCTCACAGAGAGGTGGGGACATGCTGGTTTACCCTTGTCAGCCCGTCTGTCCCTCGTCAGTCCCCAGCAAACACGCGACGCTGACCCAAACTGGTCCAATGCTAGCCCACCGTCTGCGACGCTGGCCCAGCATCAAACCATCACTGGTTCAACGCCTCTCAGTCTGTTCTGTGAGTCTTCTGTGCTGTGAGTCTGTCTCGGATTCATTTCTCTCCACCGTTTTCCATCGTACAGGCGGTCAAACACGAGACGTCGACCCAACGCTGTCCTAATGTTGGCCCACCGTCTACGACGCTGAGCCAGCATTAGCCCAGTACTGGGTCACCGTGTCGTGTTTGGCGTCACGCTGAATGTGGGCTAGCGTCACAGACGGAGGGCCAACATTAACCCAGCTTTGGTTCAAAGCATCGCGCCCGTACTATACCGCACCGGCAGAATACCGGCAGAATGAAGTACTGACTAAGACAGAATTGATACTGGCCAGCACCGGCGACGCTGGCCAGGCATTTAACAGACATTGGGTTGGTGTCGGCTTGTAACGGCCAGAAGTAAGCTGCAAGCAATACCAGACCACCTGATATTCCCAGCAAACACAAAACATTTGTATAACATCTGTACAACGTCGGCACAACCTCTTCGGCGTTGGTCCAGCATTGTACAAATGTTTTGTGTTTACTGTGTTGAGCGCAACCCAGCAAACACGAGGCGTTGAACCAGTGGTGGTCGGATGCTGGGCTAGCGTCGCAGATAGTGGGCCAGCATTGGTCATGTGGGAGTGTTGACAAGTGTTTCGCACCAAAGTATTTTGAAGAAAATTATATAAATTTCTTGCTTGAGATTGAACAAATGGCGACCACCTTGTATTTTATGCACACTACGATATATAATGTGCTTCCTGGCCGGACTACCATGACAGGCGTTCAAGAAAATGGTAGACACCAAAATCACGAATCTGCTTGTATTCTGAAGAAAATGATATAAATTTATTGCTTGACCATGAACAAATGGCGGCCATCATAGTTTTTACTCACAATGCAATATCATAAAGTATTCTCTTGACATAGGCCTACCACTTTGTCGGGCGTAACAGAAAACCCCATGGTAGACACCAAAATCACGAATCTGCTACTATTCTGAAGAAAGTGATATCAATTTATTGTTTGACCTTGAACCTATGGCGGCCATTTTAAATTTTTCCCACTATGCAATGTCATAAAGTATTTTTTAGCCATACCACTATGTCGGGCGTACCAGAAAACCCCATGACAAATACCAAAATTACGAATCCGGTACTATTCAGTAGAAAATTATATCAATTTATTGTTTGTCCTTGCACAAATGGCGCCATCTTGGATTTTGCCGCCATTTTTAAAAAAACTCGTTATTTGAAGAATATCTGTCCCAAATTTCATATTGTTATGTCAATTTGAAAGTTGTTTCTAGTTACAAAGCCCACCACGGTCATGGCGACCATCTTGGATTTATGCAAATTAAAAATTCTCCCTAAGGTTTTCTCTCCGGCAACCGGGCTAAATTTGTTCTACACATCCATGTGACTGAAAAACCATAAATAAACAATACACTTTTCATGACCGCAAGGTACTCAATCCGGCAGCCGGACTATTAGTGATCCGCCATGCGAGAAAGTACCTCCGCGCGACTTTATTACAATTATTTATGACGTCATTTAAAATTTAAAGTTAATGATTACATAACTAATTTTAAAATATTAAAAATGTCATGAAACAAAAAGTTATGAATATTTTTCAAAAATTATTTTAGTTATCCAAACAGAAACGACACGGCTATCACATAAACAATGATAATCAATTTTGAAAATTTTGACTTAACGGCCCTTTTCGCGTGGAGGGTCACCCTGCGTGTCTCTAACAGTGAGATGACATTTTCTACATAATTTAAATTTGACAATTCTATTTTCTTCAAAATTTTTGCATTAATACTAGCTTTTTCTTCACAGGCTGACGAACAAAATGTTTTCCCAGTAGCATAGCCTATGTGGTGATGTGACATTTTCTTCCACGTTAATTAGATATCATAATTGCGGATTTTATTAGAAGTAGTAATATTATCAATATAATCTGAACATATATATTTTATTGTTCAAACGCGGTGCCGACCAGAATACTCAAATCTAGTGCAGCACATAGTGAAAGTAAATATTTCACAATTGTATTAATAACTCTATCTCGAGATTCCCGGATATAATCAAACACAGTTGATGTCATATCGTGAATATGTCAAATAGAAAATTCTGAGGCTGAGTCTTGAATATCAATGTTATTCTGTGCATTTACCCTTAGTGTTGTGCACGTGTCACTGTATCTTCTGACCGGGCGAACGAGCCCTGGTTCAACGTTGCGCACCGGCTACCACGTTGCGCAACAAGTACTACGTTGCGCAATGGCTACTACTCGTCATACGTATTGTGTACATATCATGCTGTCTGACAATACGCCACGTTTATTTACCGGACGACTTTTTAGTTCTTCGCCAAATTGATGCTGATTTTTTGCAGAAAACCAACAGTTTTTTTACTTTGAATAGCGCATGCGTTGTGTTGTTTGACGTATCTGAACTTCCTCTGTGAAGGTGAGAATCCATGCCGCTTTTTATAATATAGTAGTATAATAGAACTATTTCCTGCATATAAAGCCCAGTCAGGGTCAACTGAATAGCTATCCTACGATCATATAAAGTCACCGCAGATGATTTGATAAAAAAAGTGTAATTTATATATTACTGACTATCTTGGTGACATTTTTATTCCGAAATATATGTCGATTAGGATATGCAGAGTTTTGGCGATTTGTAGAACATGTAATTTGAGAGTAGCTCATGGTGTCGTTCTACACTTTGTTATTCAGGTTTTAGAGAAACAAGATGTCTCTTTCTGCCCACTGGTAAATATTGTGGGTTGTGTCCGTGATAGAAAGGCGGTGTGAACGGACTAAGACCGGCAAAGTTAAAATTTCGAGTTTTGTGTCACACACACAGAAATGCTTATTTTATAAAATTACATGGCTACGATATCCTCGCTAAAATAAACGCTATGGCTAGGGCAGAGTTATGTAATTCAACTCAACATCCTCACGTGGTTATCCTGACAGAGTTTAGCCTATATCTGCACATTTCCTCAGTACTTCACCTGATATTTTATATAATATTATTATAATTAAGCTTAAGTACATATTTATTTATTTATTTATTTGACTTCCAGTTAAGAACATGCAAAAATGGTACATTATAATTATTATTATCATTTTTTGAACATGGTATTAACTTTGGTTGACGGGAACAGGTCGAGACGACCTCTACAATGCCTGTCAACCATATAAGTGAATTAAAATTATAGAATAAAATAATATCCATTGTTTAAAATAGCAAAAGCAATTTAAAAATGTACATAGTATAGATTATAAAGCTTACTATTTGTACACATAAAATAAAATAACCGACAATTGTCTGTCATCTGTTTCCCGCACCAAAACCAAAGATAAAATAGCTACACTGTGCTCTACGCCGTGTAGCAAAAAAGGACACTCTGGAAAGCGTAGAAACCTAATTAAAACCTCTAAATGCTTTAGTTGTCTATTATATCAAAGGACATACAACTAGGATATGTAAAAAGGAAAAACAGTAAAAACTTATGGCACTCTTAATTTTAACATAGGCCTACATACATCCCTAAATAAAAGTAATACTATAAACCTAGAATACATCTACTGACGTCAGCTCATATAGCCGTCGCGCAGCCGAAATATGCTGAGTAGTACCACATATGCAATTTTAGACAGTAGGAAAAATAATCCCAAACTCAAGAAGTAAATCAGTTGATTAGAGATCTTTGAAATTCAGCATAAGGACCCACCTGGTCTGGAAACAAAGGCTACTGAAAAATCACTAAACCTAAAAATAAAACAGAAAAAAGACACATAATAATTTTGAGGGGAACAGCCATCCATGCCATGTGGTAATACTCTAAGTCAGATCATGACAAGCGTGATCATGTAGAGTGATGTCGGTCTGCTCCGAACAGTATCAGAGACTGTCTCCGGCCTGAATTCGAGCCAGGCAGACAACACAATGCAACATTCGCAGATTATCGTTCATAGGTCGATCACTTAAGGTGCCATTTGTGCTAAATATATAGATATATATTCAATACACGAGTATAAGTAAGGCGGGGCGGTTTGTCATCTGCCAACACATGCGTATCGACAACGGAGCCCTCCGTCCTTAGTCATGAGTGGCTGGTGACAGCTCAAATAGCCGTCTCACAGCCGATTCAAATTGCACAGGTAGTTTAAGACAAGAAATGTTCAGCTATATTCGACAATTTACATAAGCACAAGCCAGGCTCCAGGTACATCGATTATTCACATCAAATAAGTTTACCATGGCGAGATATAATTCATTCAGGTTCTTCTTAAAAATCTGCAAGCTACTAGCATCTCGGATAACAAAAGGTAAAGTGTTCCATAAGCGAGCAGTGCGATACAAATAAGTACATTGGAACTGAACAGTCTTGCACAGAGGTAATTTGAATAGAACACCCTGTTGAGCAGATCTGAGGCCATTATGCGGACAAGCTAACTCAAAATTACTAGAGTAATCACAAGATAGTTTACCGTGAAGGTAGCTGTATAAAAAACAAAAGTCGATTATTTCTCGACGGAAGCACAAAGGCAAGATAGATAATGCTGTGCATCTTTCGTGATAGGGTGAAACATAATTATTGAGAATGAATTTTGAAGCTTGACGTTGCACCCGTTCTAATCTGATTATGTCTTTAACATGATTGGGACTCCACATCGGACTACAGTACTCAAGAATACTTCTGACATGGGCCAAATATAATTGGCGCTTAACATCAATTGGGCTATTAAAGCCAACAGAACGTTTTATCATTCCTACCATAGAATGGGCTTTTGATGAAAGAGTTTTCACATTCTCACACCAAGATAATTTACTAGTGATGGTCATTCCAAGATCATTAAATTCAGTTACTCTAGATAAGATATTATTATCAATGGAGTAGTCAAAATCTATTTTTACTTTACGGCATATCGACATGAATTTACATTTTGATATGTTGAAGTTCATTCTCCAAATTTTGCTCCACAGAAACAGTGCATTAAGATCATTCTGAAGGGAAAGTACATCTTGTCTTGACTTTATATTTCGATAAAGTTTGGCATCGTCAGCATATAATTTCATAAATGATGTACAAACATCGCAGATATCATTTATGTATAAAACAAATAATAGTGGTCCAATAATGGAACCTTGCGGTACACCTGATGTTACAGGTAAAGGTGATGAGACCTGACCTTCTATCATAACTGACTGATACTGACCTTGCAGATAATTTTCAATTCACTGCAATAAGTTACTGCCAAAGCCAAATGTTTTAAGCTTGTGAACTATCAGGTCGTGCGGTACAGAATCAAAGGCTTTAGCAAAGTCAAGAAATATAATGTCTGTTTGACTTCCAGAGTCTAAATTTCTACTGATATCAGTATATGTATCAATTAGTTGTGTGGTAGTAGAGCGATGTTTCATAAAACCATGTTGAGCCGAATTAATTTGTGGACTGACAACCAGATAAATGTGATTGAAAACAAGTCGTTCCATAACTTTACTCACACTGTTGAGAAGTGATATTGGTCTGTAATTATCGACTTTGCATTTCTTGCCTTTTTTGTGAATTGGTACAACATTTGAATACTTCCACACTTCAGGTAATGTACAAGTTGACATACTGAGGTTAAACAGTGTGGTTAGAGAGGGGGCTAATTCATCGGCACACTCTCTCAGCACCTTTAGGGGTATGTCATCGGGACCAGAGCCTTTGTTAACATCTAACCCTTTCAGTACATTGATTACATCAATTTCAGAAAAAACTATATTAGCAAGCATGTTGTCTGACTTAACTGAAACAGCAGGTAGAGCAATTCCTGTTTTTGGAGTGGAAAATACAGAGTGAAAATAATCAATAAACATTTTTGCTTTATCAGCGGCGTCAGGGACATCGTTTTGGCCATCAGATACCACTGCAGGTATTTGGCGAGAATTGGTATTCAGACGACAAAATGTCCAGAAGCGCTTAGCATTATTCTTCAGTGATAGGGCTAGATCAGACATAAAACTGTTACGTTTATCTCTGAGCATTAGTTTTAATTTGTTTCGCAAATATTTAAATTTGTTCCACATCTGTACATTGTTTGTTCGTTTGGCTGCAGCCCAAGCAGTGTGTTTACAGTTATGCATGTGTCGTACTTCACCATCCATCCATGGATGTTTAGAACTATTTTTCACTGGTACCCGTGGTATACATTGATTAATATGTTCAGTGACTGTTGAGCTCCAGATGGACCAAGCTTCGTTCATATGGGTAGAATGATTTAGTGAAGTATTGAGGGACCTATTACTATTTGTAATCAGTGATCGCAGAGCACTAAAATCAGCTTGTTTAAAATTATACACTACTCTGGGTATTTTTCGTTTGTTGCAGCCTGAAAGAGTTTAAACGTAAGTATTGAATGGTCTGTATCAAAGTCGATGGGACATTCGACGGGCTCGTCCACTAGATTTGGCTCAGTAGTGAACACCAAATCAAGAAGACTGCCATGCTTATTTGAAATTACGTTATTCATCTGAAAGAGGGAGTTCTCTGTTATCATATTACAAAATGAATTACCAGATTCAGACTTTGACGAGTAATTAGACCAGTCAATATTTCGCATGTTAAAATCACCCAGTAAGCAAACGTTTTTAATGTTGGATGTAGCTGCTTTTAGTAAAGGAGAAACGTTACATATAAATTGTGATACATCTCCATTAGGTGGCTTATATGCGAGAATGAACAGAATTTTACTTTGATTGTTCGGTTTAACTTCACACACAACAATCTCTTCTTGAGGTTCTAAGTCATGACGTCGACAGGATGATATGTTGTTATTTATACATAAGGCTACACCGCCACCAATTTTATCACTCAAAATATCATGCCTGTCTCGTCTGTACACACTATAATTTGGGTGCATGAGCTCACTGTCATTCACCTTGCTGTCTAGCCATGTCTCTGTAATGGCAACAATGTCAAATCTACCCAAAGTGACAGCGTCTTTCAGTTGGTGAAGTTTATTTACGTTCTTTGACACAGATTTGACGCTTCTCGCATTAAGGTATAATACAGAAGTTCGATTGTCAGTACTATTTTTACTTTTGTAGTTCCGCCTTGATGCATTTGTGCTTGTGGGAATTTTTGGCGTACCTGGAACACTGGCTAGGGATGGAGAGTTAGTGCAGTTTTTCCCGGCACACTCATCTTGGCCGGATTCTCATTTGTTTGGGCACCGATTTGCCTTATGTTTCTTTTCGCCACACAGGTGGCAAGTCACAACAGATCCGAAACGGCAAGCTTTAGACATGTGCCCTGTGACCCCGCAGAAATCACACAGCGGTTGTTCACTTAAGGTTTTAGGTTGGTCAGCAACCTGCTGTTGATATTTTTTATTGTTTTGAACATGTTTTTTAGGTTGTTTTAGCTTGTCGTCATTAATCTGTTTGTGAGACTTGCGTACTGTCCCTTGATTGGGTTGAAAAGAGGGCAAACGGTTTACTTGGGTGGCATTGTTGTTATCTCGTATTATTGAGTCACCAATCAGTAACGTTTTAATGATAGGTATACTCTTCTGATTTAAAGCCTTTATCTTTGGAATAGGATTTGCTTTATCCGAATTGCTGAGTTGGAGTTCGAGCTCGGCATTTTTGGCCTTCAGGTCATCACACTCACCAATTTTAGACCCAATGAGTTTGACTAGGTCTAGGTTAGATTGTTCAAGAGTTTTAACGTGCATAAGTTTAGCCAAACCCTTGTTCACTTCATCTTGTAGGAGCTGGAGTGCCACAACCTGACTGCTTACATCCTGCAGTGCACGTTGACATTGCTGCAGTATGTCTGTCTGGCAGCGGCACCGCGGACAAGGCCAGACGCCAATGCTTTCAGACCTATGTAGGTCTACGCAGTACAGATGGTGCCAAATGGCACAGTGAGAGCACTGTACCATTTCTTGAATAGATTGGCGATTATGTTTGCATCCAGTCTCTAAACAATATAACGTAATTTCTTTCGATTGATGCAACTTATTTTGCTTTTTATGTCCCTTAGCTGGAGGGGCTCTGATTTTTCCTGTGGCAGCAATGTTTTTAGGTCTGGCTCCGGTAGATGTGAACTTGTCAGCGTCACCTAGTGGTTGTGTGTCCACATGTGCTGTGCTCTTTTTGGGCTTTTTGGTTTTACTCTTTTTTACCTGTGTCAAATGTTGTGTGTCGGGTATAACGGACACGTTAGAGTCAGTGACAAGGTGAGCTTTATTTAGACGTGTGCTCCTTCGTAACTGTCTCTTGATTCTGCGCTTGCCGCCAGCAGAAGGCTGTGAAGGGGCTATGATGCAGCTGGAATCAGACAACAATCCCAACTGATCCACAGTCTTCCCCTCCTTGTTTAGTTCTGTTGTAGGTTGAACCTCTTCTTCTTCTTCAAGATTTGGCAGTCTTGGAATTTGTGAAGTTAAAGTTCCGTGAACAGAATCTCCAATTTCGTATTCCCAGGCCAGACTGGTGTTATGCGGCTGCTGGGACTCATTTAAAAGCTCACACAGAGACTCAGAGCTGTTAGCATGTGTCATTGGCGCGTGTGTGGCACGTGCCGAAGAGAGGCTCAGTCTCTGTTTGATGGCGTTCAGGGGGGTCATAAACAAGGCTGACAGACGTCCCCGAACTGACTTCTTCTTATTAGAAGCTGTCAGACGAGCTGTACGCCTAGCAGTCAGCTCATTGTTCAAGCGTGAACACTCACTGATCACCTGCTGATCTGAGACGGTATGTCCGAACATGCCAACAACCTCTTCGACGATGCTGGTTTGACATGAGTTCATATCGTAATTCTCCAGCTCGGAGTCGCTCATGTCGTCGATGTAGGTCATGTATTGTTGTTTGAGGGACAACATCTGTACCTGGTGTACGTCGGTCAGCTGACTGGAAGGGCTGGTAGCTGTTGCCATGGTCAACAAGGTCTAGCGGTTGTATGTATATTAGGTAGCCGACAGTATGTTGATCACACCTTCTAGGGAGGTTGGCCAGGGACCCTTTGAGCTCCAAATCGCGTACAGAAATTCTGCGAGCAGAAAAAAAAAACTTTCGGCAGTACTTTAGATCAACAAAATAAAAGTTAAATTAAATTTTAGAATTATTATAATAGACTTATAATAAACTAGGTCTGAAAACTATAGTTTCTTGCGTCAAACATAAATGTATTTGTCATTAGCTTGTTGTGTGTAGAGGGTGAGGGATGTATTATCGCTCAATGTACTATACTGTACACATTCACAAATTCAAATATTAAAAATACACACATTTACAAACTGGTCTCTTTTGCACATATACACGATTTAATCATACTTGGACAGAAATAAAGTTTTTCATAATCTTCAAATTCTTCCCACATTTTAAGTGTTTAGACATTTAAAAAATAAATTCGCACTTCGCCGAATAAAGTTTATAAAATTAATGAATATCAATACTTTACAAATGTACCTCAATAAGGTAAATGTTTATAACATCGACAAGAAAATTTTCCCAGAAATGATTATAAAATCACCAGTGAAAGTAAAAAAAATATTATTATAAAATAAAAACTAAGGCCAAATCTGATAACGTTATAACGCGTAATTTGTGAGATGTGTACATCACGTTACGGAACAACCCTTTAACCGCCAAATTATTCAATTGGAATTTTCACCCACTTGCAGTTGTGTCTCGCTGACGCGATCCACAACTTCAAGTGAGTGAAAATTATTCAGATTTGACAAAATGGAGGTCAACTGTTTTCAAATATTGGTAATTTATGTCATATTTTATCTTTAACATGTTTAAAAGGTGGTACTTAATGTGCTAATAAAAAATGAAAACCCGAATATATGCGACACCGGCGGTTGAAGGGTTAAAACAAATCAATTTAGAGCCTGTCCAAGATTTTTATGTTTATAGATATAATGATTTCAGAGAAAAAAACGTATGATTGCTGCACCAAGTCGAGTGAATCGATTTATGTATAACATAGATAGATAGATGTTTTATTAACAAGATTTAAAGCTATTGCTGACTTATTTATCATAGTAATATACAATATGTACAGCAGGGTTAGCGTAGTTAGTTCTGTGAATCACATATATCGACATGGTATGCACACTTAAATTCTGGCTTGTCATTTACATATTGAAACAAGCACAAGGTATTTAAAATATTTATCGCTACTACTTAAAATGACGTCAAAAACCAAAGAGGGTATATGTACGCATGTGTACATGGGGCATATACAACATCATCATAGTTTTATTTATAACAACAACAAAAAAAACAGCAGCAGCAACATCAGCAGCAGCAGCAGCAGCAGCAACAGCAACAAAAACAACAAGTGTCGGCACTTATCGGTCGTTAGGGTGGCGATTACTTTCACTGACAGCCATGTTTCTTAGACTAGAGGATTTTTTGGTAAAGCAGTTCCTATAAAATCCTAGGAGCATTTTTGAGTAAAAGTTGGGAAGCTGACTTTCCAGCATAATTAAGGTGTGCCGAACACGATTAGCCCGGTTCCCAAGCAGAATTTTGAGTTTTAGGTTGTCTAATTAGCATATACAAAATGGCCGCATAATTGACTATTTCAAGGATTTTGTGAGGAAATACATTACCATACCACGTAAAAAAGAGACTGTTATTGGGTAAGTCTATCAAAAATGTTGAGAAAGTGAGTTTTTAAAACCATTAAGGTATGTGAAATTAAATTAGCATTCCTCAATTTCACTTTTATGTCATCTAATTAGCAGAAATAAAATGGTAAACGTTGACAATTATTGTAATTTCATTTATACAATATATAATATATATACATGCTAATTACCAATCGCCATCACTATGATCACAAGAATATTTAGTTTAGGCTTTGACTTCGCTGTTACGCATATTAATATGACCAAAAAAATCTCTACCTTTATACAGGTATAGGTGTATAGTAACAACAAACCAATTAATTAATCTTTATTTGAAACACTTTATCAATAATTATGTTTAATAAAGACAAGATAACCTGTCGCTCACCAGGGTCTCTCTAGAGGTATTTTGCAGTGTGACTTACGTGAAAATCATCACAACCGCCCAGATCGAACAACAGAGAAGATTTGTTGGACGTATTCCGTGGAAATAAATTAGATTAATTACGAGAAATGAAATATATAAAATTTAGATGCCTAATATGTCTAGTTTGGACAATCTTCGCCATCATACATAGTGGTGGAGTTTGGGTGAAAACGCCTCCCTGACCCCTGTTAACGCCTCGCTGTCGCCCTTTACCAGTTTGCCTGTGAAATTTAACATTCTAATTCACCCTTCAGCAGTTCCCTGTATTTTTTAACGTTTCTTTGTCACTCTTTAACGTTTCACGCTGCCATCTAACGTCACCCTGTCGCCCATTGAACGCCACCACATACCCCTTTAATATTTCTCCGTTGCCATTCATTTAGTGCCTCTTTGTCACCCATTAATGAATCCTTGTCGAGTTTAAGTCCTCTCTGTCGCTTTTCAAGAATTATCTGTGCCACATACCCAGCAAGCACACGATATTGATCTAGTGTTGGCTTAATACTTAAGGCTTAATTTCACATTTTTCTATCGCCGTTTATTGCTTCATCGTTGTTTAACACCCATTTGTCTCCATTTCACTTCTCCGTAACCTTTTAGCGCCTGTCTGTCGGCCTTTAACGTTCCTCCAACGTGCTTTATCCTTTTCCCGTCACCCATTAATGACTCTCCATCAGCTTTAAGCAGTATCCCTTTAACGACTCTCTATCTTTTAACGCAGCTCTGTCGTTGTTCAACGCCCCTCAGTCACCAAAAGTATAACATCACTCTGTGGCGTTTTTTGTCAAGAAATGACATTTTTATGTCAGGATGTGGCATTATAATGTCATCATATGACATTATATGGCACTGTATGGTCAGTGGACGACATTTTAATGTAAATATATGAAATCATATGAGATCATACCATCTGTGGCATTTTTTGTCAAGAAATGACATTTTTATGTCAGGATGTGGGGCAGTGTATAGTCAGGGGAGGACATTATTTTACCAGGATAAGTAATTTGTATTCATGCATGGTATGACTTGGCATTATAATGTGAGGAGTCAGGCTGTGCTAACAACAGGTTAAATTCGAAAAAAACCTGCAATTGGAATGTTGATGCCTAGCGACCTTTAACGACATGTTATGTGTGTGTCACAAAAACCATGATAACTCATTTTTACTAATAAATAAGAATATACTGGTCAGGTATTTCTACTGAGTCACAATAAATCGGTAGAATTATTACAATATGATAATTAACCCCATCCTATGTTAATGCATCCGCGTTAAGGCCTATTTCAAGCGTATAACCATACTAATAATAATGTTCTAAGGGAATGCTTAGACATTAAAACTATTAGAGGTACCGTACGGTTTCTGCATTTAATGGTTACTTGGGAACGAATCCACTCAAACTGATAATGTGAACAAAATTGACACAGAATGGTGACCGCATAACAAGCAACACATGGTTTCGACCCCTACCACCCATGTGTAGTATTACTTTTTTGAGAGACATCACACGTCACAGAATAACTTTGTTAGAGCGTGTGGTTGATCTCCGCGTATCGATACCTTCAGCATCAATCTATACAAAAATGCAATTACACTTCTTAAGCCCCTTTGTGCGCTCTTGTCCAATTGGCTGCAATTCCAGGTGAATGGCAATTCAACTTGGAAGTTGGGAGAGGGTTAATAAACAAAAGTACAGTAACTGTTTATGGTCCAGTAGAAAAACACATATGTTTTTTGGGGCGGTTTTAGATTACAAAGCGACGACATTAGTATTGCGCCTGCTATAATAGACCTATTTTATTTTATTATTTTTAATGTATTTTCGAGCACAGGTCATTTTTTTTATGTTACAATAATGGCATGTTTTTGTTACTTCCTCTGTGCAAATATTTAACATTTAGCTAAATCTGTTTATGATTTCACCCATTTTACTCAAGTGATAATAAAATCGATATAATAATGTTGTCATAATTATGTTGGCATTAATCGCTGCGTATTTTATTTATTTGAGGTAGGCTTTGCCGACACAATTCCCGCTTCAAGTGAATGCAAAATACCCATACTTTTTAAATTAGACGTGTTATAGTTTAAAAATAATGGTTTACTAGAGATAAAATTATGTACATCACTACATTTGATAATTCTCAATCAATATTTCTAGTGGAAAATCAGTTAAAAACGCTCCAAAGCGTCACCCGCAATGGTAGAAATAATTACAAGGGTGACCATGTTGGATATATTGATATTTATGTTGATAAGCACAATAAAATAAGATCTATACGGATTTATACACCATGGGCTTGAAAATAGTCCCCAAAAAAGACATTTTGGGTTAAACAACGAGATAGTTAGTTACGTACGGCATATTATTCATATCACTCAAACAATATGGCGGAAATCTAGTATTTGAATAAAGAAAAGACCTGATAAAATTCCTTCTCGGACCTCAAATCCTGGGTAAACACACAATTAATTATCTTTAAAGTGATGAAGTGCAGGGGGTGTACCCTTGGTTTTTCGAAAAATGGCGTTACCGTCATAGCGGCCATCTTGAATTAAAACAGACACAAGGTAGATTTTAAGGATTTTTCGGCATTCATCTGGGTAGATGCCCCGGTATAATTCCTGAAAAACGGCTCTTAGTATTCTCGGTTACGTAAATTAACCATTTCTTTGCTCAAATTGGATTTTTTGGGGGGTTTAATTTATCACAGAATCCATTGGTTCCATTTTGTCAACAAGATCCTTGTCAGCAAATTTCAAATAACACGATTTAACACATAGTTCCCCCAAAATAGTGAGTAAACAGCCGTTCTATCTATTACTTATAGATACACAAGTAATGAGGTAATTTATTATATAAAAGATAATTGAAAATAAATTGATGTTTTTACTGTCTAGAGGGGTCTGAGGCATCCTCTTCGAGAAATTGTTAAATTTAATTAAGACATCACATGATGCATTCTAGCGCATATTTCAACCCAAATATGGCCTTTTTTGTTATATTGGACAGATGGGGCATGGGTGACAGACCCAGCAAACAGGAGACGTTGAGTCAATGTTGCATTAACGTTGACACACCGTCTTTGTCGCTGTTCCAAAATATGGGCAACATTGGATCAACGTCTTGTGTATGCTGGGGTATGCTAAGCGAGTCGTGAAGATCCACCTAGTGATAAATGGTGGTTAAATCAAAGGTAAGCTTGATAAAAACGGAAAACTATGACGGCATAAAAGAGCGTTGTATTCACCATATGATTATTTTGTCCTTACTATCGCTAGCTCACGAAAATGTAGAGATAAATACCTTTTCAATGATCATATATTACAAGGGTCTCCGTAATCAGAATTAAATATATAACACACAGCTTTATTCTCTACAATATTCCGCGTGCATTATTTTTCTAAAACAATATATTCGCTTGTATCAAAGACTAATGTAATTTTATGGTCATTAAATGTGAATTTACGACATATTGAATATATACAACTATTACCAGGTATGCGTAGTATGTGCCGAAACATTAAGAATCGACACCGCATCATACTAATACTGAACAGTGGCTTGAACAGGACCCCTATTTCGCAGTTTGTCTGGCCAATTTGGTTCATAAAATGACGTCATTGCCATAGCGACATGACGTCACAAACGTACGTTTAAAAAAAATCGACCACGTACGGCAAAAACGGTATACGCCGCCATAAACTAGAGACTCAAACCTTTCCCGTATATATTTTTTATCTCTAGGAATTTAAGTGTCAACTCAACTCCAAAAATGGGTCCATTCCTCCTGTACTATTTAATTTCCTCCTGTTTTCCTGTGACATTTATCGCCTCTTTGTAACCCTTTAACGCATCTTATTTGTATTTTAACGCCCCCTATCGCTTTTCAATATTTCCTCGTCGCCTTTTAATTCCTATCCGTGGAGCTCTTGGGCCCCTGCGTCTTCCTTTGACAATTTCCCCGACTTTTAACACCTCTTTGTCACCCTTTAACAATACCTTGTATCCGTAGACGTTTTTTATCGCCTTTTGATGCAGATATGTCTGCCATATAGAGGTAGACATTACATTCAAGCTCACACAGGGCAAGGATGAGGAGGCGTTAAAAGCGATGGAGAGGCATTGAACGGCGAAAGAGAAACATTATATGGCGACTGAAACGAACTAAAAGGAAACCAAAAGACGCTAAAGGGAGGCTGGGAGGCTTCAGAGTGCAATGAAAAAACGTACAAGCTGCCAAGCTCATTGGGAATCACTAAAGTGCGACAGAGACAGAGCGGTAAAGGGTGACATAAATATATTAAAGGGTGGAAGACAAACGTTAGAAAGCGACGGAAATGCGACGTAAATGACGACGAAGAATCGTTAAAGGGCAATGGAGAAATGTCAAACTGAACGCGAAATTGTTGAAGAGCAACGTGGAGGCATTAAAGGGAGAAAAACATGCATTAATGGGCATAGGGGAGGCGTATAGTGAGTGAGTGAATATTACTTTACATCACTTTCTGCACAATCATGGCAGTATCGCGACAGACGGAAGCCCGAAGCCGGGACTATGCTCTACTCTTATCGAATGACTTCAAGGGTTCTTTATAGTGCACAGTACCGTCGACAGCACTGCACACTCCAGGCACACTCCAGGCCGTTAAACAGTTTTGCGCACTGTAGAGGGAGGCGTTAAAGATAAAAACCACTCTATGTATGTTTCTGGTTTACTTGTATCTCAGCTGCCTCTATCTCTGTGATAAGGGTGATGTTTTTTAGGTACAGATGTGTCCCGCTGTTGACTACTCCATTAAAAGGCGACGGGGCGTCGTTAAAGGGCACCAGACCTTTTTTTATATCCACCTAATTAAAATGGGTTGAATAATGATTGTGTCTTATATTTAGAGGCCAGGATAGTCTGTAATCTTAAATTATCTATTCCACTTTTATGCCAAAAGGTTTGAATGTAACATTTGGCTTTTTAGTTTCTTCAGTTCATGAGTATTTTATGTCTTTGAAAATGGTCATGACAGCCGTCTTATATTTAGATTATATATTGTCAAATCTAACACATAACTATTTCATGTTTGTTCACGCTAAAAATAACAGTAGCACTAGAATATAGCCTAAATATATAGACCACTCTCTGTATGTTTCTGGTCTTAGCTGTACCCAAGTTGTCTCTATAATTAGCCTGGTGCTTTCTGGCTACAGATATGTCCCACAGTTCGTACACAGTGGGACTACTCCTTTTGGCATTAATAGTCATTTAAGTGACATTGTAATATGATAAAACAGTGCAGTTCATTGATGAGATGAATGATGTAAAGATGATGACGTGAGGGTGGGGAGAAAGGGCATGATGTATTATTGAGAGTGATTTCCTCCTTCACTCACCAATAACCTTGATCAGGGGTTCTGGGAATTACCCCTGGACATGCCCAGACGGTCGAAGACTTGGATTTCGCCATACAAAACACAGCTCTGCTATCCTCAGGTCGGATAGTCCCCAGAGTAATACTATTGCTGGTAGTATAAGACATTACCACGGCCAACACATGTGCATGCACTGATACATGCTTAAGCTGTTGAGTGGAGGAATCAGGGTACGCCGCTGACAATCCGCCTGAAGATTATAGCCAGACACGTGGAGGCTGCAGCTTCCCTTGGATGCCAAAAATATGGAAATTTGTTATATTACAGTATCGTCTTTTCAAAATGTTTGGCGACCATATTGGCCCAGTTCTGAAAAATATCCATTTTATTGTATTTGTCATCACCAAAATAGTAGAATTTTGTATATTATGCATCGTCATAACGTGTTCAGCTCCAAAGTTCATATTTTATGTTTTTCAAAATGGGGATGGGCGGCCATCTTAGATTTAAAGGTCAAGATGTTTCAAAATCAAAAAATGACCATTTCATTGGTTTTGTCACGCTAAAAATAGTGGAGTTTAGTATATTATATCTCCATCTTTATGCGCATGTCTTGCTTAGTTCTAAAGTTATCGTATTTTATGTTTTCAAAATGGAGATGGGCAGCCATCTTGAATTTAGAGGTCAAGATGTTTCAAAATCTAAAAAAAAACATTTCATTGGTTTTGCCACGCCAAAAATAGTGGAATTTAGTGTATTATATCTGCATCTTAATGTGTATATCTTGCTTAGTTCCAAAAAAGTCATCACACTTTTTTTCAAAATTGTGATGGCGGCCTTGTTGGATTTAGAGTTCTAGATGATCTCAAATCTAAAAAGATAACAATTTCATTGGATTTGTCATCGCAAAAATAGTAGAATTAGACATATTATACATCTTCATAGCTTGTTTAGTTCCAGAGTTATCAAATTTAAAGTTTTTCAAAATGGCGATTGGTAGCCATTTTGTTATGTTAATTAGATAATCAAAAACTCAATTTTTTTCTTGGGAACCGGGCTAATCGTGTTCAGCATACCTTAATTATGTTAAAAAGTCAGGTTCCCAACTTTTACTCAAAAATGCCTCTAGGATTCACCTTTCCCTAAAATTCGTCTAGTCTGTCAGAGTAAAACTAATTTAGGGATCAAACTAATTAGACAAAGACACCAGAGTCTATATTTGTCGATGAGATAATGACCCTTGATTTCGTATTATTGATGTCAAGTTCGACGGAATTCTATTTTATGCATTTTATCATAAATACATAAGCAGAGATGAACAACTCCGACCGGTTGATTACTTTTCAGCTAACTCAAACACTATTTCACATATAAACTTGACTCTGGTGTCTTCAGAAGGAGCGATAATGTATCCTAAATTGCTGCTTTATTAAACATCGGTATGCAGCCGCACCACGACACGGGTCAGCCGCTACACCTCACGGGCCAGGCGTTCCCCACGGGCATCATGGCCAGTAAACACAAAACATTGGCATAACATTTATACAATGTTGTACCAACGTGGAAGACGTTGGGCCGTCATTGTATAAATGTTTACAAATGTTTTGTGTTTACTGGCTTGCCACTGGCAGGGTGGTACCCCCCCCCCCCTCTCCGACAAGTTTAAATACCGACATGCAACAATTGCCTGCACATATTGTAGAATACTAAGATTCCATACATCATCATGATTTATGCGGAGATGTAAATCAGCTGATAGGCCTATGACGACTAGACTGTTGATTAAGCCGAGCCGAAGGCCAGGAACCAATAATATGTGTATTCTAATTTGCTATAAGAGGGGTGCCGTGCCGTGTGTGGGAAACGGTTGGCATTTCTGAGGAACAGTCCTTATGACTATGTCAAATATAACGTATGATGTCGCTAGGTCAAGTAGTCGCGTGTTTAAAAATTGCTAAGAAAAAATATATATTCACGATTATATTCATGATTGGGGCTTAAAGAGATAAGGTTGGACTAATGGTGGCCCAGCGTCACAGACAGTGGCCCAGCATTACACCAGCATTAGGCCAATGTATCGTGTTATCTTGCAGTTGATTTTCTGTCGACGGGAGGAGCGATGCGTCACCCGAATAGCAGTCCAAGCAAACACAGGACAATCATCCAATGCTGTTTCAATGTCGGGCCAGAGTCTTTGCTGGGCGTGCTGCCACTAAATATACAACAGACCCAGTGTTAAAGTGGTGTTGGGCCAGCGTCGTAGACAGTTGAACACTTGGGAAGATATATTGAATTGAAGATGTAGGCCTACACGAGAACAGAGGTTTTAACCATCAACATAGAGCTATAGACGATAATTGTAATAGGGACATTTTATGAGAGAAGTGCATTAAATTTGTTGCATCATAATTATTGTGAAATGCAGAAAAGCAAAGAATATTATTTATATCTTTTGTTTTATTAAATACAATGCCAAAATAAATATTTTTCTAGAATTTGTATGTTTTTTCATAAAATCTACGTTTGCCATGGCCTGTTTGAAATAGTTTTGTTACAAAGATAAAGCAGGGGTTACACATTTTCATTTATTAAAGGACATTATTTTTTAAAGAAGCGTGTATCTGTGTAAATTTACTTAGAATTCAAGACTATGCAAATGTTCGCAAATATGCATAGAACAGTTTCGACGCTATAGAGAATCGCCCATATCATTTCACAAAGATGTTTGTTATAGTTGCACACACTGAAATAATACATTTTAAATGAGGAGAAGCATAATGGATGACTTGTGGTGACACCCAATCTATGAACATAAGCACCATTGTGTTCATCCTCGCGAACCACGGAATGTACGACTATGCTCGCATCCCTCCACAATCCCTTAACATAACTTTATTGGTTTTCCTCATGGGCCAGAATCCTAAATGTCCAGGATATAATTATTGAAAGAACCAAGGAGACAAGTATATCTTCAACGTGTAGGCCTATTCCTTCCACCGCCATCGCTGATAAGTCAGTGTATGCGTCTATACGATGTAACTGGTACACACCGGCTCAATGTTGGGCCAGCGTCGCCGGTCAATGCCGGTCAATCGTATTCGACGCTGGTCCAACATTGAAACAAAATTGGTAGATTGTCCTGTGTTTGCTCTGACTGCCATACGGGTGACACTTTATCCCCAAAAGGCCACTACCCGGATAACACAAAATATTGGCCCAATTGTAAAATAATATATATTTTTTTTGAAGATTTTTAAACACGACAGGACTTGACCTAGCTAGGGACCTCAAACTTTATATTGGACATGTTCATAAATAGGACACAACTCATAATAAACTTAATAGGATACCGGCCATAAATATATACACTCTAAAATATATAACTAGCTCATCAGTACTGCGCAGAATTGCTGCAGACGATGAACTGGACACGACGCCCCCAGTAATTTTTTTTACACATAATTACACAGATTTTCCACAGCTTTAGAGCTGAAGAGTACTACATATATTAAACTAGTTATGACAAGCCTGGCCGGCCCCGATGATTCATTCGTATCGATTGGGGCTTTTAACCTGGAGGTACCAGGCTCGAATCCCAGTCGGGCCGGATAT
The DNA here is from genome assembly GCA_964017125.1 of Flabesymbios commensalis. Classification (NCBI taxonomy): domain Eukaryota; kingdom Metazoa; phylum Annelida; class Polychaeta; order Terebellida; family Flabelligeridae; genus Flabesymbios; species Flabesymbios commensalis. The sequence goes on from OZ024912.1 coordinate 16,007,055, forward strand.
TTGTCATTGTGGTTGTGCATATACAGTGTTCCAAACTGTTCAAAGACCTGGAGTGTACAGTTCTGCCCATGGTACTGTGCACTATAAATAACCCTTGGTGTCATTCAAAATAAGAGTAGGGTATAGTCCCGGCTCTGGGATTCCTCCTGTCGCGATATTGCCATGATTGTGCAAAAAGCGACGAAAAGCAATATTCATATATATATATATATATATATATATATATATATATATATATATATATATATATTGCACCTGACCAAGTATGTGAGTGTGGAGGTTGTTAAACTACTATTTTCTCAAAACACACATAAGTATACTCCGCAAGAGCGTTGATTATTGCATGGTTTTCGCTTCTCGTGATAGATTCAAATTGTTCAGTCTCGCATTGGGTATTAAAGTTTGTGATATATTTTTTGCCTCAGAGAGAAGAGTTTTTCTATCGAGGTCGAACATATTACACTGCATTAAGTAATGAATTTCGTGGTCAACTTGAGTCGCCTGACATCGTCGGCATATACGATTAGCTACAGGGGTTTTGGGTCTGGTATGTCTCCTTCTTTCTATTTCTAAATTATGGGAGCTAAGGCGAAGCTGAGCCACCGCAGTGATTTGTTTTGTGTCAGTCAGATCACTTACATATGTAGCGAGTTTTGGAACGTAAGAGAAAGTGTTGTATGTTTTAAGTTTCGCCTCTTAGTTCCGGAGATTTTTTCAGTCCAGTCATCAATAAATTTGTCTTTAGTTTGTTGTTTAACATTTTTTATGAACCTACACCTTCTCTCTATAGTCTGTGTTTCCCAAAATGCAACGCAGGACAATCGATTAGCAGTATGATATTGTAAAAAATGTACACTTTTGTTATCAGTTGATTCAAGTGATTGAACTAGTTTAAAGATAATTTCAAGCTATTAATTAAATCATTTTTAAATATTATACCTAAACGGATCAATTACCTTTTTCTGAATGTTCCCTATCCCGTCTGTTATGATTAATGATTTGTCTGTTATTTTGAATCAATTTAAGGTAACTAGTAATAGGAAGTACGTGTTACAAGTATTTTCATTTAAAAGTACTCGAGTACATATACGAGTCCGAGTGTTTTTAAGAGATTAGCAGTAGAATGTATTAATAGGACCATCACAACCAGTAGACCTCCATTTTTGTGGTGAAATAACAACTTTGCCCAAAGGTTTTTAGATCATCTTCGAGTAGAACCACTAGAACATACTATTTCAATATAAGACTTAAACAGCCGTTTTTTCACATAATTATCTTATGAACAACTACATTGACAACTTAAATGTTCCCGTGGGATGAGACATTTTTAATTTGGTCAATTTTAAAAATTTAATTTATATGAAGTTATATAGCCTACTGATCTTAACTAAAAAAACAAAAAAGGCAAAAAACAATTTTAAAACACCGAAAAAGAGTGAAATAGTTGTATTTCCAGGTCGTATATTGCCATGTAAACAAAACAAGTCAGTAATATACAGCACTTTACACCACATATTCCCACGTCTTAAACGGTGAGATCAAAGCTATCGCCGCTAGTTGGTGTCTTATAGTAAGGACATTGGGGATACAACTGCAGCACTGATTGTCTGCCCAACGCTGAGCCGACGGCATCAACATGTGACCTAATGCTGTAAGAACATACCACCGTCCATTAGAAAGTTTTTGGGCAAAAAAAAGTTTGTTTGGGAGGAGACATTTTCAATTGTTTCAATTTTGAAAATTGTATTTATATAAAGCTATATAAGCTACTGATCTTAACTAAAAATACAAAAGAGTAAAAAAAAAAATTGAAGCACCGAAAAAGAGTGAAATAGTTATATCTCCAGGTCGTATATTGCAATGTAAACAAAACAAGTCAACCATATACAGCACTTTACAAGGGAGATCAAAACAATCGCCGCTAATTGGTGTCTTGTAGTCAGGACATGGGGGGATAAACCTAGAGCACTGATTGTTTGCCCAACGCTGGAACGACAGCGTCAAAATGTGGCCCAATGCTGTAGGAACGTTCAACCGTCCTTTAGCAAGTGTTTAGTTATACACAAAGTTTCTTTTGGGTTTAAAGCGGATTCATATGAATGTTGATAAAAAATATTTTAAAGGAGCTGCTTTAAATTGATTTACAATAACTTACAGACAAATGCATTTTTAAATAAATCCATGATGACCGCATTTGACCTTATTTAGCACCATATTTCATCATTTTTCGGCATGTAGTGAACTCATATTACCATGGCTAGCTCCAATTATAGTCTGTAGTAATGTCATTACAAATATGCAATATAAGACTAAAAGTTGAAGCTATGCATTGTTATCCTTATTTTGATAAATTCAAGATGGCACCTTAGCGTTTTAACTATCTAAATTTACAAAAATCCAATATGGACAACACAAGAATAAAATAAATTGAATATCGAATATTTCAATGCGGTATTTATGATTGTGAGTGATGTTGTTCTATGATAAACCGGAGAAATAACACCAAATAAAACATATTAATTATAGCTTCATGTTGACTCGTATCTATCTATATTTTAGAGAGTTGAAAAAGAAGCAGCAATATTAATTCAACAACAGTGAATACGGCATATCGTCCTAAAATGAAGGTAACATATTACTTACGCCTTGATTGTGACATGATGTTTGTGTAGATGTAAATTATTAAGATAACTTTGAACTGTGCTTGTAGTTCGTGAAAATTATTTTTCAATAAACAATTGTGCATAATTTACAATTTAAAATAAATAAAATTATTGTGCTTTGCTGTTTTCAATTTGATTCATACTTATATAACAGTCTGTTGTTTACAGATAATCGACATAGCACAAAGAACTCTGAGCTACTTAACATGCATCTTTTTTGCATTGACGATAGTTATTTGTATCATATGGTTAAACTCTGGACAATATTCCACAAATCATCATCTCACATCAGCTATGTCAGGCAACATAACACACGGAATAGTGCATCCGACTAGAAAGAAAATTCAAGATCACTTACCAGGCAGCAGAACACATGGAATAGTGCTTCCGAATAGAAAGAAAATTCAAGATCACTTATCAGGCAGCAGAACACATCAAATATTGCGACCCATTGGAAATCAACTGAACGATCACACACTTAGTAAAAGACCACTTAGGATATTTTTTCCAACTATAGACGTACCTTCGAATCGATCAATTCAAGGCAAATGTATACTCATGTATTTGACAAGAGAGCCCAAAACATATCTCTACCATTCACTTTACAACTCAAGTGATGTTGTGATATTCAAGGAAGGTAGATTTCAGGACGTGTTAAGCTACCGCCCTCCTGGACAAAGGTGGGTGTTCTATGGTAGAGAGGCAGTAAATAGACTTCTCCCACCAAATACTAGATTTAAACGTAAAACTAGCGCAAACGGTTTTAATTATACAATGACATACTCTGTTCATTCTAATTTATATATGCCTTATGGGAAGTGTAAGAAAGTGCATTCGAACCCTAAAACTGTGAGTAAGGATATTGATGACATTGTCAAATCCAGGACTAAACTTGTGGCATGGTTTGTGAGTCACTGTCAGACAGCCAGTAGGAGAGAGAATTACGTCAGACAATTAATGAACCATGTCCAAGTGGACGTTTACGGTGGATGTGGAAATAGCTCATGTCCCAAAGAGACGTGTAAAGAAGAAACCGTACTTAAACAGTATAAATTTTATCTTGCTTTTGAAAACACCTTAAATGGTGAATACATTACTGAGAAAGTGTGGAGATCATTATCCTATGGCTTGGTACCCATAGTCTACGGTGCATTGGATACATACAATATGAGTTTACCAAGCGGATCATATATTGATGTTGAAGATTTCACCTCACCTCAAGCATTGGCAAACTATATCCTCAAAGTGAGCTCTGATGAGACCTTATACCGGAGTTTCTTCTCTTGGAAATATAGTCATAAGTGTGACAAAAATCCGAGGCAAAATAATTATAGAGCTATATGTGATTTTCTCCGCTCAGCAGGGACGAACACTGTGGATTTAAATGAAGAATGGGGTTATCATTCCACAAGAATGGAAAATGCCTCTCTCTATTTACAAAGACTTGGCGTTATTGATGTTACACCCCTGGAATTTAATTTGACAATTCGGTGATTTTATGATCTGGAAAGGACTATTTAATAATATAATAATAGTTTATACAGCGTACATATTAAATTTGCATTATATAATTGCGCTGCATATAACGGCACTTAGCCCAACTGTCACTCAGGTTTTAAACAATCTTCCACAAAGGTGTATCATTTGTGGCATTTGATTCATTATTGGAGCAGTATGTTTTTTGTATAAGGTAATTTAGAATTGGTATCAGGTTATATAATCATGTCACTGCTGAGCGCGACTTTAATCGTTTCATTTCCGTTTTATTAGCAGTTTAACATGTTGAAATCGCAGTTATTGATGGGAACGTAATGAATGTTTAAACATCAAGATTTACAAATATTTGGTCTGAAATTAAACAAATATGAACGATTTTAACAAACTTAAAGTTGTGGGTCGCGTTAACAAGAGACAACCTCAAGTCAGTGACATATGTTTTTTGAAGGCCCATTCCCAGGCAAATGACATGTCTCTTTTTGACTGTTTGCATGAGTGAAGGCAACATTACGATAGATTACAACTTTTAGAAACATCCGTTGGCCACGTAATCAGGTTTCGAAAAAGACGAATTATAACAAAATATCGATCATTACATTTTCGTGTTTTTATTAGGTTGCCATAATCCAGAGGAAGCAGACCTCGGGCCACGATTTGATTATTTTCTTCTAAAGAAAGTTTATCTAATATCTAAAGATGAGATGTTCGTGGCTGGTGTAGTGACAAAAAGGAAGGGATTTTTCTCAGTGTTGATCCTGTCAAAGAAAAAAAAAACAAATCAACAACGGACCATTCACCTAGACCCCAGCGGCTTCGTCAAAGCCATTATAATAAAGAGATGGTTGTTAGTAATTGTATGACTTTCCGAATTACAGACTTATCGGGTACATATCACTTTCAAATGGAGGGTGGAGAAAGATAATATAGATTTACGATGATATAAGCCTAAATAACACAAACTTGTCAACTTTTTAAGTTCGGGGGCAGTTGGGCCTTTCACTTTAATGCAGCGCTTTAGTGATAACCCTTACAGCGTGGGGATCGACTTTAGTCGTCAGAATCTGACGTCTGACGGCTAAAGTCGATCCCAGCACTGTAGGAGTAAAAACGAAAAGAGCTAACTATTAAGACATTTATGATGATTTCAAATTGACAGAACCTTGGTCTCCATGGTTTATATACAAATTTTTCAGCGCTTTAAGGTTCACTACTACATCTAATTCACGTATTCTGCTTGTATGTTTGAAAGAGACCATTCAGAGTTATCTTTTTTATCCAATGTAGTATTACAGGTATGATATTGATCTTAAAACAAGTTGAAAATGGTGTTATTGTATTCACGATAAAGATGCCATGTGGTTTTGTGAGTGTTCTCTATGGCAAAATATTATGGAAGATATAATAACTTTAGCGAGATGGCGGTCATTGTAAATCTCGCGTTTTACAAAAAATCCCCAAGAGTGAGGATTTCAAATTGAAAAGAAAACTTTTGGTCTCTATGTCAGTATGTCAGCGTTGTAAAGGTAAACATGTCACGAATAGTGTAACATGTAATTTTGTAAATTTGTGGTGTTTATTGACATACATGGTGTGACATGGTTTCATACCTTCAACTGCATAGCAGATGGAACCCCATTCATTCATTTATTCATTCATTCATTCATGCATTCATTCATTCATTCATTCATTCATTCATTCATTCATTCATTCATTCATTCATTCATTCATTAATTAATTCATTCATTCATTTATTCATTCAATCGTTCATTCATTCATTCATTCATTCATTCATCATTCATCATTCATTCATTCATTTATTGATTCATTCATTCATTCATTCATTTATTCATCAATTCATTCATTCATTCATTCATTCATTCATTCATTCATTCATTCATTCATTCATTCATTCTTTCTTTCATTCATTCATTCATTCTTTCACTCATTCATTCATTTATTTATTCATTTATTCAATTATTCCTTCATTCATTCATTCATTCATTCATTCATTCATTCATTCATTCATTCATTCATTCATTCATTCATCCATTCATTTATTCATTTATTCATTTATTCATTTATTCATTTATTCATTTATTCATTTATTCATTTATTCATTTATTCATTTATTCATTTATTCATTCCTTCCTTCCTGCATTTATTTATTCATTTATTTATTCATTCATTTATTCATTCATTTATTCTTTTATTCATATAGATGCAGAAGGAATGTGTATTGGGAGTAGACCTGGCCTAATGCTGTGTTAATTCTTGCCCATCGTCTTCGACGTTGGCCCAGCATAGATCAGCATCGGTCCGGCTGTCCCATACGATAACTACAAGCGGAGTTATGACTATAAATCTGTTCATCGATTATGGTTTGTCGCGCCTCTGAGCTCGAATCACATATAATTTATACGCGATCAAGTGTATTTTTCTATTTTTTTTACCATTCAAAATTAATGCTGTGCCTCAATTTTGTTTGCAGCATGTATTTATCAGTGCTAACACATGTCTTTTTAATTTAAGTAAAATGGTAGCATATGGCCTTATGTAATTTCGTTTGATTTTTTTTGCGTAGTTATTGCCAACATGTTTTTTTTTCATTGTGTCAGGAAGTGAAAATATCTTTTTGGCATTTATTGACGGTCATTTTGGCCTATTGGCGGCCCAGAAACCAAAATAGCCGCCAAGCGTCATAGTGAAAACCTAACTTTTCAGCTTTTCGAAACATAGTCTAATTGTAATTTAGATACAAAAACATGCAAAAATTAGGATGTTGAGCATACTCATACCAAACATGTCCAATGTAACAAATAAACGGATTTTAAAAATATACGTTTAAACTGATTTAATTATAGCACGTGGTTATTACACAAAAATATTTTTTTTCAAACATTTCAGCTACAGACATTTAATTATTCACTTTGTTCACTAATGATATCTAATTTAGCTACAAATAAAACATGTTCCAATAAATATTGAAAAAATGAATACTATTTTTTGTTTCAATTTCCGATTACAAAATATTTCAATTTTTTCGTTTGCTGATCTATTTATTTTACGTATATGTTGCAAAAAATGTAAAAGTATAACCATTCAGGCCGCACTTAAAATATATTTGTTTCGCATTTCAGAGCAGTTAAAATTATTTGTAGTGTGGGGAGGAAGGTCTTTTTAAGCCATATTTAGTAAGTTATTACTTTTGATATAACTCAAAACCCAGGACAACTTTAGAATGACATGTACTGCATGCTTTTATAATACCCGTGACTTGCGTCGAATTCGGAAAAGTCAGTCCTTATCTTGCCAAGCAAATTGCAGTGGCACTGGTCAGTAGGAAGTTAAATTATTGTAACTTTTTTTTCACAAATTGTCAGAACAGGACATCACTAAAGTACAATACGTTCAAAACGGCCTTACAATAGTGGTAACCAATGCCCAACGTTTTAGTCGTTCTTTTCCTATTCTAGAACGATTACATATTTATTTTAAAATATCCCCAATATTTTTTCAAACACTAAAAGACAACCAACTTGCACATTCGGTTGACTTATTTGTTCGGCCGAAATGCCAGCCTTATGAAGCTCTATGCCTGTGCCAATACGTAATGCCAAACAATTTTACTATTCCGGAAATTACATAAATCTCACGCCACTGGCGTCTCTTGATACATTGGTGAAACAAATTGGTGCTCTCACATCAGGTCGTTCTTATTCCTAACAAACCACCGCGGCGTTCGGGAAAAGCATAGGGTAGAAAATGCCAATCGTCTCTAGCAAAGCCCGAAACTCCATAAAATTACAAACGTACATAAATTTCAAATAGAAGAATATATGTTTTACATCCCCGACACAAGGTGGATAAAGGCACTATCAAGATTAAGAATGAGCTCACATATGCTAGAAATTGAACGAGGAAGGCATGTCAAGCCGCAAAAAAATACCACTAGAACAGCGCATATGTCAAAGATGTACATCAAACTCTGTTAATGACGAAATTCACTTTTTAATTATTTGTTTTTACTTCGCTACACAGAGAACTAGTTTACTTGCCGAAAGCAAACTACACAACACTGAATTTGATTCACTCTCAAACAACGACAAATGTATATACATTATGCATCTACACATCGACCGTTGGTAATATGCTTAGCAAAATACACCTACACCTGTTTTCAAACCTTAAGCATGCCACATATCGGCTCATAATAAACGGTTGTTATTACGTTATATTGTTATCTGGAACAATTATAAGTCACCTGTTTCTATATCATCCATATTTCATGATCTGACTTAGCGTATTGCCACATATCAAGACGGCTGTTGCTCTCGGATCTTATTATCTGGCGTTTTAGGGCCGGTTAGGGACGTTTCCGTCGCCTTTGTTATCAGACGAGGTGGGGCCTTATGGAGGATCCCAGAGATGCTAAGTCAACTGATTTTCTCTATGAAATCGGGAATGTTTTTTTTCTATTGTAACTCCGCGTATGTGATACTAACTAGGTCGTGGTCATGGTGATTGAAATGGTATGAACTAAACAATATAGTGAATTAAAATAAGATGTATTTTTATTGTGCGAGGGCCGATTATTATTGTAGATAATAAATCACTGTTTAATTAAAAAAACTTTAATGCTATTTTGTGAGTGCCATTTCCTGCGTGAATGGCACACATAATTATTATCCGTAATTTGTATTGTTATTACATCACTAAGTCTGCAACACTCGATAATATCAAGGAATCTCCGGGCATATAGCGACAGTCACTGTGCGTGCATGGTCACATGGCTCGGAGTTACTTGTTTCGCGGACTTCTACATTTATTACATTTACCTGAGATTATGTTTCATTTTTAAAGTACTATATAATCTTTAACGTCGTTTTACTACATCACTGTACATACTCCAGTACCATAATTATGCATTTGTATATATCTTAAGGTTTCTACGCTTTCCAGAGTGTCTTTTTTGCTGTCATATATCTTTTTTGGATCATACATAGTAGCTATTTTATTTCTGGTTTTGGTGTGGGAAACAAAATGATAGACCCCCAACGTTCACATATATTGTTCAAGTAGTAATCAATTATCTGTTATTTTATCGCAATATCCAGTGTTTTACTATGGCAATGCCTTTCAACATGATTTTAACTCTGTATGTGATACCATGTAAATTGTCGTGTGAGTGTAGCAAATTAACCATATTGTATATACATGTACATATATTCTATCATTTTTATGACAAATAAGTCAGTAATGACTTTTCTTTATGCCAATAAATATCTATCTAACTTTAACCTGACTTCCCCACACTAGCCTCTCAGCAGCTCGACTCCTTGTTGACGAACCTGATTTGGCCTCGATTATGACACATGAACATGCTAAGGAATTATGCGCATCTGAGCTCGGTCCGCTGAGGATATAGGCGCAATATAAGTGTTATTGTTCGATTGACTGATGGGTTGTAACATGTGTTCCAATTGAACAACTTTGCGCATCTTGCCATGCCCTCGATTATAAGCTGATGATAGATAAAAAACATGAATCATGTAGACTTTCAGACTAAAGTGCTCAGAAATATTGTGTAAAAATTTACATTCCCAAAAATATTTCCAGTAGGGGCATTTTGAGTCAGTAGAAAGGGAAATCTAAAGGAGAGCTATTTTTAATGCTGGCCTTCGATACCAAATCGTATGAACAAAAAACATATAAATTTGTATTCTCTGTTTTTTACAAATATCCCGCAGGTGGAACAATTCGCTACTTGTGAGACTATCATGACCTCAAATCTAATCAATATTCTAAAGCACAATATGATTTTACATGTCATTGTAATATCCTTAAAAAAAAACTCTAAACAAGATATGCAAACGAAAAAACAAGTGGTCTTCAAAATAATGGGTGAAAAAGAGGGACACAATCAGCACTTGATTTCTCTAGCTGAAAAAGCATACACTTATTATGTTTGTTTGAAGAACTACAGTAGGTATTTTCTTTAAAAATCCGTGTAGCGTGAATGTATTATAGTTCAGTTGCTGTCCATAGAACCTACGAAATTGTGAGAAGTGTAATGGTTTTTGATTGATTCATGATCTCAATGGGTCAATGAACATATTCAACTTTGCGGCAACTTTGGGCAACATTTTTTTTACCGCTTATATCGGGGTACTCCCGAAACTGTTTAAAATTAGGGGTTAGAGTTATAGACAGGGTGCCTTTGTAGCAAATCCAGAACCCGTGGGAACCAAATGTTTATTTTATGTCAAGTGTAAAAATAAATTGTTGATGGTATAAGTGACCAGAAAAACATGGTACCAATTTTGTCCAAGCAGGAGAAATATTTTTTTACCAAATATTTAAAAATAGTCAATTTTGACTAAAAATGTGATATTTCTCGGCTTTTTTTGGTTAGTAAGCAAGGGTGATAGTACAGCAGTATGGAAAACAAAATATACTAAAGTGCATCATATAGCAAATGAAATGTGAGAATATCAGGAATATGAATATAGTTGAGGCATTTGTGCTTTTTTTGCACAAATTTGACAGATGAACCCTTTGTGAACAAGGGGTTTGATAATATAGAACCATCCACAACAACAGATTTATCACAATATTTTGCAATAAATGACTTCAAATATATAGGATTAACATTATATGGATAAACTAATGTGGAGATTTTTTTATGTCATGTAAAATATATTTATATATACGTTGCATATATATTGGTTTAACCCTTTGGAAACCAAACTCATATAAATATATACATTTGATGATTTCTATGATACCCCATTCTAGTGCTGTATAATGTATCTAAAATAAGCAAACCAAATTATACACTGGTATATTTAATTGATGTAATAGTTGTAGAAAATATATTGTTGACCATTTAGGTCCCAAATCATATAAATACAACAAACTAATGGCCTACATTGTTATTCTAAACAATGTAACAAAGAAAATGTTGAAGAACACATTTAAATACGTATGTGCGGATATGTATTTTCCTTGGATTATAATAGCGCTAGTCAAGACTCTCATTTGCGAAACAATATAAAAGAAATAACTCTTTGTGTACCAAAATCATCATTAAAAGTATTCCAATGGTGGGCTACCTGTTCAACATGTTCAATGTGGCCAAAATGCAAAAGTAAGTGATCTAGTATATATTTAACCTTTTAGCCATCATATAACCACATAATTAAATACAAGTGGAAACACGTGGCTGACTCTATTTATTCATTTGAATAGTCGCATATTGAAGCATTCCAGTGGCGGATGTAGGAATTGACACACGGTGGGGCGCCGATTTTTTCTAATAATATTTACACACCACAGTTGGCACAGTCAGCATGTTATTTGCATTAGAGGAGTCAGGTGCATGCTCTCCCGAATTTTTTGTAATCTAAGGCGTCAAATGGTGCATTCTAGAGCATATTACTGTCCAAATGTGGTCGTTGTTTGCTTGTGGGACCCTGAACGTTGGACCTCTGGATCCGCCACTGCATTCATCAGCTCCGGTGCAACTGATATGTTCCTGTAATATCCATAGTCGATGGGAACAGAGTGCTGTTAATTAACTTTTCTGACCTATTCATATCATTAGCCGTTGTGATTCCATTGGATGGTGAATAATAATAATAATGTCTTCTGTTATGAAGTTATTATCAACTATTTCCCCTCTGGGCATAAAGTCGAACAACAATTTTTTCCCGCGTAACCTATGTGTGCTGTTTTATTTCTTGTAAAATTATCCAGTCCTGCTTGTTATGAGAAATTATCTTTGATGAGAAATCTGATAATATCATATCCTGACATTTTAAATCATTCTTTTAGGATTATAGTGTCATAAAAAATCATCAGGATAACAATATCAATCATATCCTTACATTTTATTGCCCTAGAATGCTACGTTAAACTTGTATATCGTGGCGTTCATTTTATATTTTAGCGGTCTAGTATCTTATTCTATCTCGCTCCTGATATAATAAGGCAATATATACTGACCATGGAAATGTGCTTAGTATATATCTGTGATACTGCACCTTAATGTGATATACCATAATCTAATATACATAACAATGGCACATAGTTAATGATATAATAATGCAATATACTGACATTAGTATGCCAAAGCAATAAATTTAAATGGCATACCCTCTCAATACAATGTTATATCTAGACGTGAAAATGACATATCATCAGAATATATTTTCATATATTGATATTTTAATATCATGTCTTTATAATGATAACTCCGTATTACCACACAGCTGTTTATCATAACATTATGATCTAATAAAATAATAGCATAATGCAATATCGAATCCTAACGTTCAAATGTCTTATAGTGATATTGTATTTTGACATTATAACTTGATATAGGTACATTATAATGCAGCTCTTGCAACAACGATCACTGATACGGCTGCGATAGGGCATCGAACTACCTGCAATATTTCAAAAGTAGGTAAATGAGTGGAGTTACCCCTCAGGTATTGTCACCGGAGACTATCCGACCAAAGGATAGTGCAGCTGAGCGAATAGCCACGCCATTTCACGCACAGCGAAACCCAAGTTAAAACACACCACTACATTAGTTTCTTTGTCCCACGACTACATTTTAAGCCGGGAAAGTAGAGTTATTGCCCAATTATCATGGTAGACATCATTCTCATATTTTCAGATCCACTATCCTTCCACTAGCGTCCGCTAGTGGCTCTGATTGATTGCACTGTAGCATGTGTTATGTTGGAGATATTCAATTTGACCCAATTTTCTGGCTGGCCAATCACCACATGTTAAAAAAGTATGTCTTTGACTTTGTAAACAAGATTTAAGCAATACACTGGTCAGTCACGTGGCTGTCAAACTATTGCTGCATGAGTGACACGTGGAAGGAGTGACGATGATAGGGCAAGTTGATCAGGTGATTTGCCAACGTAAACTCACATTTGACACAGTTGGAAATGGTCAAGCTCGGGGTCACCAGACTGTTGTTTTGTAGGCCCTATCAGGACGCGGCATTACTGGCTGTGCTAGTCTGGTCCTAAGAAGGAGGCTTGGTAGGCATATGGTATTATAATCAGTCAGGTGTGACCGAGCTGTTGATTATAAGGGATCTTCACTGCGTTCGGATGTGTTTTAAGTCACTTAAAACCCTCGGAGTTTTACATTCTTAGCTGTGACAAGGGCCTCGGCCGTCTGACTCGACCCTTTTCAAAGCTAAGAATGTAGAACTCCTTGTACATTATCCTATACTGAATCTCTGGCCGTCTGGGGCCGTATTCTCGTACAAGTTGCGATATATCGTAGGCTTCTGATTGGTCGAGATGGCCATGTCGACCAATCAGAAGCCTACGATAGATCGTAACTTGTACGAGAATACGGGCCCTGGTCAGCTAGGCATTCCCAACACACTCAAACGCCCACCATCCCCAAGCAACTTGTTTGTGAATTTTGGACGTAATTATACTATTTATTCAACATGATCCGTATGTAGAGATGAAACAGAGCAGTTTGCACGATTTCTCTAAACAAAACAAACTCCTAACTATGACGTAACGCGCTCTATGCTACACGAAAATAACGTTAACAACCTACGATACATAATATTAGTGAGCGGCCCTTCACAATATGCATATTTTGCCGATCCCCGAATGAGCATAAAAATAAAAGGTGTCATGCTAGACCCACGGAAAATGACATCATTGAGCACACTTCTAAAGGCCGCAGCTCACCACGGAATTCCCATCAGAAACTTGTTCGTGTAGAAAACATGACCTGCGTTACACTGATATGTGCAGTCTGTGTGATGAAACTTGTGAAAATCGCAATTTAAAAGTGAAAACTGAGGACAATGGTGAAGACGATAATGAGTCTTTAAATCTTTGAAAAATATTTAGTTACGGAGCTACCAGAAATAAAACTCTATCTGTGACAGTTTTTTTTTTGCATGATATGTAATACAGTGCTCCCCCGCTGTATTGCCACCGGTTATAATGCCAGCCCCGCCTTATGCCAAGTAAAGTAGTCAAACGGATTTCCGCCAATGTTAATTACCGCGGTATAATGCCATCCCCGGTATTTGCCTCTGCCAATAGTTTAGAAGTCCCAATGTCACTTTTGTCATATGTTTTCCCCCGATCGTATTGCCAACGTAATTTATCAGACATCGTGACTGTTAAATAAACAATCTTGGGTGATCAACAATTGCCGCCTCCAGGCCGACTGCGTTCACAAGTTCTGGAAAGCGTGACAGAGATAAAACACTGGGTAGGGGGGACCTACTAACTCATTAACTGTTATGCAACAGAGCATACAAACTTGAAAGTGGCATGTTTACACGCGCAAACAAAAGCAGTTAGCCCAACGTTTATTTAATTTTTGGCATTCACATTGATCAACCACTGAACGCACGTCTGACTCTCTCTCTTGTAGCACCCACCCTTTATTACCCATTTTTACAATGAAATAATAACTCATCGGGTATGAGATCCATATATCCACAGGCCTAAATCACCTCCCTCGCCATAATGCCACCCCGCCATAATGCAAAAAAATGGCAGAGTCCCAATGGTGGCATTATATAGAGGTAGTACTGTATATTTTTGTGTGTATCTTATTAATTTTTTTAACTCGAAGTACATATCTTCTCTCATTTAAAATATCAAACTTTGGTGGCTTTCTTAGATTTTTTTACATGAAGTTTCCCCTCTGGGATGAATATAGCTACCTCTCAACTATAACTACGGTTGCAAATTATCTGAACTAAAGAGCAAAATGTAGAAGTGTTTCACTATTAAATTACACAACGAAACCTAAGTTTCCAGCGGCATCTAGATATGCTTGGGAGTTATATCCAGTAGGCATGCCCAGAACCCTTTGTGAATGAAGGAAAACATTCAATAATTCATTGTGTCCAACCATTCTACCCTCACGCAAGCAATGATGTCCATCATTGATTTTTATCATCTGTGGATTGTACTGTTTTTATCATATTATTACCAAGTCACATAAATCACCACCCGCGACAACAAATGATGTTAAGCCATCATTTTATTTAAGCCTACTTCTTGTTTTTTATTAAATTTTATATCATCCAACTGAGCTGATATATTTTAAAATAACTTGCACACATATTATCCCATTTTTTAAATTTTATTTGACAACTATATATGTAACGTGGCATATTGAGCATATTTTCCCACATTTCGGCGACCATCTTGGATTTCAGAAATTTATCTAATTAAACTCAAATATATTTTGAATGAATATTAGGGTCAAAAATGTCATTTACAAACATTAATTCGCGGAAATATCTCTATGCAGTGCATATATATTGCCAAAATATGAATATTAGGCGGCCATATTGGATTTATGCAAATAGCTAGGAAAAATATCTAGACAAAATTGGTACCAAAGATAAATCGCTTCCTTGTACCTATATGATACCATCTATAATCCTTAGACAAAATAAACATTTAGTTCCCACGGGATTACCTAGGCCCCCGTACTATTACGCAAACGTCTGTCGTGGATGTTTTGCTTAACCAATCTGCACTTGCGATATACCATAGTAACAGATACTTAAACTCTCGTTCTAATGCTGTTTCACACATTGCAGTAGAATTAGTAATCGTCTCTCCACATACGCTCAAACATGATTTTGAATTATAAAATAATCAAAAAGAATAACCCAAAAACGATTCAACATGGTGAAAGGAAACGAGTTAATAAAAAGTAATTATTAGACATATCCATATCTGGCCTGAATTTTCTGAACCCAGATGTGTGTATGCTTAAAAGTGAGTGTTATATATAATTATAAATGTCATGTATTTTTTATATGAAAATTCTTGAATCCTTACATGAAAATATTTGTATTTAGCATGGGCTGAAATTTAAAACATGATTTTTTTCTCAATTTTAATGTGTATAATTTGTTATCCACTTATTTTTACAAAATGGGTGTGTACTAAATTCGAATCTGTCGGATAACATTCTACATTTGGTGGCCTTCACCTTCAAATTTGCAAAACACAAAATGGCTGCCAAAATTTCAAGAAACCCCCGTATTTTCTATGTGTTTTCGCACATGAAAGCACAATTGATAGTTTCAGCAACGTTTTCAATATACATTTTTTTTCTAGTGGCTTTGGAAAGAAATAACCTTTATTTCACCATTAAATACACGATGTCCGTTTTTTATTTGCTGTTACTATAAGTATACCGCTGAAAATGTTGACGATAACATGATTTATTTGTGTCAACTTCTTGAATCAGAAATAAAAGTTACTGGCGAGTTCATTTATATGGAAAAATCCACAATGGCCGCGAAATTCACCTTCATATGAAAAAGAAACAAAATGACTATTAAAATGTAAATTAAACTTTTTTTTTAATTGTGGCTCGAAATTGTGCAATTTTTAAATTTTGTATGACTTGGGAGAGGGGGGAGCGAAAGTACATTTGTGATCGTAAAATCCAAGATGTACGCCATTTTACATATTTACTATTAAAATAATAACGTCATTTTAAATACTAAGCACATCAAAGCATGTTAAAATATACTATGATTAAACACATTTTCGAATGCCTTGCAACCTAATCTGCCTTAGTACGTAATCTGTTCACGTGCATAAAAAAAACAGCTTTTAATTGTGTGTTAGTGGTACCCATTTTGCACTTGAAGGTCAAATATGGGTCATTTTGATAGAACAACATTAGACATAAAATGAAATGAATCGGGCTTTAGGCCACCTTTGTGCACATATAGGCGAAACTGGGCCAGGAGAACCTCCTGAGGATGGTGAGATGATTGAGATGACACTGTCCTCCAGACACAAGATTCGAAATTCGAGCCCTGGCGGTCTGAGGTCGAGCACGCTACCTCTCGGTCACGGAGGCTCCCCACAATACTGACTTTCACACGTGGATGGGGAAGAAACATTTTTGTTTCTTTCAAACCGCCGAGACCGGGAACCGAACCCCGAACTCTGGCGTGAAAGGCAGCGGTGCTAACCACTACCCTAGGGCCCCCGCCCAACAACATTAGACATAAATTTATCAATTTTAAATCATGCAGAAACCGGAAATCGAGCAATAATTTGCAACAAAAATATAGAGAAGATGTGGTTTTGGCGGCCTTTTTTGTTTTGCTTATTTGAATGTGAATGACACCAAAGATATAATCTTAACCAACAAATTATGCAAAAAGAAGCGGAAAAAATAATTTGCACCCAAATGTCGAGCAAAAAGTTCAATCTTTCATTTTTCAGCCAAGGCTAAATAGACACATTTTCAAAAAAGTTGCAATATTCTTGCATTTAAATATATATATGTCATGTACAAATCTAAACATCACTCAGTTTTAAGCAAATACACATATGGAATAAAAAACATGTTTCAACGTATTTGTAGAGATAACCCTTGATTGCACTGCAACTTATTTAAGGACTTAGTTGACACTTAAATTCATTGAGACAAATAATATATCGTTGGAGAGGTATGAACGTCCAGTTCCATGTAGCGTGAACGGTTTTTGCGGCAAGTGGTCGAGGTTTTCATAAGACGTGCATTTGTGACGTCATGTCGTGATGGTTGTGACGTCACTTTTTCACCAATTTCTACTGGATATTTATAAAGGTGGATCATTTATCAGCTGCGATATACACACATGTAGATGACGTTCAATATCTTGCATTTGTATAAATTATAGAGTAAAGGCCTAGGTTGTCACATAAAAATGACATACATGTTTTGTACACATGACATCACTTGATTTTTTGCAGCAGGCGTGAAGCTTTTGTTTTACATGCTTTAATATTTTTTTTAATAACATAGGTTAAATATTATTATATATTTTTTAATTTGTATTATTAAAGCATTTTTCTATTTCTCCAAGAGACAAATAATATATCATAGGAAATGTATAGTTCTGTAGTTTACGTCATATATTTCATTTTTAGGTGCCGTGGTCGAGTTGCGGAAAAAACGTACATTTGTGACGTCACGTTTCTGTGTACCACGTCATTTTGGCATTTTATTTCCAGCATTGTCAGCATGTGCACTACGAGAATATACAGGACACCAGGTCATTTTTTATTTGGCACCGTAAATCAGGTTATCTTTAAAACGTGGGAAAGCCTAGTTTTATGTACGATATGGACGTGATCCTGTACCAATAAATATAACGTACATCTGTATCACAACAGCATGACCGCAACGTCACGTTTACGTGAATTGAATAAGAGAAGCACGATAGCCCATAATATTGCAAATCTTTTATGTCGATATTTGATTTTTTATGATCAAGTGCATCTTCAAATATATGTGCATGCACGTTTATGCGCGGGGATACCGTACTTTAATCAAGATAAATGAGCGCTAGCCTGCCTGAAGCATAATATTAAAATCCACGATATTGTTTCTGAGATACCACTTTTCCGTGCGAATGTCAAATGGAATTCAATGTTGACTCACATGGTGTCATTTCATAACAGTTTAACTTCACATTTAGCCCGTAATAACAGACTTTGTGTGCGATACAGAGTCTGTAATCATTGCCATTCGTAAAAATGTGCCCCAAAAATCCGGTGCGCGAGCGATCGATTGCGCAATGAATTCAAGCGTCACTGTTTGAGCAATGACTTTTATTTTATAAAGACAGATTTGCATCTCATTCGAATAATGCCTTAACGTGGGGATTTAAACACCAGCCTTTTTCAGTGAATTTATCATTTGAACCGGGTTACCCTGGCATTTTTCATGAAATTATTGATCTCAGCGTACACTGGCTACCAGCATACATAAATGTTTGCTATGTTCTCCAGCTCTGAAACTAAACCATGCGAACCTTGCGTCAAACTCGGACTACGTTACATTATAGCCAGGACATACTATTGAAAAATGTGGACCCACAGTAGTTTTGGTACTTAAAATGTAAAAACTTGGATCGAATGGTGCCCGGTAGCAAAATGGCAAATCATCGAAAAGCATTCAAAATGACCGCAAAATCCAAGATGGCCGCAACACAATAAGGACAAGATCATAATTTTTATTTTGGCTTCTTGATATGTCCATAATATGTCAACATCTCCATAGACTAAAGTTTTTTTTAAATTTTGTGTTGCGCGTTTACCAGTTAAACGAGAAATAAGGACGCTATTTAATGTCGGACATGCATGTCTAAAATAAGAAATACGAGAATAACTGATAAATGTGGCTTTCGGGACACTTTCTACTTTGCCATGTAACAAAACAAATTAATAGTACAATATTTAAACGATATGACCTCACACAAATTGCAACAGAAACAAAGTCAACTTTTTTCTTCTTATTAAAGTGTCCTGTATAGCATATCAAAAGTCTTAAGTGATTAGATTGGTGGAAAGCATTGAAATCGATGATGATATTTCCCCCCGTTACCACCCATGTTAAAAAGGCTGGTATGTATGGATGTATGCATGTCTTCTTATATGATGCCCAGACAAATGGCTCAAAACTATTCACAATCTATTAGAAACTGTTAATTTATACATGCAACATCAATCTGGAAGCGGTACAGTACAAAATTGAAATGGAGCTCACCACAAATTTAAATGATTTCATCAGAATTTATTAAAAACTTAAAAAAAAAAAACGTTGAAAAATGTGTGATCAAGGAAAGTTATTCAAGTCCAGTTATTTGACACATTTATGTTAAACTATTTCATTCACACATTTTTGTGTTCACTCTTATTAATATTTATTCATAATATATCATCGTGATGCATTTTTATTCGTATTTAATATCATTGTATGAACTATAATTCTTTGCCTGCTGGTAACATTTTTTGATGCCTTAGTCTGCTGTGGATGACGTTTCTTTTCAAAACGCAGTGATGAAAAAAGAGACCTATTGGACTAATTTATTTGTTGCTAAAATTGTTCCCCCTTTTTCGTTTTATGCAATAAATTAAATGATTAATCATTTTTTTACACAATATGCGCACTATAGATGCGCTTTGTGAAACACCGTTTGAAATATTGTGTAAAAATTTACATTACCAAAAATATTTCCAGTAGGGGCATTTTGAGTCAGTATAAAGGGAAATCTAAAGGAGAGCTATCTTTAATGCTGGCCTTCGATACCAAAGCATATAAACAAAAAAACATATAAATTTGTATTCTCTTTTTTTTACAAATATCCCGCAGCTGGAACAATTCGCTACTTGTAAGACTATCATGACCTCAAATCTAATCAATATTCTAAAGCACAATATGTTTTTACATGTCATTGTAATATCCTTTAAACAAAAAATTCTAAACAAGATATGTAAACGAAAAAACAAGTGGTCTTTAAAATAATGGGTGAAAAGGAGGGACACAATCACCACCTGACTTCTCTAGCTGAAAAAGCATACACTTATCATGTTTGTTTGAAGAACTAGGTATTTTTAAAAAAAATCTGTGTAGCGTGAATGTATTATAGTCCAGTTGCCGTCCATAGAACCTGCGAAATTGTGAGAAGTGTAATGGTTTTTGAATGATTCTTGATCCCAATGGGTCAATGAACATATTCAACTTTGTTGCCCAGGCAGCAACTTTGGGCAATATTTTTTTTGCCCGCTTTTATCGGGGTACTCCCGAAACTATTTAAAATTAGGGGTTAGAGTTATAGTCCGGGTGCCTTAGTAGCAAATCCAGATCCCGTGGGAACCAAATGCTTATTTTATGTCAAGTGTAAAAATTAATTGTTGATGGTATAAGTGACCAAAAAAACATGGTACCAATTTTGTTAAAGCAGAAGAAATAATTTTTTACAAAATTTTAAAAAATGGTCAATTTTGACTAAAAATGTGATATTTCTCTGCTTTTTTTTGGTTAGTAAGCAAGGATGATAGTACAGCAGTACAGAAAACAAAATATACTAAAGTGCATTATATACCAAATAAAATGTGAGAATATCAGGAATATGTATATAGCTGAGGCATTTGTGCTCTTTTGCACAAATTTGACAGATGAACCCTTTGTGAACAAGGGGTTTGATAATATAGAACCATCCACAACAACAGATTTATCACAATATTTTCCAAAAAATGACTTCAAATATATAGGATTAACATTATATGGATAAACTAATGTAGAGATTTGTTTATGCTATGTAAAATATATTTATATATACGTTGCATATATATTGGTTTAATCCTTTAGAAACCAAACTCATATAAATATATACATTTGATGATTTCTATGATACCCCATTCTAGTGCTATATAATGTATCTAAAATTAGCAAACCAAATTATACACTGGTATATTTAATTGATGTAATAGTTGTAGAAAATATATTGTTGACCATTTAGGTCCCAAATCATATAAATACAACAAACTAATGGCCTACATTGTTATTCTAAGCAATGTAACAAAGAAAATGTTGAAGAACACATTTAAATACGTATGTGCGGATATGTATTTTCCTTGGATTATAATAGCGCTAGTCAAGACTCTCATTTGCGAAACAATATAAAAGAAATAACTCTTTGTGTACCAAAATCATCATTAAAAGTATTCCAATGGTGGGCTACCTGTTCAACATGTTCAATGTGGCCAAAATGCAAAAGTAAGTGATCTAGTATATATTTAACCTTTTAGCCATCATATAACCACATAATTAAATACAAGTGGAAACACGTGGCTGACTCTATTTATTCATTTGAATAGTCGCATATTGAAGCATTCCAGTGGCGGATGTAGGAATTGACACACGGTGGGGCGCCGATTTTTTCTAATAATATTTACACACCACAGTTGGCACAGTCAGCATGTTATTTGCACTAGAAGAGTCAGGTGCATGCTCTCCCGAATTTTTTGTAATCTAAGGCGTCAAATGGTGCATTCTAGAGCATATTACTGTCCAAATGTGGTCGTTGTTTGCTTGTGGGACCCTGAACGTTGGACCTCTGGATCCGCCACTGCATTCATCAGCTCCGGTGCAACTGATATGTTCCTGTAATATCCATAGTCGATGGGAACAGAGTGCTGTTAATTAACTTTTCTGACCTATTCATATCATTAGCCGTTGTGATTCCATTGGATGGTGAATAATAATAATAATGTCTTCTGTTATGAAGTTATTATCAACTATTTCCCCTCTGGGCATAAAGTCGAACAACAATTTTTTCCCGCGTAACCTATGTGTGCTGTTTTATTTCTTGTAAAATTATCCAGTCCTGCTTGTTATGAGAAATTATCTTTGATGAGAAATCTGATAATATCATATCCTGACATTTTAAATCATTCTTTTAGGATTATAGTGTCATAAAAAATCATCAGGATAACAATATCAATCATATCCTTACATTTTATTGCCCTAGAATGCTACGTTAAACTTGTATATCGTGGCATTAATTTTATATTTTAGCGGTCTAGTATCTTATTCTATCTCGCTCCTGATATAATAAGGCAATATATACTGACCATGGAAATGTGCTTAGTATATATCTGTGATACTGCACCTTAATGTGATATACCATAATCTAATATACATAACAATGTCACATAGTTAATGATATAATAATGCAATATACTGACATTAGTATGCCAAAGCAATAAATTTAAATGGCATACCCTCTCAATACAATGTTATATCTAGACGTGAAAATGACATATCATCAGAATATATTTCCATATATTGATATTTTAATATCATGTCTTTATAATGATAACTCCGTATTACCACACAGCTGTTTATCATAACATTATGATCTAATAAAATAATAGCATAATGCAATATCGAATCCTAACGTTCAAATGTCTTATAGTGATATTGTATTTTGACATTATAACTTGATATAGGTACATTATAATGCAGCTCTTGCATCAACGATCACTGATACGGCTGCGATAGGGCAATATTTCAAAAGTAGGTAAATGAGTGGAGTTACCCCTCAGGTATTGTCACCGGAGACTATCCGACCAAAGGATAGTGCAGCTGAGCGAATAGCCACGCCATTTCAGAATTGAACTGCACAGCGAAACCCAAGTTAAAACACACCACTACATTAGTTTCTTTGTCCCACGACTACATTTTAAGCCGGGAAAGTAGAGTTATTGCCCAATTATCATGGTAGACATCATTCTCATATTTTCAGATCCACTATCCTTCCACTAGCGTCCGCTAGTGGCTCTGATTGATTGCACTGTAGCATGTGTTATGTTGGAGATATTCAATTTGACCCAATTTTCTGGCTGGCCAATCACCACATGTTAAAAAAGTATGTCTTTGACTTTGTAAACAAGATTTAAGCAATACACTGGTCAGTCACGTGGCTGTCAAACTATTGCTGCATGAGTGACACGTGGAAGGAGTGACGATGATAGGGCAAGTTGATCAGGTGATTTGCCAACGTAAACTCACATTTGACACAGTTGGAAATGGTCAAGCTCGGGGTCACCAGACTGTTGTTTTGTAGGCCCTATCAGGACGCGGCATTACTGGCTGTGCTAGTCTGGTCCTAAGAAGGAGGCTTGGTAGGCATATGGTATTATAATCAGTCAGGTGTGACCGAGCTGTTGATTATAAGGGATCTTCACTGCGTTCGGATGTGTTTTAAGTCACTTAAAACCCTCGGAGTTTTACATTCTTAGCTGTGACAAGGGCCTCGGCCGTCTGACTCGACCCTTTTCAAAGCTAAGAATGTAGAACTCCTTGTACATTATCCTATACTGAATCTCTGGCCGTCTGGGGCCGTATTCTCGTACAAGTTGCGATATATCGTAGGCTTCTGATTGGTCGAGATGGCCATGTCGACCAATCAGAAGCCTACGATAGATCGTAACTTGTACGAGAATACGGGCCCTGGTCAGCTAGGCATTCCCAACACACTCAAACGCCCACCATCCCCAAGCAACTTGTTTGTGAATTTTGGACGTAATTATACTATTTATTCAACATGATCCGTATGTAGAGATGAAACAGAGCAGTTTGCACGATTTCTCTAAACAAAACAAACTCCTAACTATGACGTAACGCGCTCTATGCTACACGAAAATAACGTTAACAACCTACGATACATAATATTAGTGAGCGGCCCTTCACAATATGCATATTTTGCCGATCCCCGAATGAGCATAAAAATAAAAGGTGTCATGCTAGACCCACGGAAAATGACATCATTGAGCACACTTCTAAAGGCCGCAGCTCACCACGGAATTCCCATCAGAAACTTGTTCGTGTAGAAAACATGACCTGCGTTACACTGATATGTGCAGTCTGTGTGATGAAACTTGTGAAAATCGCAATTTAAAAGTGAAAACTGAGGACAATGGTGAAGACGATAATGAGTCTTTAAATCTTTGAAAAATATTTAGTTACGGAGCTACCAGAAATAAAACTCTATCTGTGACAGTTTTTTTTTGCATGATATGTAATACAGTGCTCCCCCGCTGTATTGCCCCCGGTTAGACAGAGATAAAACACTGGGTAGGGGGGACCTACTAACTCATTAACTGTTATGCAACAGAGCATACAAACTTGAAAGTGGCATGTTTACACGCGCAAACAAAAGCAGTTAGCCCAACGTTTATTTAATCTTTGGCATTCTCATTGATCAACCACTGAACGCACGTCTGACTCTCTCTCTTGTAGCACCCACCCTTTATTACCCATTTTTACAATGAAATAATAACTCATCGGGTATGAGATCCATATATCCACAGGCCTAAATCACCTCCCTCGCCATAATGCCACCCCGCCATAATGCAAAAAAATGGCAGAGTCCCAATGGTGGCATTATATAGAGGTAGTACTGTATATTTTTGTGTGTATCTTATTAATTTTTTTAACTCGAAGTACATATCTTCTCTCATTTAAAATATCAAACTTTGGTGGCTTTCTTAGATTTTTTTACATGAAGTTTCCCCTCTGGGATGAATATAGCTACCTCTCAACTATAACTACGGTCGCAAATTATCTGAACTAAAGAGCAAAATGTAGAAGTGTTTCACTATTAAATTACACAACGAAACCTAAGTTTCCAGCGGCATCTAGATATGCTTGGGAGTTATATCCAGTAGGCATGCCCGGAACCCTTTGTGAATGAAGGAAAACATTCAATAATCCATTGTGTCCAACCATTCTACCCTCACGCAAGCAATGATGTCCATCATTGATTTTTATCATCTGTGGATTGTACTGTTTTTATCATATTATTACCAAGTCACATAAATCACCACCCGCAACAACAAATGATGTTAAGCCATCATTTTATTTAAGCCTACTTCTTGTTTTTTATTAAATTTTATATCATCCAACTGAACTGATATATTTTAAAATAACTTGCACACATATTATCCCATTTTTAAAATTTTATTTGACAACTATATATGTAACGTGGCATATTGAGCATATTTTCCCACATTTCGGCGACCATCTTGGATTTCAGAAATTTATCTAATTAAACTCAAATATATTTTGAATGAATATTAGGGTCAAAAATGTCATTTACAAACATTAATTCGCGGAAATATCTCTATGCAGTGCATATATATTGCCAAAATATGAATATTAGGCGGCCATATTGGATTTATGCAAATAGCTAGGAAAAATATCTAGACAAAATTGGTACCAAAGATAAATCGCTTCCTTGTACCTATATGATACCATCTATAATCCTTAGACAAAATAAACATTTAGTTCCCACGGGATTACCTAGGCCCCCGTACTATTACGCAAACGTCTGTCGTGGATGTTTTGCTTAACCAATCTGCACTTGCGATATACCATAGTAACAGATACTTAAACTCTCGTTCTAATGCTGTTTCACACATTGCAGTAGAATTAGTAATCGTCTCTCCACGCTCAAACATGATTTTGAATTATAAAATAATCAAAAAGAATAACCCAAAAACGATTCAACATGGTGAAAGGAAACGAGTTAATAAAAAGTAATTATTAGACATATCCATATCTGGCCTAAATTTTCTGAACCCAGATGTGTGTATGCTTAAAAGTGAGTGTTATATATAATTATAAATGTCATGTATTTTTTATATGAAAATTCTTGAATCCTTACATGAAAATATGTGTATTTAGCATGGGCTGAAATTTAAAACATGATTTTTTTCTCAATTTTAATGTGTATAATTTGTTATCCACTTATTTTTACAAAATGGGTGTGTACTAAATTCGAATCTGTCGGATAACATTCTACATTTGGTGGCCTTCACCTTCAAATTTGCAAAACACAAAATGGCTGCCAAAATTTCAAGAAACCCCCGTATTTTCTATGTGTTTTCGCACATGAAAGCACAATTGATAGTTTCAGCAACGTTTTCAATATACATTTTTTTTCTAGTGGCTTTGGAAAGAAATAACCTTTATTTCACCATTAAATACACGATGTCCGTTTTTTATTTGCTGTTACTATAAGTATACCGCTGAAAATGTTGACGATAACATGATTTATTTGTGTCAACTTCTTGAATCAGAAATAAAAGTTACTGGCGAGTTCATTTATATGGAAAAATCCACAATGGCCGCGAAATTCACCTTCATATGAAAAAGAAACAAAATGACTATTAAAATGTAAATTAAACTTTTTTTTTAATTGTGACTCGAAATTGTGCAATTTTTAAATTTTGTATGACTTGGGAGAGGGGGGAGCGAAAGAACATTTGTGATCTGACCTAAAGTTTATCGTAAAATCCAAGATGTACGCCATTTTACATATTTACTATTAAAATAATAACGTCATTTTAAATTCTAAGCACATCAAAGCATGTTAAAATATACTATGATTAAACACATTTTCGAATGCCTTGCAACCTAATCTGCCTTAGTACGTAATCTGTTCACGTGCATAAAAAAACAGCTTTTAATTGTGTGTTAGTGGTACCCATTTTGCACTTGAAGGTCAAATATGGGTCATTTTGATAGAACAACATTAGACATAAAATGAAATGAATCGGGCTTTAGGCCACCTTTGTGCACATATAGGCGAAACTGGGCCAGGAGAACCTCCTGAGGATGGTGAGATGATTGAGATGACACTGTCCTCCAGACACAATATTCGAAATTCGAGCCCTGGCGGTCTGAGGTCGAGCACGCTACCTCTCGGTCACGGAGGCTCCCCACAATACTGACTTTCACACGTGGATGGGGAAGAAACATTTTTGTTTCTTTTAAACCGCCGAGACCGGGAACCGAACCCCGAACTCTGGCGTGAAAGGCAGCGGTGCCAACCACTACCCTAGGGCCCCCGCCCAACAACATTAGACATAAATTTATCAATTTTAAATCATGCAGAAACCGGAAATCGAGCAATAATTTGCAACAAAGATATAGAGCAGATGTGGTTTTGGCGGCCTTTTTTGTTTTGCTTATTTGAATGTGAATGACACCAAAGATATAATCTTAACCAACATATTCGAATTCAGCACACCCAAATTATGCAAAAACAAGCGGAAAAAATAATTTGCACCCAAATATCGAGCAAAAAGTTCAATCTTTCATTTTTCAGCCAAGGCTAAATAGACACATTTTCAAAAAAGTTGCAATATTCTTGCATTTAAATATATATATGTCATGTACAAATCTAAACATCACTCAGTTTTAAGCAAATACACATATGGAATAAAAAACATGTTTCAACGTATTTGTAGAGATAACCCTTGATTGCACTGCAACTTATTTAAGGACTTAGTTGACACTTAAATTCATAGAGACAAATAATATATCGTTGGAGAGGTATGAACGTCCAGTTCCATGTAGCGTGAACGGTTTTTGCGGCAAGTGGTCGAGGTTTTTATAAGACGTGCATTTGTGACGTCATGTCGTGATGGTTGTGACGTCACTTTTTCACCAATTTCTACTGGATATTTATAAAGGTGGATCATTTATCAGCTGCGATATACACACATGTAGATGACGTTCAATATCTTGCATTTGTATAAATTATAGAGTAAAGGCCTAGGTTGTCACATAAAAATGACATACATGTTTTGTACACATGACATCACTTGATTTTTTGCAGCAGGCGTGAAGCTTTTGTTTTACATGCTTTAATATTTTTTTTAATAACATAGGTTAAATATTATTATATATTTTTTAATTTGTATTATTAAAGCATTTTTCTATTTCTCCCAGAGACAAATAATATATCATAGGAAATGTATAGTTCTGTAGTTTACGTCATATATTTCATTTTTAGGTGCCGTGGTCGAGTTGCGGAAAAAACGTACATTTGTGACGTCACGTTTCTGTGTACCACGTCATTTTGGCATTTTATTTCCAGCATTGTCAGCATGTGCACTACGAGAATATACAGGACACCAGGTCATTTTTTATTTGGCACCGTAAATCAGGTTATCTTTAAAACGTGGGAAAGCCTAGTTTTATGTACGATATGGACGTGATCCTGTACCAATAAATATAACGTACATCTGTATCACAACAGCATGACCGCAACGTCACGTTTACGTGAATTGAATAAGAGAAGCACGATAGCCCATAATATTGCAAATCTTTTATGTCGATATTTGATTTTTTATGATCAAGTGCATCTTCAAATATATGTGCATGCACGTTTATGCGCGGGGATACCGTACTTTAATCAAGATAAATGAGCGCTAGCCTGCCTGAAGCATAATATTAAAATCCACGATATTGTTTCTGAGATACCACTTTTCCGTGCGAATGTCAAATGGAATTCAATGTTGACTCACATGGTGTCATTTCATAACAGTTTAACTTCACATTTAGCCCGTAATAACAGACTTTGTGTGCGATACAGAGTCTGTAATCATTGCCATTCGTAAAAATGTGCCCCAAAAATCCGGTGCGCGAGCGATCGATTGCGCAATGAATTCAAGCGTCACTGTTTGAGCAATGACTTTTATTTTATAAAGACAGATTTGCATCTCATTCGAATAATGCCTTAACGTGGGGATTTAAACACCAGCCTTTTTCAGTGAATTTATCATTTGAACCGGGTTACCCTGGCATTTTTCTTGAAATTATTGATCTCAGCGTACACTGGCTACCAGCATACATAAATGTTTGCTATGTTCTCCAGCTCTGAAACTAAACCATGCGAACCTTGCGTCAAACTCGGACTACGTTACATTATAGCCAGGACATACTATTGAAATATGTGGACCCACAGTAGTTTTGGTACTTAAAATGTAAAAACTTGGATCGAATGGTGCCCGGTAGCAAAATGGCAAATCATCGAAAAGCATTCAAAATGACCGCAAAATCCAAGATGGCCGCAACACAATAAGGACAAGATCATAATTTTTATTTTGGCTTCTTGATATGTCCATAATATGTCAACATCTTCATAGACTAAAGTTTTTTTTAAATTTTGTGTTGCGCGTTTACCAGTTAAACGAGAAATAAGGACGATATTTTATGTCGGACATGCATGTCTAAAATAAGAAATACGAGAATAACTGATAAATGTGGCTTTCTACTTTGCCATGTAACAAAACAAATTAATAGTACAATATTTAAACGATATGACCTCACACAAATTGCAACAGAAACAAAGTCAACTTTTTTCTTCTTATTAAAGTGTCCTGTATAGCATATCAAAAGTCTTAAGTGATTAGATTGGTGGAAAGCATTGAAATCGATGATGATATTTCCCCCCGTTACCACCCATGTTAAAAAGGCTGGTATGTATGGATGTATGCATGTCTTCTTATATGATGCCCAGACAAATGGCTCAAAACTATTCACAATCTATTAGAAACTGTTAATTTATACATGCAACATCAATCTGGAAGCGGTACAGTACATAATTGAAATGGAGCTCACCACAAATTTAAATGATTTCATCAGAATTTATTAAAAACTTAAAAAAAAAAAAACGTTGAAAAATGTGTGATCAAGGAAAGTTATTCAAGTCCAGTTATTTGACACATTTATGTTAAACTATTTCATTCACACATTTTTGTGTTTACTCTTATTAATATTTATTCATAATATATCATCGTGATGCATTTTTATTCGTATTTAATATCATTGTATGAACTATAATTCTTTGCCTGCTGGTAACATTATTTGATGCCTTAGTCTGCTGTGGATGACGTTTCTTTTTAAAACGCAGTGATGAAAAAAGAGACCTATTGGACTAATTTATTTGTTGCTAAAATTGTTCCCCCTTTTTCGTTTTATGCAATAAATTAAATGATTATTCATTTTTTTACACAATATGCGCACTATAGATGCGCTTTGTGAAACACCGTTTGATGCCATACTAGTTTATTTTATTTTATAAATTACGAGCTTTCTGCTGCCACGCAAGCCTAATCCGCAATGTTATCAAATGTATTCAATAAGAATTTGACATGACATTGTATGTATAAGAATCGGTGCTCAAATATAGAAAAGATTAAAACTGCAGACTACAGGGAAAATATATGCACTGGATTTCAAAACATACGTTTGCTATTTAATTTTAAATGGATTATTTTCCAATCATTAACGGTATCCCATACAAGAAAATATCAGGAAATGGCCGCAAAAGAAACTTAGAAAAGATAGATGACTATTTAAACATAGAAGGAATACAAAATAACATGTTGTCATATGCAACACTGATGTATATGAATATAACTTGGGTATCATCAGCGAATAAAGAAACGGTAACAAAGAGAGGTACACAGCAGAAGACAAGAATGAGATGTGGTAGAAAGAGATTGCAACCAAAGTATGGGAAATCAAAGAAAAACAGTACCGGAAAATAAATTGTAACAACACTGACTAAAGAAATATAAATATAAAAGGGAAACAAATTGCCTGACAGACAAAGTGAGATAGGAGTGTAAAGGAGAGTAAAGAAAAAAAACTGAGAATTCATCAGCGGGAAAAATAGCGAACAGAGAACAGGTGGAATAATAGTATACGTATACATGATAGGCCTATATTACCCACTGTCTCGAAAATCTGTCTCTTAAAGTGTATGTATGCCTGGACATGTATATTAGGTGTAGTTGAGGTATATTGTAACGGGGATATTTTGACTTCAATCTTCCGTGATGAGTAAGGGATTGAATCTATTTGATGTCATTTGAACACAAAATCTCTATCGCAATGGTCCTGTACTTCGGTTTGAAATTGTCGGGTCAATGTTTGATTCTAGTACCAGATAATCATATCTGCGAGGGCTGAAGTGTTAGATATTTTTAAAATATATATCATACAGACCCTTACAGAGTTCTTGTAAGAAGGCACTGGTATATTCTCAATAATAAAATCGTACCGATGTATCGTTATCCCACCATAAAATAGTCAAATATGTTGGAAGGGTATGGTTAAGAAACAGTGTTTTAAAATACTTTCCACCACTCGAATCACTTAAGCCTTTTTTGAAGTTAGAGAAATTATGTTGCAATATGTCTGGAGTTTGGCCATTATTCAAAACACAGCGACCATCTTAAAATATGAACTAGAAGATCATAAAAACGATGAGTGAACATCCAACCAATCTGAATCCAGTCTTCAAAACTACACAATGTCCGATCTTCAAGTAAGGTTATATGTGTTGGGCATTCCTGATATAAACATTGTTGAAAATATCAAATTGTGTTTATTATAAGGTTGTTTTGTTTGATTTCTTCAAAACGCTTATAGACTTAGTCAGCATAGACTTGGTCACATTCATATTAGTCACGCTGGATTAAACATTGGTAAATAAAATGCGACCATGATCCTGTTTAAATAATGTGTTAGTACGAGCTATATGTTTGAAACGTGGCTAGATCTCCTAATAAAAGATGGCCAGAGGGTAGGGTAAAGAAACATCATTTTAAAATACTTCCCACCACTCGAATCACTTAAGACATTTTTTGGTTAAAGAACACCTAATATTGAGTAAGAAAACACTGTCGGACATTCTGTTGCAATTTGTGTGAGGTTATGCCATTATTCGGCACAACTCGACTGTAATATAAAATTTAAAAGATTTCCACAATTCTAATGTTCACATATTATGGACATATAAAGAAGCGAAAATACCATTTTGGCTTGATTGTGTCGCTTTAACATGTCACGATATGTCATTTTATGGTCAAGATATTGTACTAAAATAGTATGATATGGCAATGAAATACCAGAATATGATATTTTAATGTCAGGATATGACATTTTAATGTCAGGATATGAAATTTTAATGACAGGATATCACATTTGACTGTCAGGCTATGATATTATAAAGTCAATGTGGAATTATAATGTCAGGTTATGGCCCTTTAATGTCCCGATATGGCAATAATATCTCAGGAGATTGCACTATATAGTCAGGATATGGCATTATAATATAAAACTATGCCACTTTAATGTCATAATATAGCCTTATATTATTAGATTATAATTTATTAATTAATTGTCATAATGTGACATTATATTGTCAGTATATAGCATTATAATATCAGTAGCCTACATGGTAGCGTAATGACACAATATGGCCTCATAACAGAAGGATGTGGCATTATAATATCATGATGTAGCATTTTAATGTGAGGATATAGCATTGTTATATCATGATATGGCACTCTGTGGCGTTTTTTTGTCAAGAAATGACATTTTTATGTTAGGATGTGGCATTATATTGTCATCATATGACAATAGATGGCGGTGTATGGTCAGGGGACGACATTTTAATGTAAATATATGAAATCATATGAGATCATACTATCTGTGGTATTTTTTGTCAAGAAATGACATTTTTATGTCAGGATGTGGGGCAGTGTATAGTCAGGGGAGGACAATTTTTTTATCAGGATAAGTAATTTGTATTCATGAAATGACTTTGCATTATAATGTGAGGATATGCATGTTTGGAATCATTAAATGTCATTTTAATATCTGGATATGGCACAATGATGTCAGAATATGCACTATAAAATCAAGATATAACAGTTTATCGTCATTATTATATCAAGATGTATGGGACTATGACTATGTTAAGATCAGTATGTGTATTACAATGTCGGGATACAGCAGTATAATGTCCAAATAAGACATTTTATTGTCAGAATATGGCGTATATCGCTAGGACATGATATTATGTAACTCATAACTTTAAAATGTGAGGTTAAATTCGAAAAAAACCCTGCAATTGGAATGTTGATGCCGAGCGACCTTTAACGACATGTTATGTGTGTGTCACAATAACCATGATAACTCATTTTTACTAATAAATAACAATATACTGGTCAGGTACTTCTACTGGGTCACAATAAATCGGTAGAATTATTACAATATGTTAATTAACCCCATCCTATGTTAATGCATCCGCATTAAGACCTATTTCAAACGTATAACCATACTAATATAATGTTCTAAGGGAATGCTTAGACATTAAAACTATTAGAAATACCGTACGGTTTCTGAATTTAATGGTACTTGTGAACGAATCCACTCAAACTGATAATGTGAAAAAAATTGACACGGAATGGTGACCGCATAACAAGCAACACATGGTTTTCACCCCTACCACTCATGTGTAGTATTACTTTTTGGAGAGACATCACACGTGACAGAATAACTTTGTTAGAGCGTGTGGTTGATCTCCGCGTATCGATACCTTCAGCAACAATCCATATACAAAATTGTAATTACACTTTAACCCTTTGTGCACTTTTGTCCAATTGGCTGCAATTCCAGGTGAATGACAATTAAACGAAATACTTGTAAGTTGGTAGAGGGTTAATAGACAAAAGTACAGTATCTGTTTATGGTCCAGTAGAAAAACACATAATTTTTTGGGGGCGGTTTTGGATTACAAATCGACGACATTTGTATTGCGCCTGCTATAATAGACCTATTTTATTTTATTATTTTTAATGTACTTTCGAGCACAGGTCATTTTTATTAACTTACAATAATGGCATGTTTGTGTTACTTCCTCTGTGCAAATATTGAACATTTAGCTAAATCCGCTTATGATTTCACCCATTTCACTCAAGTGATATTAAAATCGATATAATTATGTTGGCATTAATCGCTGCGTATTTTATTTATTTGAGGTAGGCTTTGCCGACGCAATTCCCGCTTCAAATGAATGCAAACTACCTCTACTTTTTAAATTAGACGTGTTTATTAGTTTATAATTAATGGTTTACTAGAGATAAAACTATGTACGTCACTACATTTGATAAATCTCAATCAATATTTCTAATGGGAAATCAGTTAAAAACGCTCCAAAGCGTCACCCGCAATGGTAGAATTAGCTACAAGGGCGACCATATTGGATATATTGATATTTATGCTGATAAACACAATATAATAACATCTATACTCCATGGGCTTGAAAATAGTCCCAAAAAGACATTTTAGGGTGAACAACGAGATAGTTACGGCATATTATTCATATCACTTAAACAATATGGCAGCAATCTTGGATTTGTATTAAGAAAAGAACTGATATTATTCCTTCTCGTACCTCAAATCCTGGATAAACACACAATAAATTATTTTCAAAGTGTACAAGTGATGAAGTGCATGGGGTGTGCCCTTGTTTTTTCGAAAAAATGGCTTTACCGTGATAGCGGCCATCTTGAATTACAAACAGACAAAAGGTAGATTTTAAGGATTTTTCGGCATTCGTTTGAGTAGATGCCCCGTTATGAAAAACAGCTTTTAGTATCCTCGGTTACGTAAATTAACCATTTCTTTGTTCAAATTTGATTTTTTGGGGGGTTTAATTTATCATAGAATCCATTGGTTCCTTTTTGTCAACAAGATCCTTGTCAGCAAATTTCAAATGACACGATTTAGCACATAGCTCCCCCCAGAACAGCGGAACAAGAGTGAGTATAACAGCCGTTCTATCTATTACTTAAAGATACACAAGTAATGAGGTAATTTATTGTATGGAAGATAATTGAAAATAAATTGATGTTTTTGTTGCCTTCAAGTCGTGTTTGACATAACACTAATGCTCTTGCACTAATTGACGGATCCAAGATTTGACTGACAGGAGGCGCGTATCATATATCTGACTCAGTCAGCCTCCTTTGTTTACGGTCGAAAGGGGTCAGAGGCATGCTCTTCGAGAAATTGTTAAATTTAATTAAGACTTCACATGATGCATTCTAGAGCATATTTCAACCCAAATATGGCCTTTTTTATTATATTGAACACTGAACAGAGGGCATGTGTGACAGACCCAGCAAACAGGAGACGTTGAGCCAATGTTGCATTACGTTGACCCACCGTCTTTGTCGCTGGTCCAAAATAAGGGCAACATTGGGTAAACGTGTTGTGTATGCTGGGGTATGCTAAGCGAGTCGTTGAGATCCACCTAGTGATAAATGGTGGTTAAATCAAAGGTAACCTTGATAAATACGAAAAGATATGACGTCATAAAAGAGCGTTGTATTCACCATATGATTATTTTGACGTTACTATCGCTAGCTCACGCAAATGTAGAGATGAATACCTTTTCAATGATATATTACAAGGGTCTCCGTATTTAGAAGTAAAGATATAACACACAACTTTATTCTTTACAATATTTCGCGTGCGTTATTTTTCTAAAATAATATATTCGCTTGTATCGAAGACTAATGTAATTTTATGGTCATTAAATGTGAATTTACGACATATTGGATATATACAACTATTACCAGGTATGAGTAGTATGTGCTAAAACATTAAGAATCGACAACGCATCATACTAATACCGAGCAGTGGCTTGAACAGGACCCCTATTTACTATGAATTTTGTTCATAAAATGACGTCATTGCCATAGCGACATGACGTCACAAACGTACGTTTGAAAAAAACTCGACCACCTACGGCAAAAACGCGACACGCCACAATAAACTAGAGACTTAAACCTTTCCCGTGATATATTTTTTATCTCTAGGAATTTTAGTGTCATCTAAACTCCAAAAATGAGTCCATTCCTCCTGTACTATTAGATGTTAATGCAGATTAAGCCGATATTGGTAATTATTTAATTATGCAAATAAAAAAGTTGTCCGAAGTTGCCACTTGGGCAACAAATCTAAATTTGTTCAGTGAAATTATAAGAACATGAATCAATCGAAACACCTTACAATTGGGGATGTCGCGGTTTCGAAGCCGGCTGGGTGCAGGATTTTCAGATACTTTTCATGTTTCTCCCCTCTCTATATTCGGACATTGTTTTGATGTTGTGTCTTTAGGCAAGACACTTCACCCTCAAATTCTTCCCCTCTCTCAGGTGAAAATGACTAACTGGTAGGACAGCGATGCAATGTGCATGAAGTACAATGTGCCGAAATGTCTGTAGGATTGTATGCTCTCCGTGGAGTTGATATGGCACATGAATAAACAGATTCAGTGACCAAGGGGTAAAACTCTAAACCCGCACCTTTACCTTTGAACAGAGTAGCTCTACAAATGCTTGCGTAGCCCCACAAAGTTTATTATTTTATTCACTTTTATATTTTGAATCAACAGAAAACAATATTTACCTTTTTCTTTGAAGTCGCATCTGGTAAATGCGTTTTAAAAATGAATATACGTGGCTCTATTATAGTATGTTAAGTTACCTATCAATTTAGCGAAAAGTATTATTTTTTTTCTCGTGGTTTGCGTGTACCTGGTTTGCCTAAGCCAAATAATTTCCCCATTATCTGATTATTTTTGTTGTTTTATTAATTTTATTTTTCGGGACTGTTTTGTTATTTAATTAATTTAACCTTTTCATACACTACAAGCCGCGAATTGCTGTCGAAATTCTCGACTTGTAGTGGATGAAGATGATTTGATGTCGGTGGTAAATTAAAAAAAATAATATGTATTCGTAAAACAATTTTAAAGAAATTTGCCTTCTAAAACCCTTAGCTGTGAAAAAATTAAGTACGTTTTCAATTGTGTAGAATGATGCTTTAATGCATCGTGGGGGCCCAAAGGGTTAATGACACCATATAGCTATTAGATGAATGCAAGGCAATAGTAATATGAGAATATCTGAAGACATGACACAGTGAATACATGTTGTAGGGGAATGTTTATTGGTGACGCTATGGCATAAATGTAAAATATTTAATATCAATATAATAATTATTATTTTTTGTTAAAAATCTTAGATGGTTTTTCAAAATCAGTAAAAATATGCATCATACCACTCAGTGGCTTACCACAAATCTATTTTTAGTCAGCCAGCCAAGGGCTGCTAAAGTGATGAAATAATGACTAGATGACATTTCTTTGTTACAAGCAATCTGACACATCAGGCATATCCAGTAGGGTCCTGGGGACCCCGCCTGACCGGATAACAAACTCTCACTGCGCTTAAAAGTATATTATGACGTCATTCAAAATGGCCGCCAAAGAAACAGTAGGAAAATCTAAATTGTGTATAGTTTTGCCGATACTTGACCGAATTTCACAATTTTGTTTTATTTTATCCTTTTAGAGGTCACTGATTCCGAATATGCAAAGATAATTAACAAAAAGCCACTGTAAATTTGTCAAAAAAAAACATAATATATTTTTTTTCTTAGATTCTCTAATGCATTGAGCCATTAAACAAGAAGACCTGTACATCGAGCACGTACTATAGCTGAAGATTTATCTACAATGGATTTCAATGAAGTATCAGGTTAATATGGTCTATGTATATGAATATGAGCACACAAGGTCCTATTATGTTGGTAGGCTGATTCATTAGATTACTCACTGATTCAACAGTGCGGATGCAGACGGTCATGCAGACCACACACTGATATGTGAAGGAGCACACAGCGCGTGGCCTTGCACGAAAATAACGTGGATAAACCAGCTGGTCTCAACCATTAGTGTGATCCTCTAGTCACATTGAGAGTAGAGAAACAATGATTTTCTGATAGACCCAAGTAGTATTAGCAGGTTTCGAACATGACTGGCGAGGCAATCTGGCGTTCTACCAATGCGTTACGCCCCATCTCTTGCACACTGAGATCGTCCAATCACGGAACATGAGATGGTTACAACTCTGACATAATGGGCTGACCAACAACATACAGTGAATTTTATAGGTGGGATAATCAGTACTTGGCAGTGTCTGTGAGGGAGCGAGCAGTCCCATGGCGTGCTTGTGCTCTGTTATCAAAAGCATAGTCAGTCATTTATTATATTCCAATATCTGATTAAATAATGATCCACCATTATTGCATATTTTGTTTAGTATAATTATACTAGTGCTTCAACTTTCCTTGTAAAAAATGTGTTTTTCTGCATTAACTCTACTAGATTTAATTAGTGATATGTACAAACATCCTCAACATTAACGGCCAACACCATCAACATGATTAATCAGCAGAGGGCTCTGTTTGAAGATATTTCAGGCTGATTGCTTTCCAAATTTTTGGAAGAGGATGTGCAGTCACAATCTGCCAGTACTTAGCTTACATGAAATTAGAACACCAAGAGTATTATTTTTCTCACCTTGCACTAGTCTGTCTGGAATATCATAAAACCTAATATCATGACTGTATCCGCATCCAGGAAATATTTCCCTAAAAGTCTACATATTCATAGCTTTCTCACCAAATAAGTTGATGATAAGTAACATAACATCTGTACAAGGCAAAACAGTTATTGGTAACTCGACAGTGGCATAGTAGTCTGGCTGAAGTTTCGCATAAGCCTATCTCAATACATTAGCTCATGTCTCTATATTACCTCCTGTCGCACTAAATGTACTCTTGTGAAACGTTCATAAACAGCAAGTTGGTTTATCCATACTCCGTACCAGTGCATGTCCATCGATCAAGATACAGATACTGACAAAGGGCCAGGAACAGTGAGCAATATCTTCACTGGAAGTGACAATAAACGTTGCTTTCGATGGTGAGTTTATGATTGCCCCACTTGTAGCCTATGACAAAGGCACACACACAAGTTCATGTGTAAGTATCGCTGTATCATACAGCTTTGAGACTAATGTTCTCTCATCATTAAGATATTTGATACGCTTTTTTTTGCTTAAACAAAAGTTGTGAGCACTAAATGTATATCAATACGTGTATCAAGGTTACAGTGTATCTGCACTACTAGATTTTGAGTACTCAACAAGTCTTTTGGTGCATGGGCTGTAATCATAAGTTGTTAGATCAATGAAGTACATATGTTCGCGTGTTATTAAGAGAGCCAAGCATAACATAGCACTACAAGAGTAGTGTTTTAAAAATGCGCTCATTTATACTAGGATAAAGTTTATATGGTTTGTATGTATGTAGAGCCATGCCAGTATCTTTCATCCTGTCTCCAGATACCAATAAGCATCACTACCAGTTAGGATAAAGACTGTTAGTTATGACAAATTACATAGTTTGTGTGGGCCCCTAATCAATGGATTGTTCATTGAACGTTATTGAAGATATATAGTGGTTGAAATCAATATGACACTAGAATGCTTTATTGTTTAGTCTATTATGCCATCTCAGGACTTTGTAGTCAGACTTGTCATGGATGCTTGCTTGTGTTGCTTTGGTAAACATACTGGATTTAACACTAATTCTTCCATCGTTCCCTGTGTTATCTGATAACTCTCACAAACGACATGGAAGTCACATATCACAACAATAACACTGTGATATTTTTCGAGAAGAGGCCACTACAAGTCTGCAACTTGATCTTTGGCTTTATCATAAGCAAGTTGCTCATCATAGATTACTTTATTTTGACCAAGCAATTCATGATTGCTGTGTTGTACCAGTCACCACGTTTAATAAGGGCACCATTTCATAGTTGTTTTCAACAGTACTACATCCCTCATTGAAAGCTGAGCATGATGGGACCAAATGCAAACCATAGGGCCTAACCATAGAATTTAATCGAGATGCAAACATGATACAACAAATATGATTATTCATTTACATCGGCCTTTAAACACCATTTCTCCTCGGGACAAAACATCGGCTGTAGACCAAAACTTATATACTGCATGATTTCTGATTTTGATCATGCCGGAGTGTGAATTGCTTAAAATGATATCCATAATTTCTTCTATCGATATATTGACATAATATATCATATTGTGATAATGCGCACAAGGCGACGTAAAGCAATAGTCACTGACTCATAATGAGCAAATCTTCTGAGAACAAAGTTTTCTCCTGCCAATAGCCTGTTCTAGTTCATAGACAATTTATAGATGCTTCAATCCAAGTTTGTGGATTTGCCATCAGTCTGTGATGGAGCTGACCCACACAGCGGCTGCTGCCGTAAAACTCAGACAGTTTTGTGTAGGCTCTGGGGAATTAACCCTTCAGACCAACAAGAAAATTTCTGGGTGATCAGGAACAATTCTAGTTGCTACCGTAGGTAGATCTATATAAAAATTCTGCTCCTATAACATACTAAGATCGTGTATTCTGCTGAATTGTCTAACCCAATATCTACTTGTTTTGGTACAAATGTTTTGGCCTACTCATGCCAGGGGGGGGGGGGGGGGGGCTATTGGTAAATACTTGACAAATGACGATTTAATTCGTCATTGCGGCACAGGGGACCGACAAAATTATGACGTTTTAAGTCGTCATAGTGGCACTCAAGAGGTTAACTATATAATATATGTTGTGAATACAATGTATCAAACGATACAGAGCGTGAGCTTCATTATCACGTCCTTATCGTCATCATGTAATCTTTTATAACATCAACACACATATATAATGCTTATTGGAATCACTTTTGTCGTCACGTGTAAATATCATGAAATCAATTCACCCACGATATTCACCTGTAGAGGTGTATGAACTCTTGGGTAATATGAAGAGTTCGGCAACAGCGCTATTATGGATCTCTGAGATCTCTGACATATTCATTTTCATCGAATTTGTACCCATATAAATACGTCACCAATTCGACTGTGCAAGAAAGGAAACCTTTCGATCACTGACATATTGTAGCTGCCACACGTGTACTATCCAGGAGATCTGCTCACATGCCACTAAAATATCAACAGCAACTTAAAATCCTATACACAACAAAGAGCGGCTGCCTAACGTCGTGCATCAGAGGGCTTTTAAAAGCGATTTATTTTTTATGCGTTCGTTTATGTCAATTCCTCCTGTGGGTAAAAACCCTACCACCAAATCCTATTTTTGGCGCCGCATACCGATTGATGTCCGTGTCAAAGCAACATATGACTTATATTGCCCAAACAATTTTCTAAATTGTTTAGGTATATTATTTGCCATTTTTTTCTATTTAATCTGGGAATTTGACACTCAACATTACTGATTATAGGTGACTAGTGTCTCTTAATATAATAAATCTTATGGAAATACTTGCATAACATGATGTAATAAGCTACAAAATACCCATGAAATCATAATAAAATTATAATTAAAGGGACCCCTTGGGATGACATCAATTTTCGTTTTTAGTTTTGTAATGAAGTAGTGTATCCCCCAGATCATGATTTCATTTTTTCAGAGTTTTTAGATTTTTACAAATATTTTTTATCAATATTTCTATGAAACCGCTTAAACCCCAAACAAACTTTTTGTATACAATCAGTGTTGCCATGTATCCCCCCATGTCCTGACTAAAAGACACCAATTAGCGGCCAATTAGCGGCGATTGCCTTGATCTCCCCGTCCAAGACGTGGGAATATGTGGTGTAAAGTCCTGTATATTGCTGACTCTTTCTCGGTGCTTTAAAATTGTTTTTGGACTTTTTTGTATTTTTAGTTAAGATCAGTAGGCTATATAGCTTCATATAAATTAAATTGTCAAAATTGACAAAATTGACAATGTGTCATCCCAAGGGGTCCCTTTAAATATATCACTAACCATGAAAACATGGTTAAAATATGATAATGGTAACAACAGCGTGAATATTTGCTGAAATCTAGCGAAAAGCTAGTTTTTCACTAATAATCGCTTGTTATTTTTGTAATAACTAATAATAAAATAGCTGCAAATGATTAAATCGCTTTGAATAAACACAATGGATTGCTTTTGGATAGATTACCACCTTGCAAATGTAGATATATAAGTGTTATTGACGATAGGGGTTAGGGATATTTGGAATAATAGTACATTTTCATTGTGAATTTGGCGGCTATTTTGTTTTTCAGTTTTAAACACTTTCCAGGACTGTAAAAAATTGTTATCCGCCCTAGCGCTCATCTCTGGTATCTATAGAACATATCTGGATAGATAGATTGCTTGTAACAAAGATTTGCACCATGGTGACACGATAGCCTTCGATGGCTGGCTGACTATTAATAGTTGAGCGGATTCTGGAAAATTAAAATCGTCCGCCACAAAGTGAAGGTGATAAATAGGCCTTTTCAAATTTTGAAGCTGCAAATCTTGCATATGATCGAATCTATTCAGTACAAGAGCGATATTATTGTGATGGCAATGAATCGGATATTGAAAAAAAAACAATTTGTTTGCTTACAGAGAGATTTTGCTCAAAAGTTGTTTTGTCGAAAATGTGGTTAATATCATTTGAACGAGAGTATCATTATACGAAGAAGGGGACGTGGCGCAATGGCTAGAGCGCCTGACTGCCTCGTCAGTCATGCATGCGTCCCGGTTTCGAACCCCGCTGTTCCCGTGGCGGGTTTTTAGAGAAGCAGCATTATTTCCCCCTTCTCAATGTGACTAGGCGATCACGTTAATGTCGGCCTCGTCGGGTTAAGGGGTTTGTCAAGTTAAAAAAAATAAAAAAAATCGAGAAAAACTCGGTAATAAAAAAATTGGATTATGCTCTGACCAATCCGAGTTTCTCTTGGATTTTTTAATTTTTTTTAACTTGACAAGACCCCTAAGGTTTAGAACAGTTTATCGACGTTAATTTCGCGCAACGCCCACTATGCTTTCATTGACATAGTTTTGGCATATCTAGGGCCACATATTCACATGTATGTTTAATATCTACGTAAAACAGAATTAGCGCGTATCGTACATTTTGTATTCTAGCTATGTTGAATATCATACGGAGGGTATCAAATATTTTTTTAAATCAGAAACTGAACAAAAAACACTATCTACATACAGACATAGTGCTTCTTGCTTAAGAGTGTTTTTAATATATACATGCAAAGGTTTGTATTCTTGAAGTTTATAATCTTCGCAAAAATTAACATTTGCAAGAATTACGCATAAAATCCTACGACAGTTTAAAAGCTGACATAAAACATTGAAGTTTTCGGGTTTCAATATAAGCTGCGATAGAATGTAAGGTACCCGGCATCGTTTTAATAAGTGTATCACTTGAAAGGAGAGATAACTTGCATCCACTGCCTGTATATTCTTCAGGAGGTGTACCCCCAACGTCAGGTTAACGTTGGCCCAGCGTATTAGACGGTGGGCTAACATTATTCTAGCATTGGTTCGCGTGTTTGTATGGATAAAGACGGAATCATGCATCCGTAACGCTACACACTTCAAGGACGATGCCATGTTAGAAACACCCAACGTCGGGCCATGGTTAAGCCACCGTCTGCGACGCTGTCCCAACGTGAAGCCAACATTTGGTCCGTGAATGGGGCTGACTGGCGAATCTTCACGTCGCACTGCGATTTATCATTATGATACTCACTCACTAACTCACTCACTCACTAATTTTTGTGGTGGGATTCGACTTTAACGTTCAAATATGTAGTTTTTACTAACACAGAATACTGTGTGGAGTGTGGCTTTTCCTAAGTTGTTGTCATTAGACTTGTTATTTATCATCTTCCCACACAAGGCTCGCTGCTCCGAGGTCGTAGTCCGAGGCCTTGGTGAATCAGTGTTAAAACCATCTATTGGAGTGGGGACTTTTAAGAAAGTTTTTTTCTGTTTGACCCAAGTTTGACCTCTGGCATGAGTGCTGTTTTAATGCTGGGCCACTGTCTACGACACCGGCCCGACATTAAACGACACATGTCTGGTGGCGGATAATTTCACAGGAAGTATCACAGACAGTTCCCGCCACATCTCACCAGACACGAGACGTTACATGCGTCAGGTTTGGATTAATGTTGAGCCAACGTCGCAGACAGTGAGCCAACATTAAGTTGGCATTTTTTGGAAAATTAATGAATATTCAATATCTAAATCATCCTCCCTACCCCAATAGGTGGATGATAACACTGATTCAGCAAGGTCTCGGTCTGCGAGCTCGGAAGCAGCGAGCCTAGTTGTCATTAAGATGGTTATGTATATGGCTGTGACTGACTGGGAGATCTAGCCCTGATTTAGTGGTGTGTATCCCAGCAAACACGAGACGTTGACCAGATGCTGGGCTAATGTTGTCCCACCGTCTACGACGCTGGGCCAACAATAGCCCAGCATCGGGTCAACGTCTCGCGTTTCCTGTGTAACGGCTACTGCCCGTAACCGTCATGCGTATCTTGTGTATGGCTATTCACTGGGCGGTCATTTAATGCATCAGTTGATGCTGATTTGTACTCACAGAAAATCAACAGTCTTTCAAACTATAAATAACGCATGCCTTGTATTGTTGGACGACTCTTCACTTCCTGCTTAAAGGTAAGGTTCCATTCGGCTTTTTATAATGTAGTTTGTATATATCATTTTTATGACATATAATTTGTATAATGTAACTATTTTCTGCATATAAAGCACAGTCACAGTCAAACAAATAGCAGTCCTACGACCACATAAAGTGACCGACTGCATATTGCTTTGCGTCGCCACCTGCACAACCAGATAAAATAACCGCAGATGATTTGCTAAAAAAAAGTGTCATTTATATTTTACTAGCAATCTC
This sequence comes from Flabesymbios commensalis, assembly GCA_964017125.1. NCBI lineage: Eukaryota > Metazoa > Annelida > Polychaeta > Terebellida > Flabelligeridae > Flabesymbios > Flabesymbios commensalis. The sequence continues at coordinate 16,051,918 of OZ024912.1, forward strand.
ATCCCGAAATATCTGTAGATTAAGATATGCATATTGGCAGTTTGCAGAAATGTGTCATACGGGAGTAGTTCTCTACACTGTTGTTTTCAGGTTTCAAATATATTAATGTTTCCGCCCACTCGTACATATTGTGGGAAGTTTCCGAAACGGAGAAGCAGTGTTATGTATGTAATTCAACCCACCATCCTCAAGAGATTATCCTGGCCAAGTTTAGCCTGTATTTGCCCGAAAGTGACCCATTGTCCTCAGTACGATAACTCATATTTTATATAATATGATTATAATTAAATTTATTTTTATATGATTTATTCATATTTACAAAAAATAAAGCTTTTCACAATCTTCAAATTACATTTATATGTTTTTTTTTAATTATCTGGGTTCACTTTTACGGATGAATTCACACGTGCTCGAATCAAGTTTAGAAGATGATTAAATATCAATACTTTACAAATGACAGCTAGTTACATAAACCGGGTAGATGTTAATACCATCGATAACAATTTTTGTCCACGAAATGATTGTGAAATAAATAAAATATAACGTTATCTGAAAATGTACTGAACAAAATTATCGTCATAGTTCAGTGGAACTATTTATAATATTACCATTGTAAACAAAACAATATTATGAATTAAAACTAAGGCCACACTGTCATAAGATATCGCGTCATAACGCGTCATTGGTGAGATCTATACATTACGGATTCAAAATAAATTGTCGCTAGAGCTTGTTCAAGATTTTAAATTTATCCTGTTTGTAGACCTAATTACCTTAGAGGAAAAAAATAAGAAAAAACGCATGATCGCCGCCCTAAGTCTTATAAATCGTCGTTTCATCTTGTGAATTGTATAGATTTCAACAACTTTTCAACCATATTTACGCATCCTCCGCTCATTTACCGTTATGTCGCTGAAATCGTGTGGTCATTTATCGGTTGTTAGGGTGGCGATCACATTCACTCACGGCCAGTCTCAGAGTACAACTAATTTTGGGATCCAACTAATTTGACAAAAGGGCACCACAGTTTAAATTTGTCGATGAGATGTCAATAGTTCGACTATATATATTTCAGATCAGTACTAAAAAAATTGTTGCTCGGGTCCAACAAGGTCAAAGTCGTAATACAAATATATAACTAAATGGGCCTACTCATATAGTGGTGAATTGCCAATATACAACCGTAATTTCGATGTGAATTCTAGTAATGTATGGCGCTAATTGTAACGAGAAGACACGCCGTGTCACGACAAAAACCTCTAAATCAAAATAACCTGTGGATATAACTTGTGATCATTACATAGATCTCTCCATTTTTATGGATTACTAGTAAGTCCAGCCAAATAAAACATATTTATTACAATTTTTAATTTATTGAATTATATACATGTATATTTCAGAGAGTTGAAGCAGAAGCAAATTAATAATTTAGCAAGAGTGAATACGGCATATCGTTAGAAAATGAAGGTAACATTTTACTCACGCCTTGTTTGTGTATGATGTTTGTGTAGACTGTAAACTTTGCCTGTTGTTGGCGAAAATATTTGTTAATGTACCCTTATAAACAATTGTGTATAATTTACAACTTAAAATAAATCAAATGTTTTGCTCTTTACAAGAGATTATCCTGGCCAAGTTTAGCCTGTATTAAGAGATTATCCTGGCCAAGTTTAGCCTGTATTTGCCCGAAAGTGACCCATTGTCCTCAGTACGATAACTCATATTTTATATAATATGATTATAATTAAATTTATTTTTATATGATTTATTCATATTTACAAAAAATAAAGCTTTTCACAATCTTCAAATTACATTTATATGTTTTTTTTTAATTATCTGGGTTCACTTTTACGGATGAATTCACACGTGCTCGAATCAAGTTTAGAAGATGATTAAATATCAATACTTTACAAATGACAGCTAGTTACATAAACCGGGTAGATGTTAATACCAATACTTATATAGCAGTCTGTTGTTTATAGATATTCGACGGAACACAGATAACTCTGAGATCTTTAACATGCATCTTATTTGTGTTGACGACAATGTTCTTTCTCCTGTTAAACCATGAACAATATTCTACACAGGATCATCTCAAATCAACGATGTTCACTCAATATTACATAGCAGGCAGAAAGAAAATTCAAGATCACTTATCAGGCAACGTAACACATAAAAAATTACGTCCCATTGCAAATCAACCTCACGATTACACATCAACTAAACAACCACTTAAGATATTTTTTCCGACCAGAGGCGGACCTTCGAATAAATCAGTTGGTGACAAATGTATAATCATGTATATGACAAGGGAACCCAAAACATATCTCTACCATTCACTTTACAACTCAAGTGATGTTGTGATATTCAAAGAAGGTGGATTTAGTGATATGTTAAGCTACCGCCCTCCAGGACAAAGGTGGGTGTTCTATGGTAGGGAGGCAGTAAATCGTTTCCTCATATCAAATACTAGATTTGAAACTGAGCCTGGCGCAAACGGTTTTAATTATACAATGACATACTCTGTTCATTCTGGTTTCTATATACCTTATGGCAAGTGTTTAAAAGTGGACTCGAACCCTAAAACAGTGAGTAAGAAGATTAATGATATTGTCAAGTCCAAGACTAAACTTGTGGCATGGTTTGTGAGTAAATGTCAGACAGCCAGCAGGAGAGAGAATTACATCAGACAATTAATGAACCATGTCCAAGTGGACGTTTACGGTGGATGTGGAAATAGTTCATGTCCCAAAGAGTCGTGTAAAGAAGAAACTGTACTCAAACAATATAAATTTTATCTTGCTTTTGAAAACACATTAAATGGAGAATACATTACTGAGAAACTGTGGAGAAGCTTGAGCAATGGTTTGGTACCCATAGTCTACGGTGCACTGGACACATACAATATGAGTTTACCAAGCGGATCATATATCGATGTTGAAGATTTCTCCTCACCTCAAGCATTGGCAAACTATATCCTCAAAGTGAGCTCTAATGAGACCTTATACCGGAGTTTCTTCTCTTGGAAATATAGTCATAAGTGTGACAAAAATCCGAGGCAATATAATCATAGAGCTATATGTGAATTTATCCGCTCAGCAGGGACGAACACGGTGGATTTAAATGAAGAATGGGGTTATTATTCCACAAGAACAGAAAATGCCTCTCTCTACTTACAAAGACTTGGCGTTATTGATGTTACGCCACGGGCATTTAACTTGACGGTTTTAGAATAGATGGTATGTAATATCAATAATAATAGTTATTCAGTGTACATAGTATCGTAGTATTGAATAAGACATTTCAGCTGTATAAAAATAGTAGTAGACTGAGTTGGTCGCTAGACAGGAATTTGTGGAAAACTGCTTACCTAATTCCCTAATTAATTGCCAGAATTTTTTCTTTACTCATGAAGATTACATCTGTAAACCAAAACAGTTTTATTGGATCCAAGCGGTGGAAATTGTTTTGAAGAAGCTGTTTCGCACCCATGTTAACCTACTCTACTACCAGTTTGTCTGTTCTATAGTGGGGCAATTAGCTACGTTGTACCAACATAGCCAGAGCTATGCATATGTGAATGTACTTATTATTGAAATTGTATGGCCAATGTGTTTTGAAATACTCTATGTGATTTATATCCGTTTCTAATGGTCTGCAATATCAATTTAAAAATAATACCTAGCACTGAATCCGGTAAGAGGCAATTGCGATAAAAAACTTGTATATTCATATAGCGAGTGGTGACTATTTGGTGGTAATGTTTGGAGCAGTTTAATAGCAGTTGCAAAAATTTCAAACTACGCATTATGATTTTTAGTCAAATTGATATCCGGTGCAAACAATAAACTGTTACAAATTATACAAAACAAGACATGCCAAACATAATTTTTCTTTCAATTGAAGGCTTTTGTAGAAATACCATTTGAATATCAAAATATAAATAGAGCATTTTGTTTAAAATAATGATTTCATATAATTTTTTTATCAATTTTTCCCCTAGTTTTTTTAAAGTGTATTCGTATGGTATGGTTACGAGTTGATATCTTTTTATAACAATAAGACTATTAATTACCATAATTTTTATGAAAGATTTGTATCGATGATTACTATTACTTTGACCGCCAAATTAATACAAAAATCAAAAGCAGTATGAAATAAAGTATTTTTAGTAACAAGGTACACAAGGATGGAAGGAATATTGTTTTCTCTCCGAGTTGTTAGTTACCCTAAATATATACATGCATGTACAAGTATCATTCACTTGTGAACGGTATCTGACCGATAGGACTATAATGAGCAGACAAAACTAACATTGGTTGCTCTATGTCGCATCAAATTGCTTAAAACAGTTATGTTTGTAGGGTTACGCAATCATTTGTAAGGTTACTCTATCTAGGTGACAATAAAACTTATCACGATGTTTCGATCTTTACACCTTACTCTGTTATACCAGCTCATGTGTCCCTCCAAATATCCAATACATTTACCACGCTATAATTAACTTTAAATTGGTCACATTGAGCTTTGCATCTTGTACATATATGTGCTCACTAGATAATTAATTTATCCTTGGCCTGTTTGGCACTGAGAACAAGTATTTTTCATTTAACCTTTTAAAACCTCACGATGCATTAAAGCATCATTTCGCATATCTGAAGAATCACTTATTTTCCTGAAACATAGTGGTTTTAGAATGACATTTTTTGTGGAACTGTTATAATAATAACGATATATTTTTTTCATTTGCCACCGGTTTCAAGTCATCTACATCCACTACAAGTCGAGAATTGCGGCTTGTATTGGATGGAGATGACAATGGTAAATTCAGGCTTGAAATGGTTAATGAACATTTTAGTTATGCAGATAGTAGCCTTACGAATACCAAAACATTGACGTAACCCTATGAATGACATTACCACCTGTCTCTGGTGGATCTTCTATTACATAAGAATAGTTTATATTGTATCATCCACATAGTGTCATGTCATGACATGCTGATGTACTATAAACATGATAAATACACAATTTTCTAACTCATGTAGGTCTACACTCCACACCTACATAGTGTGATGTATCACCGTGGTAATTTGTAGGAAATATAATTTTTTTAAGCAGTGCTAACTTTTGAAGATACTTATATTATCCACTAAAATCTGAATGACATGTACATAGTATCTTGGATATTCGGTTGTCAAGGCTGTTAAAACCATGTGCTCACAGCAGTTATTTCCTATTTATTCACCGGGCGATCATTGAGTTGTTTATTAAATTGATGCTGATTTGTACTCACAGAAAACCAACATTTTTTTTACTTTGAATAATGTATTCGCTGTATTGTTGTGCGACTCTTCACCTCCTCTGAGAATCTATGCTGCTTTTTATAATGTAGTTTGTAATACCCCAGTCACACATACACAAACACATGGCACAAATGAGAATAATGTATAGGTATGCGTCCATTGAGTTTGTGTTGATTCAGGGCTCCGATATAGGCGAGTCCCTAATTTATCTCATTAAATATGCTAATTATGCTAATTAAAAAAATGTTCAACATACCAAATTTTGCATCTGGCATTTCTTGACTCCTCGGATCATATAGGTAATATTTCCATCAATAAACCTTTCCATGTCAAAAAAACATTTTGAGTCTAACACATTATGTCAATGGGAGTGGCAAATAAACTGATGTCCAAAAATGTGATGTTTCTCCACGTGTGAATATGGGCGTCAGAAGAACGTCAGATCAGCACCAGTCTAACGTTAGGTACAAGTAGAACTCGATATTCATTGTATTCTCATTAGCTGAGGTGTGTCCTAGTCACATATGCATAACTTTTGTGTGACATGTCTCAGCACCTCTCCTAGGAAAATTGGAGACACTGAGCCTTTATTGGTTTAATGTTGGTCCAACGTCGCTGACGGTGGGCCAACATTAAACCAAAATATGTACAAGGTTTATCTAGAAGATGATTGTGGCGTAACTCAATCCTTTCACCCTTTCAGCATGGGCACCGACTTTGGACGTCAGAATCTGACGTCCATAGACGTCAGATTCTGACGTCTAAATTCGATCCCCACACTGTAAGAGTGAAATAGTTATAATGACAGTAGACCCTTAACATGTGCTTAACATAGGTATTCAAATGAAGCACAAAGAGCTAACTAAGACATTTAGGATGATTTCAAATTGAAAAAAATCTTTGGTCTCCAAAAAGTATTCCAGCGTTGTGAGGGGCAACCAGCATGGTGATGTGCAGCTTCAAATACGTGGCGGGCATTTATTAAGCTGGGGCGGTGGCCCTGGATAAAGCTGCTTGCTTGGAAAATCGGCGATGGTGTGCTCGGTCTCAGAAGGACAGTGATCGAATTTCGAATCCATCCGGAAGTCGGTGTCATTCTCAGGTATCTCACCATCCTCAGAAGGTTCTCTTGGCCGAGTTTAGCCTGATATGTGCACAAATGTGGTCTAAAACCCCATTTAATTAATTTCATTCAATAAGCTCTGGTCGTGTTTAGAACAGATAATGTCATCTATTGATCTGTGATCCTTGTGGACGTTGAACGCACAATTAGGAAATTGGTCATTTTTGAAATAGAAAATATATTATGCAACCATTTTGTTTATTTTCAAATCATACACGTTCAACCTTCAAGCGTTTTTGCATCCTGACACATGAATGAAGCCCACCAAACTTGTTGGATCCTGTATTTGAACCTGGAGTTCTCGCAATGTGCAAACGATCAACATTGATTCATTAACTCTTTAACCGCCGGTGCCGCATATATTCGGGTTTTCATTTTTTATTAGCACATTAAGCACCACAATTTAAACATGTTAAAGATAAAATGTGATATCAATCGGCACTATTTGAAAACAGTTGACCTCCATTTTGTCAAATCTGAATAATCTTCCCACACTTGAAGTTGTGGATCGCTTCAGCGAGACACAACTTCAAGTGGGTGAAAATTCAAATTGAATAATTTGGCGGTTAAAAGGTTAATATCTTGTAAGTTCTCAGTCATATGATGAACATGATAAAATGTTGTTTATCCGGTTTTAGTTTTATCATTGATCGAGTTGGCGCTGAACAAGCCAGAGCCTGTGTGTCTAACTTGAGACGAACCATCCCCTCACCCCCTCCCCAGTAAACTAGATAAGCTAAGTCTTTGTTAATTTAATGCTGGGCCAACCTCACAGGCCACGGGCCAACATTCAAACGGCACATGTACAAAATTAAAGTAGATATCTTGTGATGTAAGTCAACCTTTAACCCTTTCAGTGCCGGAAGCAACTTTAGACGGCAGAATCTGACGTATATGGACGTCAGATTATGACGTCTAACTTTGATCCCCACGCTGTAAGAATAAACTATGGTCGTAAACCCGTAACATACGTATGCATGATGCAGAAAGAGCTAACTAAGACATTTATGATGATTTCAAATTGACAAAATCCCTTTGGTCTATAAAAAATATTTCTGCGTGGTGAGGGTTTATCATTAATGCCATTGATGTCCTTAATGTCATTGGTGCCGTAGGTGTCATTAGTGGCAGTTTATTGTGCAGCTTCAAATACATGTAGGGTGTTGAATAAGGTCTGGTCGTGTTTATTTCTTCGTATATTGATATGTGGGCGTTGAACGCACAATTAAGGAAATAAACATCTTGAAAATGAAGAGCATATTATGCAACCGTATTGTTTATTTTTGCAAATCTTCATCTTCATGATATTGCGGCTAATTATTCTAACAATGAACAGACCATGATAGTGCAATGATGCGCAATGTATGCTGACACACATATGGCTGAAGGTAATATACATTTGCAAAGGTATTAATACCAGATCAAAATACTAAGATAGTTGTCTTAAGTAAACCAAATTATTACTGATTGAAAAGTATTCAAAACCATTTGCAATAATTTAAAAGATAAACATATTACTGAGTGTTTACATCAGTTTTCTGTCATATACTGTGGTAATTGCAGCAATGAGTGAGTATATAGACATACACTCTTTGTAGCCCAGATGAAAGCTGCCACCTTATCCTGCTATTATGGTATTGTTTATATATTTTTTTTGGGGGGGGGAGTGGGATTGTTTGTTGCTTTATGCCCAGTGTTGATTGGATGTTGGCCAGCGACGGTGGTCCAGCATTGAGCCGGTACCGGGTTTGTATCGTACACTGCTGCTAGAAACTCTCATGTTCGACAGAACATCCTTTTCAAGTCATCACTATTTTACAGTTTATTTAAAATTTATTAGCAATCACTTACAACCTAATTACATTATTTACATGTACTTATCCACGATCAAGTCGCACAGAGTCTGATATTTCATTACATAACAGTTCACCTAAGTGACTCACCGTTTATTTCGTGTTCGTTTAAATATAAATGTAATAAATAGGCTTACTCACCTAGCTTTGTATCAAAGCTAGTATTATACAGTACAAAAACAATAATACAAAAACTCAAGGGCAGTGTCATCCCATTCATCTCACCATCCTCAGAAGTTTCTTCTGACTCACTTAAGCCTATATGTGTACAAAACCTAGTGCATTTAATTCGCTACATTATATTCTTTGCATTTTTTTTATTTAGAAAAAACGGACTTTGCGATACATTGTTTTCAAGTATTGAAACATCTACCAGTTTGCTTCAACATTCAGTATTATTATTTGTAGCCGTAGCTATACACTGCACTTGAGTTTTAAAACCACTATGTCACTATGATTTGTTTCGGCTATCTACGAGACTTTTTATTACAAATTGTGAATCTTAAATGAATTTAAAAATGAAATTCAAAATCAACATTTTTGTAATATATTTTAGTTATTTTAACCTTTTTTCCAATGACATTCTCTTTGTCATTTTCCGGCATAATTATGTTCGCAACGTGATGATGGATTAAATGGCTTATACTTATTAAAAATTACCACATATATTTTAATACAGCACACATAGAAAAATGAAAAAGTATTCTGATTCACCCGATCAATACTCATATTCCTTCACCTGAATATTACACATAACAGGCCAATCATAGAAACAATAAATCCTTATTTAAGTGACACGCTCTCATTGTTCACCTGGTTCACGCGTCAACCTCTCCAGAATTATCCAGAAGTATCCCCTCCCCCCCCCCCCCAGAGACTAACGTTACATCCCTCGCTTCTCATCCTCTCTCTCAGCAAACACGAGGCGTTCACTCATTGTTCGTTTTGGGTTGGGCCAGCGTCGTAAACGGTGGTTATAATTCAAACCAACAATGTGTCAACGTCGCCTGGTTGTGCTAGGTTAGTGGCGTAATTTGGATCTTGAAGCACCCATGTCTCATATATGCACTGGAGGTCACATTTAAATTAAAATCATTCAAGAGAAAGTATTATAGTTATGATCAAATGCTGAGCTTTCAATTGATATATCTTTACAAAATTAAGTGATTTTAATTCACTTTCAGCTGGAAATTGAGGTCGAAGTACACATAACAAAGTAACGACAAAGAAAAACACATACCGCGTCAATGAAAGGGACAGTGATAATATATGTTTGGTAACTTATGTATTATTGGGTTATAAAGTGTATATATTACGAACGTCTGTCAACGTATAAAATCCGGCCCAGACTATCCAGCCAGTACCTTTGACCAAATAAGTTTGTAATATCAATCACATGAAAAAATCTGTCAATCACCAACCGTAATTTAGATTATATTTAATTGAGAGCAGTGATCTTAACCAGTTTACTTTGGCTAAATCTCACCTTCAGAAACAGTAACAAGTTTGATCCTGATAATGACGTCCATACTGCCTGCCCTGTTACTGATGATCTGCTGCAGTCTGTCTGGTAACGTATACATTAGTATTATGTTAACGACAGTGTACTAAATAAATATAACTCGCTAACTATATATAACTAACTGTGTAAACGTATTTTTTCAATGTTCATGGATTAAAATGTACACTTCCGCTACCACCATTATTTATTTTACAAATGGATATGATAGCCATTTATTTATGATTCCTAGTTGCAACAGAAAATATAATGTTTTGTGACTCTCTCATAGTCTGAGTCTGACATGCGCATGTAGCAGTATACATGCTGGATTACGTCTACTCTTTCACAAAGCAGATATAACTAAATACTGAAATTATATGGTCAAAGGAGTAAACTATTATAAAGAGAGCAGGTCTTGTTTCCTTGGATCTGTGATCATGGATTATTTTAGTTGTGCACATACATTTCTATTGCATATATTAGTTGTGACATGACACCTTGAAATGTCGACTGCAGGGATTTTACTTTTGATTATTTTGCTATTCGAGAAAAGGATATATTGTTCTTATCATATGTCAGAATTTTTATGAAAAGTTAGTAATATCGAAATAGAAAAAAAAAAACGCGTCAAATATGTGGTGCATGATAACACATAAATCCTTTCAACTATATTGTTTCTGATATTTTTGTAAATTTAAATTAGCGTTATTCTACAATAAAGGACATATGACCATGAAGTGTTTAAAAAATAATTTTGTTAGATTTTTGATGAAAAAACACACATCAACGATTGAGGAGTAGGCAGTACACCATTGACTTTGAAAAGCTGAGAACGACCTGTCAGGTAGGATCGTACCCGTTGTGAGTCAATACCAGACCATCAATGTTGCTCAGTCAATATACCAATCAAAAGGTCGTGTCGACGGCCTCAGATAAATTCAGGGGCGAAATGACGGTTGGTCAATCAAGGTCTTGCTTTAATAAAATATATGTTTGTAGAATGGTTTGTTTTATATGCCGATTGAAAATAATTTGAAATACCTGAGTAATGTATGAGATATTTTATTTGGTTGGCTACATTTTTTCTCGATCAATATGGAAAAATAATTTAAACTAGATACGGGTCTAAAATTGCAATCTAATGATGTTTTTTAAATTGTAGTGCATCATGAACAATTTCGAAGACATTTGGAATCTCTGTCTGTTTCTGACGTTTTATTAGGAAAATAACTAGGGTTAAATTGTCTTGCCCCTTCAGCCGTAGTTTCGGTCCAAGTATGTTATTCTACCCCGGACCAATGATAGAATGTTTCAACTTGTCACATGACGTGGATGACGTGATCAGTCAATCAAATCCGTCCTTCAGTTGTTAGTTAAAATAGGGGTGAAAGTAGTATACAGAGTAACATTTGAATGAGTGAGAGGTAAAAAATGTGAGATTTGCGGAAGCGGAATCAAGATAGCTGACACTGATTATGATATAATCGAGATGGCCACCACTGAATATGACGTAATCAAGGTGGCCACCACTAATATGACGTAATCAATATGGTCGCCACTAATTATGCAATAATCAAGATAGATGGCATAACGATAATGTATTTCTTAATTAAAATATGGCAATGGCTACTGCCACTGTACTGTGCTACTAAAAGAACTATTGGCTGTTTTCACCAAATCAATCAGGATTCAGGATTTCAGACTGTGGCAGCAACTTTGGAAATACTATTTCCTCAAACCAATTATCATCAGTGTAACAACAATGCCGACCAATCACAGCAAATGACTTTATTACCACAGTACTGTGTCAATAAGATACATTTCTGCTCAAATATCTACCACATTACTGTAGCAATAAGCTATTTCTCAGTCCGTGTACACATGCAAGTAATTGCAGCCACTGTTTTGTGTCAATAAGGTTTTGTCGTTCCTTGCTACTGAATTGATGTGTCTATACGATTATCGCTGTTGCTAATCCTCACTGCTACAGTGCTGTGCAAGTGTTAATAATCTTTGCTACTTTTGTTCTACACTTAGAAGTCCTTGCTGCCACAATACTCTGTCAATCTTTGCAGCCACTTACTCTTACTCTACACATAGAAACCATTGCTACCACACGAAAGTTAATGATAGCATGCGTGACGTACAGGAGGTCACTCTGGTTCGAACGTATCAGCGAAAGCCGCCATCCAAGATTCGAACCAGATATAGACAACGTTCCACACGAAATTTAATGTTCTCCATTACCATGATTAACATTACAAATTTGTCCCATGGTTATCACAACGTGGAATAGGCCAATCTGGTTCGAACATATGAGCGAAAGCTGCCGTGCAAGATTCGAACCAGACCTAATGTTTAGTGATTACCATTACGATTAGGTTGTTAAACTAATATTTTCTCAAGGCACACATAAGTATACCTGAAATACCAACGTTTTTTATTTGAAAAAAAAGGTCAGTCAAAACGCTCATGATCAGTGAAATGACTCGCCACCTATTCAATGACAATTTATGTCTCTTCAGATGCTTTGCAATTCATAACAAATTATCGGAGGATTATGTAGACAGACAGACAGACAGATATTTTATTGACAGAAAAGAAAAGTCATTACAGACTTATTTGTCATAGAAATGAAAGAGATATATGTACATGTATATACAAGATTGTTAGTTTGTTAAAATCATATGATAATAAACATGGTATGACATACACAGCTAAAATCATGTTAAGTGGCATTGCCAAAATAAAAACTGGGTATTTCGATAATATAAATGACTACTACTAAAAATGAAATAAAAGGCATTGCCAAGATAACATAGAGGTCTATCATTTTGTTTCCCGCACCAAAACCAGAGATAAAATAGCTACTACGTATGACATACTAATTATATATAGTAGCAAAAAAGACACTCTGGAAAGCGTAGAAACCTAAAATATATACAAGCGCATGATTATGCTACAGTAACTGGAGTATGCAATAAGCCAATGGTAAAAATTATATGGTATTTTTTTAAATTAAATATAATATCATGCAAGTACAATAATGTGACCATGCAAGCACAGTCGCTATGAGCGCGGAGATTCCCTGAGATTGACTAGTGGTGCAAACTTAACGACGTAATAACAGTAGTAATGACGGTTAAAAATTATTTGTGCAATTCACACAGGACATGGCCCTCGCACAAAAACATTAAGCCTTTTTATAATTCACTATATTGTTTAATTCATACTGTTTCAATCACGACCTAGTTAGAACCACATACTCGGAGTTACAATCGAAGAAAAACATTCCCGACCTCATGGAGAAAATCAGTTGACTTAGCAACTCTGAAATCCTCCATAAGGCCCCACCTCGTCTGATAACAAAGGCGACGGAAACGTCCCTAACCCGCCCCAAAAAGCCAAATAATAAGATCCGAGAGCAACAACCGTCTTGATATGTGGTAATACCCAAGTCAGATCATGAGGGCATGATAATATGAATAATATAGCGACAGGTGACAGATTTATTATACTCAGTAGTTTTAGCCCTTAATTTGTTTAAAGCAACCATAAATAAATGGCGCTAGTGACTTCACCACTGTTATGTCTCTAGATGTCATAATTCCTAGAAACATTTCATTTGTCGGTTGTATATTGATAATTGCCGTTACAGAATCATACAAGATTTCGCGTTCATTCTTCATATCGCAACAGTGGAGAAGAAGATGTATTTCATCGTCAATTTCGTTTAATTGACACCTTGTGCATATTCGCTGATTTTTTGGAGTGATTGGATTATTGAATCGTCCTCTTTCTATATTTAGATCATGTGAGCTCATTCGATATCTCGCCATTGCTGTTATGAGGTGGTCCCCCCTTATGTGCAAGATATATGGTTCAACACAGAAATATTTTTTTACTAATGCATATGTGCGCAGCTTACTCGAGCTCTCAATATCTTTTCTCCACTGCTGTGTAAATATTCTAACTATTGATTCTTTAAATGAAAGCATGAATTTATTTGTATCCCCAATATTCTGTGATTCCCAAGTTTGATCAAGCCCGGTTCGTTCGAGGACAGAGCGAATACGGGAACACCAGTTCGTGAAGCCAATGGCATCTAGCTCAAGTAGCATATTGTAGGCATTTCTGACTGGATGGCTCCGAGATAATTTTAGAATACTACACCAATATTTTACAGCTTTTATGTGTTGCCGGATGATCAGTGGAAATCGACCCGAGTCCCCATATATTGCAGGAGTAGGTGTTTGCTTTCTAACGCCAAGTGTGGATTTAATAAATTTTAGATGGATTTTTTCCAGATCGTTAACATCATCGCCTGTATACCATATATCACTTCCATATTCTAGTATGGGCAATATTTGGCAATCAAATACCTTGAACGCAATAGTGGGTGACAATTTACCGACCACAGGACGAGACTGTTTGCGTAGAGCAAAGATTGCTTTCCCAGCTTGGGAAGCAAGATGAGAAAAAGTTTCTTTTAACACGTTATTAGCGGACTTGGTGCTATACACTACACCAAGGTATTTATATTGTTAAGCCTTTTCTATAATGTTATCACCATAGTGGAAGCTTCCGCATACTGTTGTGTAACGTTCATTAAAGATAAGAACTTTTTTTTAGGAATGCTAACTATGATATGCCATAGGGAAGCATATGAATACAGGGCAGTTAGCTGTTTTTGTAATCCCTCGGCAGATTCTGAAAAAAGGACAAGGTCATCTGCAAATAACAGATATACCATTAGTAAGGTGTCCACAGCGATACCTTGATCTTGGTCAAATGATGTGGATATGTCTTGTAAAAATTCCGTGAATAGTTTGGGACTGAGCATACCGCCTTGTAAAACCCCAAATTCGCTTTTTAATATGTCACTGATACGCGAGTCCCATTTTACATGGCACTCTGCTTTAGAAAACATGCTTTTTATTATGTTTAGCAAATTGCCGTCTATTCCCCTGTTCAATAATTTGTAGTATAATGCTGTTCTATCAATATAGTCAAATGCTTTTGTGAAATCGACAAAGCATGTATACAGGGGTTTAGAAAGACACCTTTGTTTATCTATGATGGTACATAGTATGAATATATTGTCCGTAGTTCGCGAATTGGTTTTAAAACCAGCTTGATAGGGATCATTATCATTACATACTTTTTTAAATGAGAGTCTGTTATTAAGTATAGATTCGAATAGTTTCCCAATACACGGCATGACTGTGATTTTTCTGTAATTATCTGGAGCGCCATGGTCCCCCTTTTTGTGGACCGGGTGGATTATACCGGTAGCCCATCTAGATGGATATTCTCCATTGGTAAGAATGGTATTGAACAGCAATTCTAATGCTGGCAAGAGCTCATTACATCCATATTTGTAAAATTCGGCAGAAATACCATCTACACCCGCTGCTTTCTTGCTTTTTAACTTTTGAATCGCCTTTTTAATTTCTTCCGCAGTTATGGGACTGTTTAGGAACTGTGTCATATTGGATTTATCGTGCTCTACATTATGTTGGAATGACGTAACTTGCTTTATAATATTATTCATGTGTTCATAGTCAAAATAATCTGCATGGGGTGGGTAGACTTGTTGTTCAAAATAGTTCACAAAGTCTTCCAAGGTAGGCCCCGTAGTGACATTTCTAGGATTTAAGGATTTCCAGAATTTCCAGTAAGAATTAGGATCTTCTGTTCTCATATTTTCCAGCTCACTAAGTTTGGCTTGCTGGTATTGTCTTTTCTTTCTTTGGATTAATTGCTTATATTGTCGTAACAGTATATTATATTCGTCTTGCTGTGCGTTAAAGTCTCTATGCTGAGCGATATTATTAACAACATACTTCAGGGATTTACATTCTTTATCATACCAAGGGTTAGAGGGGGAATTATTTTGCGTGCACTTCCTTTCCTTCGAAATATGTTTCCTTGCTGGGAATAATGGCGAAATTACAATTTCTAGCATACCATTGAACATGTCACATAGAGTGTCAGTATTACACCCCTCGGTGGCGGCACACAGCATTTCCTCAAATGCATGACATGCCTGCTCATTCCGTAGAGCTATTTGATATTCTTCCCTTTTCTCGTCTTGCCATATAAAAACATTAGACCGAGATGATGTGTCATTTACACAGGTGTCTATTTTTAAGGGGTTGCAATCGAGTTTAGTGTTGGAAATATTGAATTGTATGGGACAATGATCTGATTCTACCAATTTCGGTAGAACGTCAAATTTGCTGATTATGTTATTTTCATTAAAGATCAGATAGTCTATTGTGCTTGAACCATTTGGAGAGTAGTATGTATAGCGGCCTATACCATTATCATTAAACATGCGCCCATTGGCTATTTTGAAACCTGTGTTTATACAAAAATTTAGTAAAAGTTGACCATATTTGTTACTGACTATATCTTCATTAGAACGTTCACTTGGAACATTTGCATTGATATCTGTTACCCACGATTCATAGTCTGGAGCCTGACCAGTACGACTATTAAAGTCACCACATAATAGGATGTGATGCATTTCAATATATCTAGCCACTTCCTCTTCTAGCATAGTAAAATAATCATTTCTTACAGCGACATATGATGAGTTTTCTGGTGGTATATAGGCACAGCCAATTTTAATGTTTTTCTGACAACAGTCTGTGGCTAATGTCAACCATACCAAATAGTCGTAGGTATGATCTATCCTAGTTAAATTTGCATATTTATTTGAAATAAGTATGCCAATACCACCAGAAGCTCTACAGGCATTTTTATGTTTATGTTTTCTATTCACATGATGGAATTTATAACCAGGTATTGCCAATGTAAAATCGTTCCCTTTCATTGTTTCTATAAAAAATATTATATCGTAGTTTCGGATAAATGCCACAAGATCAGGGTCTGTCATTTTGTTTCCTAAAACATTAATGTTCCATGACAGTACACGTATATTTCTGTCCTGATCATTATTAATTACTCTATTTACATCGGCTATGTCCGTGTGATGATTGTTCTGATGGGAAAACACTGACCATTAGCAGAGTGATTGTTGAGCACTTCAGCCATGGCAGAAGTCAGTTTTTGCTGTCCTTCCTCATTTAAGTGGATCCCACCACGATAAAGATGGATTTTGTTTATGGGAGTGGGCAAATAGTCGGCGTTGAACAATTTTACACATATTTCACGTATGTGGCAATTTATGTCGTGAATGTGGGCATTATATTTCTTCTGGCTCCTAGGAGGGATTTCAGCCACATAGAAATGTGTATTTTTGAATCCCGCCATTTTTTCAGCTAATTTGTTAATGTCCTCCTTTATCTTGTTTATTGGTCCACTAATATCGTTTGTACCGAGGTGGAGGACAACTGCATCGGTGTCCTCACATATATATCCTTTTAATCGAGGAATCAAGTGTCCTATTCTCATTCCAGATGTTTTATATACACAGACGGCATCTGGGTTATCAAGTTTCGGTTTTAGTTGTTTGGCTAGTCCGCGCATATTAGAGTCACCAATGACACACTTTTTTTTATTAGACTTGACGGGAATCTGTCTGGTCAAGTTTGTATTATTGTTATTGGCGGATAGTCCATTGATCGTGTTAATAGATTGTGTTTTATCTCTGCTGCTGTTGCTGCTGCTACTACTGCTGCTACTGTTGCTGCTGCTATTGTTGCTGCTGCTAGTACTAGTGATACTGCTGCATTCTGTAGGGCTACTACTACTTAAACTACTATTATGCCGATCTTTGTTGCCATTTTGGCTATTCCTATCACTTTTATTTGGTTGTCTTTTATTCAGTTGTGTGACTTTTTTAGCTGGGTATTTATGGCTGGTTTGTTTTTTTCAGTTTCTTATTTTCTCTCACTTTTTTTACTTTTCGTCATTTTATTTTGAGAATCAATTGAACCAAAATAACTAATGACTTCTGTGCGAGTTTTTGTCCTATTCTTTCTTTTTTTGGCACCCACAGTTTCCCATTCATTGCCGTTGTCATCAGTGTCATTATCAATGGGGATCACTTTTATTTATTTCTGTAGAAGCGTATTATAAACAATGGCGTGATTTGAAAAAAATAATTGGAAATTTCACAGGTGTTAGTATTGAAGACATACTTGAACTCGAAGTTTGCTTGAAAACTAACATGTTCATTTTTCACTTAGACGAGAAGATCACACCACTACTTTGTACGCGTCTACAACATTCTTTAGCAGTAGTTTGTACATGAATACTTGGAATAATCATTTAATGTTGTATCTATTTTTTTTGCAAACAATACTGTTACTCCGATTGTTCCCAGCTTGTTTACAAAATAATTACTCATCAAAAGCACATTGCTATTAGCAAAGGGTGGAAAACTTAGACGGATTTGGTACTGCAATAGACAATCAAGATTTAGATTATTTTGCAGTTTATGATTACGAAGTTAATTTGAAACCTGTGCAAACAGACTAACAGTGGACTGCTCAACATAAAGTCATCAGTGTGTATGTCTGTAGCAGCGTAGCAGGTTTCACGGAACCAAAATGATTAATACATTCAAATTTAGGCGAATTGTCGGAATTTAAAATTACAAATTCAAAAGAAATTCAAGCAGTAGCTTAAGCTTTAGGGCGAGTAAATGGGAGGTAGCCAACAGTGAATTATCGTCTGTAATTCATGACCATGAGCAGTTAGACTTTGGTATATTGAAAGATCTGAAGAAAATGAGGAAGAAGTTTGACAGGTATATAACTCAACTTCCCATTATAGGTTATAACAACAGCACATATGATTTAAATTTTAAAAAAAATTAGATATTGGCTAATTCATTACAACGACCTAGATGTGGGACCTTTTGTGGAAGCAATAACTTTTTTATAAAGAGAGACTGGTAGATGATTTAAAAAGCATGTCCGTCCCTGTAATTGTTAAAATATTGTTATTCAGAGCACCGTTCGACAATGAGAAATTGACCGCAAACATGTAAGTCAATTGTACGATATGACTGCAACACGCTATATTTGTTGGCGATGCCTGTTTGAGCATTTTTATTATCATCATCTAAATTAAAAGCTGAAAAATCAGAAAAATATATGATACAATTTCCCTGGCTTCATTATATATCGGGAACGCAAAATTGATCATTATTTGAATAGCATGAAATAAACACGCATTCTAGGATTTTCAGTAGACGGATTCGACTTTGTTTCGCAAACCATCTAACAGTTTCGCAGTTGTTACTATCACTCTCACAAATGTTAACAACCTTCAGAAGACTGTGACAGCTTACTGTGCAATGGTAAGATTTTACGTTGTTCATGAAAATTTAGATATCATTATGACTTATTTGAACCTTGCATGATAAAATAAAAAGTAACTACTTCATTTTGTGTTTTGGTTTTATCTTTATATATGTTAATACATTTTGTTGGACGTGAAATTTGAAGAATGAACAAAATATAGTGCAAATTTGTCACGGCGGCTATTTTGAAATTATGCAACTTAGCTACCTTCATATGGTCCGATTTTAGAAAAAAACATTTCTGGGAATGTCAAAGACCCAAGGAACAAGTTACAATCGAAAAAACTTTTGTTGCAATTTTTTTGGGATCATACCATGTATTGATCTGTCTAGTAGTTATTTATGCCTATTGTATTATAAAAGGTTCATGTCATATTCCTCATTATGTTTTTTTCATGGAGAATTAACATAATATTATATTGTTATTATCAAATTAACATGTACTATGTTGTTATGTCTCAGCTTTTTCCCAACTCTAGATTTTTTACAGATAATTCTCAATGGATTACATGGTTGTTACTATATTGACCTGTACTATAATGTTATTCCTTCAAACTATAGGTTTTATTTGGATAATTTACTTTTTATTATATTGTTATTATCATATTGACTTGTACTATTTTGTTATTTCTCAGATTTTCCCAATCTACTTTTACGGAGTATTCACTTGTATTATGTTGTTTTCACATATTTGTCACAACCATAGGTTTTTTACGGATATAATAAAAGCGTTGAAAAAAAACTTGTGCATTTTTTAAATACAGTCAACCAACAACAACAAGGATATTATTCTTTTATCTGTTTATTATCTTTTCAATACAACGGTTATATAAGATGAAAACTCATTTCTGTAGTACATCCATTCAAAATATCATGCAGTAAGGTTTCAGTAAGGTTTCGTTTATACTATAAAAAATATATACAAAAAGCTCCACGTATATCATAATCTCTTTTCTCAATTATCCTGGAATTGTAATGTTTTGGTTCAAAAAAACAAATGAATCCATAAATTCAACAGTGTTATTGACCCATATGTCATATACTTTTGTGCATTTTGCCTGTAACAGTTGATATTTTTACTTGACTTTGCAGCGAAATAAAGGATATCAATCAAGATTAGAGCTATATCAACAGATAACTTATATTATATGAAAAATGACAAAATACAAAATGGCCGCCATCTGTTTTCTAAAAAAATAAGTAATTTTGTGCATTTTGCCTGAAACAATTGATTTTTTCACTTGACTCTGCATCGAAATAATGGACATCGAGCAAAATTAGGCCTATATTTAATAAAAATCGTATATTATATGAAAAATGACAAAAATACAAAATGGCCGCCGTCTATTTGAAAAAAAAAGTGTATATATCGACTAAAAACGGGAAACCCATATTAAAAAAAACCAACGTCTTTGAAAGTCACTATCAAGGGCTTTAACATAGATTCATAATATTTTGTTTCTGCTAAATACGAAATGTACAACAAAGCACTAAGTTTGTATTTTATCCCTCCATTTGAACAATTTCCAGCGTTTTTTAGTGAATACAAACAGGACTTCTCGCTCATGGTAACTCTCTTTTCAAAAGTGATCTTGACCACCGAAGAAGTGCTCACAGCCACAATAAAATTATCTCAGCCACTACAAAAGTGATTTTGGGATTTGAAGAGGTGATCACAGCAACTGTAAAGGTTATCTTAGCCACTACAAAAGTGATCTTGACCACTGTGGAAGTGATCACAGCCTCTCTCAAAGTTATCTCAGCCACTACTGAAGTGATCTTGGCCATTGAAGAAGTGATCACAGCAACCTTGAAAGTTATCTCAGCCTCTACAAAAGTGCTCTTGGCCACTAACAATCCTTTATCAACCCCTAAAAGGTGATATCGGCCACTACAAAGGTGATCTTGCCCCCTGAAGAAAGCTCCACAGCCACATTAAAAATAATCCCATCCACCATAAAGGTGATCTAGGCCACAAACAAACTGATCTTATCCACTGAAGAAGTGATCACAGCCACTTTCAAGGCTGTCTCAGTCACTACAAAACTGACCTTGGCCACAAACAAACTGATCTTGTCCAACAAAGAAGTGATCATAACCACTTTAAACGTTATCTCAGCCACTACAAAACTGATCTTGGTCACTAAAGAAGTGGTCACCATTTGTCTCTCACCAAAATTGTGTGAAATTTAAAACCACACATAACATCCAGGCTGATTTGGAAGCATATCTTGATTGAAAACCGTGGCTACATACAGAAAACGTTTGATGAAATGGTGTATTCGAGCGGGAGTTTTTTGTAGTGGATCTCGCAATTTATATACCATAAGAAGCGGAATTCAAATACCGTTAATATGGTATATAGCAGTATCAGAATCGGTTTAATAGAACTGAAATAACATACATTAAAGTAACCCTACCCCCTTATATAAAACTGCGCGACGTTGTTAATAACATATTTAGGGTACCTCTATATAAGTCGTCAAAATAGGGTTTGCATTCCTATATTTCCAATGTTAACATTCGATTTCGTGTTCAGCATATCCCAGGGCTCCAAAAAAAATTAGTGTCGTTGAGATGTGGGGGGGGGGGGGTGCATAGTAGCCATATGTAGCCCATGCCTATAAAAGGATTAGAATTGTGAGATCGACTGTAAGCTTTAGAATCTACAAATCCGCATACCACTTGGAGTAGGTACTGCTCCTTGGAATATATCTTTAAAATTAAACTCGTAATTAAGGTCCCGTGCTCGGTTGATACGCTTTCATTTCAATTATAACAAATCGATAAGTAGCTGATTTTATTGACTTTGGATTGACCTAAATATATTTTGATTCCTACTCCATTAATAAGTAAGCGATCTTGTTGAAAAATATCCGCCATTTGCGGTCCCTCCGGATCTACCACACCTCTGCGAAATAGAGCAAATCTGTGTTTGAACCCCTCATTAGCGGATCTATTTCATTCAAATAGCGGTTGGTATCGTTGTAGAATCGTTGAGCCTCCAGAAATTTTTTCGGTTGGAACGTATTCTAATAACATCGGTATAGGCTTTACGCATACAATTGATTGCTTAAACTACCTACGGATCTTTGTTGAAGTTTCATTTCTTTGAATAAGATATGCACTATTAGATTGATAGGAGCGAGATACTTTATTTGGGGGGTGCCGTCTTATTTTACAATTTTCACTTTAACTCCGAGTCTCGATCTTCTCTAACCCACATAATTATTGTCTCGCTGTTCCGCGAATTGGAAAATGCAAAAATTCTCCAATATTGAGATGCGATGTTGTGTGATATCGTATTGTATTTTCTGACAGGCGGCGTTCAGAGGAGTACCTTCATACAGCGAAGGGCGGGGGCCCTAGGGTAGTGGTTAGCACCGCTGCCTTTCACGCTAGAGTCCGGGGTTCGTTTCCCGGTCTCGGCGGTTTGAAAGAAACAAAAATATTTCTTCCCCATCCACTCGTATTGTGAGGAGCCACCATGACCGAGAGGTAGCGTGCTCGGCCTCAGACCTCCAGGGTTTGACTTTCGAATACTGTGTCTGGAGGGCAGTGTCATCTCACTCATCTCACCATCCTCAGGAGGTTCTCCTGGCCCAATTTAGCCTGTATGTGCACAAAAGTGGCCTAAAGCCCGACTCATTGCATTTCAAACAGCGAAAGGGCTGACGGAATACCTCCACGTCATCTTCTGAAAACTGTGCCCTGTTATTTCTTCAATTTCTTAGCATAGACTCATGAAAAGTTGTCCTTAAGAATTTTGGATTTAATCTTGAGACGTTTTGGCTTATTTTTTTTGGTTTTAGGCTTGCCACTACTTCGTCTATCGGCATTCTCCATAGTTTTTCTACATAGAGTGCCTGGAGGTTTCATCTCCATTTTGCTTGTTTGACAGTCATAGCAGTATGAGTATTTTTTGTGTTTTTGTTGTTTGCTTCATCAAACTATATTTCCCTTTAGACCCATAACCTATATGCTCTTTACCCTCTGCCAAAGCTACAAAGAGTTTACCTAGAGCCTTCACGTTGGCAGTGTAGGGATAAAGTTTCATTATTTTGGCGAAAAATAGAAGTAACATGGATTACACATCTTGCACGTTGGACTAGACGAATTTTCGGGATATGTGAATACTGGAAGCATTTTTGAGTAAAAGTTGGGAACCTGCCTTTTTAACATAATTAAGGTCCGCTGTATGCTGAACACGATTAGCCAGGTTCCCAAGCTGAATTTTGAGTTTTAGGTTGTCTAATTAGCATATTCAAAATGGCGTCCAAATTGACGATTTCAGGTATTTTTCTAGGAGATACACTACCATACTATGTAAAAAATAGCCATTGTTATCGTGACATATGTTTTTTTAACAGAATTAAGATATGCAAAATCAAATTAGCTTAATTTTAAAGCTCAATTCCGCATTTGTATTATCTAATTAGCATAAACAAAATGGTTGAAAGGTGACCATTTTTGACATTTTATCTCGACAAGCGATGCATACTTTGCTATACATGAATAGTGTGTACATCCCATTTTTAAAAGAAAAAGACAAAAAACATACATCATATAGTTCGTAAAAATACAACGAAAGAATTTGTGGGGGATATAAAAATTGACAGTATCGCACATTATTGCCCACAGAGTAGTCGAATTTTGAGCTTTATCAATATAATTAATATCAATAGAAAGCTACTGATACAGGCTTTCACATGGATTTGCGTTCGAGCATTGACACATGCACAAGAGAGCTTCACGTTGGTATTAATTTTACTTATTTGTCATTCAATTGCAAATAGTCAGCATACTTTTCACTCAGCTGATTTTTGTATGTAATAAATGTTTAGTTTCAAACATGTTCTAGGGCTGTTGTTGCATTAATAAACAAATAATGAGTTATTTTAAAATATCACACACTTTTTTGTTAGGATGTAAAATTTGCCTCCTTTGCTTTTGGCTCGGGAAAATTGACCGTTTTTCACATTTTTGACCAATGAGTACCCAAATTTAAAAATGTACATCCTTGATATTACTTGAAGGGCTTTAACGTGGTTTCATAATATTTTATTTCTGTTAAATACAACAAAGCGCTAAGTTTGTATTTTATTCCTCCATTTGAACAATTTTCAACGTTTTCTAGTGAATACCAGCGGGATTTCTCGCTCATGTTAATTTTAAAGGGTATACATGTTTGCTATTACTTCTACATTCTCTAGAACCATCTGTCAAATGTGATCTTGATCACTCAAGGACTGATCAGCGCCACTTTAAAGTGATCTCAGCAAATACAAATGTGATCTTGGCCACAAAAAAGGTGATTACAAACACATTAAAAGTTATCTCAGCCATTAGAAAATTATCCAAGCCACTACTAAACTGATCTTGACCACAGAGGGAGTGCTCACAGCCACTCGAAAAGTTATCAGAGCCACTCCAAAAGTTATCTTGGCCAATAAAAATGTGATCACATTCACTTTAAAAGTTATCTCAGCCGCTACAAACGTGATCTTGGCTACTGAAGTTGAAGAAGTGATCACAGCAACTCTAAATGTTATCTCAGCCACAACAAAAGTTATATTGGCCACCGAAGAAGTGATCACAGTCACATTAAAGTTATCTCAGCCACAACAAAAGTGATCTTCGCCACTGAAAAAGTCATCACAGCAACAGTAAATTTTATCTCAGCCACTACAAAAGGTATATTGGCCACTGAAGAAGTGATCAGTCACTTTAAAAGTTATCTCAATCACAACAAGAGTGATTGATCTTTGCCACTAAAGAAGTGATCACAACAACATTAAAGATTATCTCAGTCACTACAAAAGTTATATTGGCCACTGAATAAGTGATCACAGTCACTTTAAAAGCTAACTCATCCACTACAAAGCTGATCTTGGTCACTAACAAACTGGTATCAAATGTGCTCTTTGCCACTGTAGAAGTGATCACAGCCACTTTAAAACTGATCTCAGCCACTACAAAAGTCATCTTAGCCACTGAATAAGTGTTTTATTTCCATGGTCAATATTGTCTGCTTGTCACATGACAAATACATGACCAATATTACCAATCACATCAACACCTGAAACAAAACGTGGCTGCATTTGTTCCCTTTAATCACTATATTTATATGAGCAGCTACCAGATGATCATGTACTATACTTCAAGAACAAGTATAAATGTTATGTTATGCAGAACACCCTATTATGGGTGGGTCAACGACAAATTTGGCACAAGCATCCATTTAGGCCTTGGTCCAGAGGATTTCCAATGGACATTTAAATTTAAATTTAAATTAACCAAATTTATTTACACTAATTAGCCTTATTGACCCCCCCCCCCTAATTAGGATCAATAAATCTTCTCCATTGTAAAAACACCATACGTGCCCACGTGATAAGTAACGAGCGGACATATGATGAGCGACAGGTTATCTAGCATTTGCCAAGTCACGATGCCATTAATTATGCTCTAATGTCACACTGAGCCATATTTTTACTAGTGGGAGAAACTATTTTGCGTAGCTTGACTGCACCACAGGTTTATGTGCATATATTATGTTAGAAACGTAATAACTGGCGGCCATTTTGGATTTTAGCTCAACAATTGTAACATTTTTGTGCTCATTAAAGCATATGTATTCTCTGAGCAAAAAAATACAAGTTTCGAACATGATGGAAAGTTAAGATAATGCAGAAAATACGATCTACAATGTGATCTCGGCGGCCATTTTGAAAAATGTTAATTTGGGCACTTTCCCAAGGAAATTTTTGGTAAACTTATTTTCTCTGTAAAATACATGTCCTAATGATTTCAAATTTGCCAAAAAACCTTTTGAAGAAATTTTGTTGAACCTGAGACCTTTAATGACTGAACTATAATGTCATTATCAACCATTAACTGGGTCTACAGAGGCTCAAATATGCAAATGATGATCATATGAGACATAGGCCTACTGAGAAATCAATGCTGTCTAGCTCCTAGGCAGGGTCTATGCCCCTAGGCCTGTCGTTACAATCAAGTCCAAACATCTAAATGGTAGGCCTAAGCCTGGGTCTACAGCAATGTAGGCCTATAGCAGTGTAGGTTCTACCGGTATTTTATATAAAAATAAGCCTACTAAATTTTTAACTTGGCAGCTATTTTGCTCATGCTAATTATGTACTAAACATGGCCAATCGCATTCAGCATACTTTAATTATGCTAGAAAAACATGTTCCCAATAATTTTAATGTGGGTACACATAATATAAAGTCCATATGCATAGATAAATGAAAATATTGTTTCAAAAAAGTGTGCTAAATCATAAAATTGGTCGCCATTTTGTTATGCTAATTACATAATCAAAAACGCAAAATTCAGCTTGGGAAGCGGGCTAATCGTGTTCAGCATACCCCAATTATGTAAAAAAGTTGGGTTCCCAACTTTTACTCAAAAATGCTTCTAGGATTTTATAGGAGCTCATTTTCCAAAAAATCGTCTAGTCTACGTTGGAAGCTCGTACCCAGCTGTTGAATTTGTTGGAGTAATCTTTCCTTTTTATGAGGTATTCTTTCTTGTATCCCCTTCTTTTGCGAAATTTCAATATTCGTTCAACTTTAAATAACCCATCATAATCCACTGTCATCGGCTGCAACTCCTTCCCATAAAAAGTTCCTTAAACTTGTTCATTTTTCAAAACGTCTAATGTATATACATTTAAACCAGCTCGTTTACGTCTCGATTTCACTCTGAATATTTCACCTATGTATTTTTCATTGTGTTTCATTTTAAATGTTTTCCGAAGATGATAAATTTGCACAAAAGTGTTTACAGTCAGTGTAAAATCGTTATCTTTTTGAGTTGTTGCATTGTCGTATTAAATTTTCCATGTTTCCGCTGCATTATTGATTGGTACAGATACAGTAGTTCGTTTTATAGTGCGGTGATACATATGATTGTAGCCTATGTATTGGATAAAACCCTTGGAGTTGTACATCCTTAGCTGTGAAAAAGGTCGAGCCCGAAGGATAAGGTCTTTTTCACAGCTAAGAATGTAGAACTGCGAGAGTTTTAACTGAGGGAAACACATCCAACCATAATGAGGATCCCTCTAAATCAATAGCTCGGTCACACCTGACGGATTATAGCACGATAGACCTACCATGATAATTGGTCGGTACTTGATCAACAATAACTCTGTATCCCGGCTTAAAATGTAGTGGTCGGACAAAGAAGATAATGTAGTTGTGTGTTTTAAATCGCTAGAACATCTACCGTATCCATTCATGTGTCTGTTAATATGTAAAATATATCGACAGTTTTACTTTTAATGTTCGATTCAGACGTTCCATGTAATTAGCTTTCACTTCATTATAAGATACGAAATGATGTATGTGTAGAGACCTGAATTGTCTATCAATTACTGAAACCACCACTCTAATTCGTTTGAATGTGTAGCGGACTGGTTTGTGTGAAGTATACGACTCCCCTCCTTTCAACCACTGTTTTAAACGTTTTCACTGCTCTAATATTTTGACGTTTGAGCACGAAGTTTGTCGCGTTTCGCTCCAAATAAAACAATGTAATGACAATTCAGATATTTCGTTCGAGCACACTTTTCAGGTGGAAATATATTTTGAGTGGGAAATATATAACATATATAATTATTAGTCACATGTGTTCTCCACTTCAATTATCTAAATTGTCCTCAGTCGGATGTCCCTTGTGAAATGTAACATCGGTCACAGTTCCAAAAAATATGTCATGCTCCGTAGCAATAGACTACTCAAATAGGTGTTAAACATACTTTCTTTATGCGATAGTAATTTGTTTACCCAATGAAATTTTCCGGTTCGAGTGAAACAAGCTAACATTTGTTTTACTTGTCCTGGTTGAAATAATTACTTTTTCTACCATGTTTCATTATTGTTTTCTTCTACGTATCCCTCTTTGTTACAGTTACTTCATGCGCTGATTAGTTGTATTTATATACATTATTGTTACATAATATTTTTTTTATACCACTCATTTCTATGGTTTGATAGTAGACCTAATGTATCTTTATATAGCTGCTTCTGTGATACTCGGGTGATATTCTGATATGTCTTCCCATTGGATACCGTTAGTGATCGGAAAATAATCTATGTAAAATAAAATAGCAATCGCGTTTTTTTTGGAGTCCAATGCCATATATGTTATTTTCCCTGCAGTCTGCATTTTTAAATCTTGTCCGTGTTGTTTTATATTTGTTTATTTGTGCACCAGTAATTAGGATGGCTGTATTAGGACCATGATGTTTTTTTTTTCATTTGTTTTATTTCGTGACCACAAAATTCTTGGCTACAGAATAGTATTTCGTGCCCACGAAATAGTTTTTTTTCTATGCTGGTAATTTCACGATGTTACGTATATTGTTATCTTGGTTATCAGCCTATATCGCATTCGTACTGCAGGTTGAACGGCAATTTATAGCAGGTATGTTATGTGTGCTATGAGCTAGTCATCTTTTATTTCGTGTGGTGTGGTAAACTACAGCACTAGTCCAAGGAATAAGGTGTTCGCCCAAAGGATCACATCTTATACCTTGGATAAGTGCGCTATTTTCCCATATCGCACTCAAATGAGCCCCGTTTGCATAACTTAATATTAGGCATATAACTCAGAATCATTTATTCGCCTCATAGTATCCAGTACCAGTGGCGGATCTATAGGGGGGGGGGTGCTGAATTATGATTGGGCCATCGTTGCAGAGGGTCCAGCGTTAATACAGCTCAAATCATTTGCAGCAGATTAATACTTTAAAACGATGTTGATCTGATTCTAGGCCAGCATCGTTAATGGTGGGCCGAATTAAAATCAATATTGAGTCAACGTCGATGATCAGCCAGTAGGCCTATATGTAGGGTTAATGTCAATCCACTGTGTTAATAATGGGTAAACACTGAATTAACAGCGTGTCAGTCATAGTACTAGTATACAACTGGTATATAATTATGTTGTTTACTGGGCGAGGTTTAAAGTACAGCGTGGACTGTTCCCCTGCTCTATGCCACCCCAACCATCATTGGGACAATGTCTTGTGTTTGTTGGGATGTATGAGGGAATATTAGAATAAGGATAAGATTATTTATCTCAGCCACGCCCATGATAATAATAATTATTATAATAATAAAACTTCTATAGCGCTGGTATTTGGTCAGTCCATTCACTGCGCTGTCTACTGTTTATAAAATGCTTTCACTAAAAGTTCAGTTTTAATCAATATTTCGAAGGATACAAGTGTCTTCGCCCTACGGATATGTTCTGGCAGGCTATTCATAAGGTGGGTGCTATGTGAGAAGCGTGATTTTGAAAATAATCTTGTCCCTTACCGGAAGCCAATGGAGATGTTGAAGTATGTGGTCATATTTTTTCGTGCGAGTTAGCATTCTAGCAGCTATGTTCTGAACTCGTTGGAGGTGACATATTGTTGAGGATGGTAGTCCTGATAACAGGGAGTTGTAGTAGTCCAGTCTGGATATTACAAAGGCATGTATAAGTTGTTCTGCAATTTTGTGAGAAAGTAAACGACGTATATCGAAAATGTTTCAGAGATGAAACATGCACGAACGACACAGAGACTTAACATGTGCTCCAATATAGAGATGTTTATAAAAAAGTACGCAGATATTTTTAACAGAAGTACTGAATAGTATAGGATGCCCATCAATTTGGACATGAACCAGATCAGAGACCCCAGAATTAGCAAGTGGGGCACTCACCGAAAATATCTGGATTTTATCCCCATTTAACTGAAGTTTATTTTCCACCATCCACGCCTTGCTCTCTTTAATGCACTCCTCGACCCTTTCGAGCGCATCTCCCCATTCACAAGGCGTGAATGAGAGGTAAAGATGTGTGTCATCCGCATAAAGCTGGACACACAGACCCTATTACTCGCTATTTTAGCGACATTAGATGAGTATAAGGAGAACAACACTGGACCTAGAACCGATCCTTGTGGTACACCAAGTAAAAGTTTCTGTTTTGTAGAAAACGAATCACCACTTTTGACTGTTTGTGTTCTATGACTCAAATATGAATCTAACCATTCCAGGGCTGTGCAAGTAATGCCAAAGTCATGTTTAAGTCGATGAAGTAGTACGGTGTGGTCTTTAGTATCAAATTCTGCAGATAGGTCAAGAAGTACTAAGATAACAGATTTTTTGCCATCAATAGCCTGAACGATATCATTCTGTACACATAGGAGAGCTGTTTCTGTACTGCGATGCTTGCGATATGCTGATTGCTGAGGTTCGTGTAAGTTATTGACAGTAAGGTAGTTTTGTAGCTGTTCAGCTACAGCACGCTCAAATACTTTTGATACAAATGGTAAATTTGATACTGGTCTGTAATTTTCAAAACATTTTTGTCAAGGGATGTATTTTTTAACAATGGAGAGCCACCTTGAATTCTTCTAGAATGTGGCCAGATGAGAGGGAGTCATTTACTATTTCAGTGATAAGTGGTGAAATATTTGACATGTTTTTCTTCATTAGCGATGTAGGTAACGGATCTAGATCACAAGACTTAGATGGTGATTGCTTGATAATCTTGTCAATTTCAACTCCAGACACACTCAAAAATGAATCAAATTTGTTTTAGATGCATCAAATGTCAATGTAATTGAACTTTGTTTCTCAGAATCAAGATATGCTCTTATTTTAGAAATTTTAGACTGGAAGTAGGTAGAGAAATTTTCAACCAGTACCTTTTGAGATGTGTGTTCAGGTAGTGCACTCTCTGCCTTCCGATGTAATATTTTCTCGATGATAGTGAATAAAGCCCTTGGATTTGTTGAATGTTTTTCTATTTTATCTTTAAAATAGGATCGTTTGGAATCAGTGATTATCCACATTTTCACACCTCCTCTTCTCTATCTTTGCCTGTGTGATTTCATCTGTATACCAGGGGCTATGTGGTCGTATTGGAAGCATCTGTACAGGCGCAGGTTGATCTAAAATACTTCCAAGTGATGAGAAATATAACTTACCCCGATCTTCATGCCCAGCAATGGATAAATTATACACTATTGATGTGAGGTCTTTTGAAAAAAAAGTCAGTCTTGATCTTGTTTATTTTCCGATATTTCAATTCTGACCAATGTTCCTTTGGTTTTTTAATCTGCAATTTATAAGTTACTGTGGTGGATAGTTTAGGACCATGATATATTATTTCGTGCTCACGCATTACTATTTCGTGGGTACAATTTTTTTTTGTGGGCACGAATTACTATTTTGTTGGCGCGAAATACTATTGTGGACATGAATTAATATTTTTTTGTATAAACATATTTTTATTAAGCAATTGAAACAGATACACAAAAGTAATACGAGGTTTCGTTCGCTGAGTGGTGACATGATGACTGGTTTCGTACAGGCTGCTGTAGTTGGTGCGGGGGTGGAGGGGGCGCAGCGCTCCGTCGTGTGATTCAAGTCAGTGTAGATCCATTGAAGTGGAAGTCAGGGCAATAAAAAATGTACTGTGACAGTATAAAACAAGTATAACTGGTTCACTGAAGACAATGTGGTGTTCAGAACCGAAATATGACAGCAACGAGTCCATTAACTGAGCATTGCGATAGGTTGCAGACGCAGGTAGACAAGATGCTGTCATATGAGCAATGTTAAACATATGGTATCAAAGAACACTTGGAATACATATATACTGGCATATACACAGCGTAAATTATAAAATAACTGTTTTAGGGAGATACCAGACATGGTGCTGTCATATAACCAACATAATATAAAAAGTGTACTAAATAACAACTAGGAAATGAGCATGCTTGCACCATGTCTAGCAACCCCAATGTTGCAGCGGGCTGCAGACGGAGATACCAGACATGCTGCTGTCTAAATAATAAGAAATTATTATAAGCACAGCAAGCCAATGGATTGCCTATATCAAATAATTTGTTAGTGTATTTGTTGCACAACAGAATGTATAATAATGTTACATCGGTGTGAATACAGTATGGCAAAGCTAAAAACTAAAAAACATTTATACAGTGTCACTCACATAAACTTAGTATAGAAAACCGTTGTGTTTCACATATATATTTTTCAACTGCAGTAATTAAAGTTTTGGTCATATTTTTTTGAATATCACCATAAAGAATATTTTTTAAAGACAAGGGAACTTCAGTATTTCGAAAATATGCAAGTAAAATGTCTGTGTGAGTTAAATATAATGGACATTCAAAAATAGTAATGTTGAGGCGTTTCTATACATCCACATAAACAATTAGGAGATTCTGCTACATGATTGTTATACATGTGATATTTTAATTCACTGCAGTTCATTCTTAATCTGGACATTATTATATTCACTTTTCTGGAGAATTTATAGAAATGCGGATTTTTCTTAGGGATTGGATGTTTCATTTTAGATAAGTGTTCCAGGTATTCAGGGTGGAAGGGAAAGATGAATTACGGAATGTTTCTGTTCTGGGCTTGTAGTTGGGTAAATTGGCATTATTTCTCAGTTGGGAGCGATTGTCAGTCCTGGTTTGCACAGAAAGAGGCAAGTCGTCACAAAGATAGGATGGTGTACTGCATGAGTATGAACAATATCGGAAACGAATATTAATTGTCTGCGGTTACGTCGAACATTCAATGGCTCGAACCCAAGTTCGGAAACTATTACATATCATATGAGGTGCCTTTTAAAGCACCAGATACAATTTTACCTGCCCGTTTTTTAACTTTCTCCATTTTAAGAGAATCAGTTTCAGTTAAATTTGTTAAAAGTACATCGGCGTATTCCAGGATGGGTCTGATTAAACTGAAGTATAAAGACTCTAAGGTTTTTCTATTTAATTTAAAAGATAATGAGTACATATTGCATATTCTTTGTTCAGCACGAATATTTTTATATCATTTACATTGGTAGTCCATTTCAAATCGCTGCTGAAAGTGACACCGAGATGTTTGTGTGTGGAGACGGACTTCAGTTGGTTGGCTACCTGAGAATGTTAGAGGATTTGGGGGGTCGGAACTTGGCCTTAAAGAGAGAACCATGTCACAATTTTTTTCTGCGCTAAACATAACCTGCCATTGTTTAGACCAGGAGTCAATGCGACACAAATCTCTATTTAACGCCAAGTTACAGGTATGAATATTGTTAGAAAAGGCTGTCATCTGCATATAAACTGAGAGTTGACTCTAAGCTATATTTGATGTCATTAATGACAATTGACCCTTGGGGTACGCCGGCTTGCAAGCCGCCGTAAGATGAAGTAAACCCGTCAAGTACTACCCTCTGTTTACGTTCAGAAAGATCGCTTGAAAACCAGGAATTGAGTTCACCGGTTATACCAAAATAATTCAGTTTATGTATAACGCCAGCATGCCACACTCTATCAAAAGCTTTCGAAATATCACCGAATACTAAACTTCCTTTTTGTTTATGGTCTAAAGCTTCGGAGAAAACATGGTATAGGTGGAAGAGCTGATGGGTGGTGCTATGACCAGGCATACAACCGGACTGTAAAGTATGTAATAAATTATTAAAAGTGTGTTTGAAAATAACCTTTTCCATAACTTTGCTTACTGCACTAAGAATTGATATTGGTCGGTAGTTGTTAAGTTGGGAAGCGTCACCTTTTTTATAAAGAAGAGTCACGTTTGCGTTCTTCCAAACAGACGGATATATTTTTTGCTCTAGAGAAATATTAAAAAGGCGTGTGAGAGAAGGGTAGATAGAGGAAAGCAGTATATTTTAACATTCAGGGGCTTATCCCGTCTGCCCAACTGGCTTTGTTAGGGTCAAGAGATTTTATGATATCGCAAATTTCCAGTTCACAGCATTTAATGCTGTTTAATCGAGATTATGTCTCGTAATGTATTGGAGGGAGAGTGGCGTTACTAGTGTCTAGATTAGAATAATTTTTAAAAAAATATTAAACATCGTAGCTTTGAGAAAAGGGTCGTTTGTAACATTACCGTTGGGCAGCTGAACTGATGGAATGGAAGAACGTTTACTTTTGTTTTAAAAAACTGTTTTAACAGTTTGCCACCATGATCTTGAAGACCCTGGTGCAAAGTTGTTTATTTTGTCAATTTGACGCTGTTCATAGTTTAGTTTGGCCTGTTTAATTTCTTTCACATATAAGTTTCTGGCTGGCGGTAAAGTAGCTAATCAGTGAACGTAGCAGTACGCTTGGCCTTTTTGTAAAGGCGGTCGCGCCTTCTGCGTAGACGGCGGAGTTCTGTGGTATACCAAGGGTTATCCCACGGTCTAATTGAAATTATTTTGTTTGGAATAAACGTACGCGCAAGATTTATAAAAGTTTCTGTCCATTTAGAAGTGCAATCAGCAATGTCAGTATCTGTAAAATATAAATCCTAAGTAAAAATACTCAGTGCGAGGTTTAGACCTTCCCAGTCTGCTTTGTCGTATTGCCAAATAAGACGGTTGTATGTGGATGGTCTGTGCACTGTTGTTAAAGGTATTCGGTAGATACTTGGTTATGATCGCTGTTTCCCAAAGGGGGAGAAATATATATATTACAGATTGCTAGGTTTTTCGAGCTTACAGCCCAGAGAGATTAAAGGTCGGGAAGTTCAAAATGTAATAATCTTTTGACAGCACACGAATTTACTACATATAAAGCTATTCGTCCCCCATGGCCTGCTCTATCTTTTCTAAGTATTGGTAAGTAACCAGGGATATATAAATCGACTGTGCTATTCAGGTTTAGAAATGTTTCACAAATACATAGAATATCAAATTTACTTGCAACATCTGCCAAAATACAATCGATCAATAATGAGTTTAAACCACGTACACTGGAGCTCCAAATTAATATTTGGTGGGCACGAAATACTATTTCGTAGGCACGAATTAATATTTCGTTGAGACAAAATACAATTTCGTGGGCACGGAATAATATTTCGTGGGCAAGAATTAATATTTCGTGGGCACGAAATACTATTTGTAGGCAGGAAATACTATGTCGTCAGCACAAATTATTATTTCGTGGGCACGAAATACTATTTCAAGGGAACGAATTAATATTTCGTGGGGACAAAACACTATTTCGTGGGCACGAAACACTAGTTCGTGAGCCTGAGTTAATATTACGTGGCCACGAAATTCTATTTCGCGGGCACGAATTAATTTTTCGTGGGGACAAAACACTATTTCGTGGGCACGAAATACTAGTTCGTGGCCACGAAATAAAAAAAACCGTAATGAGATGTTAACAACAAAAAATAGTGATGAACTTTATATTTTGACCCCTTATAGGGGGTGGGGTTACGCAAACGTCTGTCGTTTCTATTCTGGGTGATAAAATTTCCGTTCTAATGATGTATTACATGATGCGATGGATCAAAGTTTTATCTCTACAAATACGTACGTTGAAACATGTATTTTTTTTATTGCAAAAAATCAAAATCGACAACAAAAGAAGCTAGTTAACATGGTCAGTGGAAACGACTTAATGTAACATAATTATTGGCCATATTTATATTTGACTTTATTTTTGAAAATGTGTGTATTTGGCCTGGACTGAAATATAAAACATTAAACTTTGCTCGACATTTGAGGGCAAATTATTTTTTTCTGCTTGTTTTTTTACATAATGTGGGTGTACTGAATTCGAATATGTCGGCTAACATTTTATCTTTAGTACCATTTACCTTCAAATAAGCAAAACAAAAAATGACCGCCAAAACAACTTCTGTTCTATATTTTTGTAACATATTATTGCACGATTTCTGGTTTCTGCAAGATTTAGAGTTGATAAATTACTGTATCATGTTCTCCGATCCAAATGACCTATATTTGACCCTCAAGTTCACAATGTTACAGCCAACACACAAAAAAAGCTGTTTTTATGTACGTGAACTATAAAATCATAAAAAAAACATTTGTTTAATGAAAAAAACTATAAAATAGACTACATAATTAGGCAGATTAGGTTACAAGGCATTTGAAACTGTGTTTAGTCACAGTATATTCTAACAGGCTTTGATGTGCTTACTATTTTAAATGCCGCCATTATTTTCATAGTAAATAATGTGCAATGGCGTCCATCTTGAATTTAACGATAAAATATAGGTCAGATGATGAACAATAAACATCAGAAATGTTTTTGGTCCTCAAATCATAAAAAATAAAACAAATTTAGCAATTTCGAGCCACAAATAAAAAAAGACGTTTAATTTACATTTTGATTGTCATTTTGTTTCTTATTCATATGAAAGTGAATTTCGCGGCTATTTTGGATTTTTTTCATCTAAATTTACTCGTCAGTAACTTTTATTTCTGGTCCTCTAAGTTAACACAAATAAATGTTATTATCGTCAACATTTTTAGCGGTATACTTATAGTAACAGTAAATATATAAAAAACGACGGACATTGTATTTAACGGTCAAATAAAAGGCATGTCTTTCGAATGAAACTAGAAAATATATATATATGTAATAAAAGCTTGCAGAAACCTTCCATTGTGATTTCATATGCGAATAAAACATAAAAAATACGGGGGTTTCTTCACATTTTGGCAGCCATTTTGTGTTTTCCTAATTTGAAGAAGAAAGTCACAAAATATAGAATGTTATCCGACAGATTCGTACTCAACACACACAAATTATGTAAAAACAAGTGGATAAAAAAATATACACAAAAACTTCGTGAAAACAATCATGTTTCAGACTTCAGCCCATGCTAAATACACATATTTTCATGGGAGGCTGCAATATTGTTTCATTAAAAAAATATGGGATATTTTAAAATATAAATAACACTCATTTTTAGGCATACAGACATCTGGATTCAGAAAATATAGGCGAAATATGGATATGTCAAATAATTACATTTTCTTTATTCGTTTTCTTTCTCCATGTTGAATCGTTTGTTTTGTTGTACATTTGAATTATTTTATAAGAATAAGTCATGCTTGAGCGTATCTAGAGAGACAACTACTTACTCTACTGTAATATGTGATATATCATTAGAACGGGAATTTAATTATTAGTTATATGGTATATCGCAAGTGCAGATTGGTTAATCAGAACATCAACGACATACGTTTGCGTAACCCTACCCCCTAATTTTAAAAGGTGTAGGTGCGGGTTATTTTAGACAGGTTCAGGGGCATCCCCCTATAATGGGTCAGAATATTAAGCTCATCTCTATTTGTTTGCTGTTAACATCTCTGTTAACATCTCATTTCATGTTTTAGAAATATCATGGTTTAAACAAAGTTTGTGGTGGTTAGATGTGAGGGAGGGGAGGGTGCACGTATCTCTAGATAGCCCGTGGCGTAATAGTAATATTAATTCGGTTTTTTTTTAAATGTCATATCAAATTGTTTTCGAATACTTTTGCTAACATTGTGCATTAGGCTGGCGTTATAGCAGAAAGTTCATAAATTATATATTAAAAAAAAATAGCATGGCATTGAATGGTGTTGATAAAAGCCATTATGATAATATTTTGTAAATAAATGTCGCATATGACGAGCAGTAGGTATTTTTTTGCAGAAAATAAATGAGTCAAATCTGTACCTGCAGACTGAGGCATCAGACAATGTTGACATGAAGTAAAGGGTTATAGGGCACATCGTGATATATTCAACACGTATACAAATGCATCACGATAAGATAAGAAAAAGTATGAAAAAAAACATTATTAAGAGTGCATAAAATAGTGTAACATAAATGTGTCAAATAATCGGACTTTAAAAATAGCATGGCATTGAATGGTGTTGATCAAAGCCATTATGATAATATTTTGTAAATAAATGTCGCATATGACGAGCAGTAGGTATTTTTTTGCAGAAAATAAATGAGTCAAATCTGTACCTGCAGACTGAGGCATCAGACAATGTTGACATGAAGTAAAGGGTTATAGGGCACATCGTGATATATTCAACACGTATACAAATGCATCACGAAAGGATAAGAAAAAGTATGAAAAAAAACATTATTAAGATTGCATAAAATAGTGTAACATAAATGTGTCAAATAATCGGACTTTAACGACTTTCTTTGATTATAAATTTTGCTAAAATGCGACGAAAGATAAACGTGTCTCAGCTAGCCTCAGTCTCCTCTGGACCTAATGCTTTAACAATATAAATTTATAGTACATTGCGTCCATCCCAACTAAAAGAATTTATGGTAGCACTCTCCACACACATGTAACAAAAAATTATTATTTGGGCACATTTTATTAGCCCGCCTTTTAATTTTAATTAAAAAAGGTGGGCTATTGCAATTGAAGTTCGGCGTCGTCGGCGTCGGCGTCGGCGTCGGCGTCAGCGTCGGCGTCGGCGTCGGCGTTAACATTTACTTGTGGGCGCGATAACTTGAAATGTTTTTCATGTTTCCTTCCCAAATTTGTTTTGCATGTTACTAATGACCACTTCTCGGACAAGTTCAATAATGGCTGAAAAAAAATTCAAAATGGCCGACTTATTGCGATTTTTCACCTTTCACGTCAATAATTTGACCTTGTGGGCGCGATAACTTGAAAAGTTTTTCACATATCCTTTTCAAATTTGTTATGCATGTTACTAATGACCAGTTCTCGGACAAGTTCAATAATGGCTGAAAAAAAAAAAAAAATGGCCGATTTATTGAGATTTTTCATATTTTACGTCAATAATTTGACCTTGTGGGCGCGATAACTTAAAAAGTTTTTCACATATCCTTTTCAAATTTGTTATGCATGTTACTGATGACCAGTTCTCGGACAAGTTCAATAATGGCCAAAAAAAAAAAAAAAATGGCCGATTTATTGCGATTTTTCACATTTTACGTCAATAATTTGACCTTGTGGGCGCGATAAGTTGAAAAGTTTTTCACATATCCTCTTCAAATTGGTTATGCATGTTACTAATAAGTAGTTCTTGGACAAGTTCAATAATGGCCTAAAAAAAAAAAAAAATGGCCGATTTATTGCGATTTTTTTCATTTTACGTCAATAATTTGACCCTGTGGGCGCGATAACTTGAAAAGTTTTTCACATATTCTCTTCAAATATGTTATGTATGTTACTTATAAGTAGTTCTTGGACAAGTTCAATAATGGCTGAAAAAAAAAAAAAAATGGCCGATTTATTGTGATTTTTCTCATTTTACGTCAATAATTTGACCTTGTGGGCGCGATAACTTGAAATGTTTTTCACATATCCTCTTCAAATTTGTTATGCATGTTACTAATAAGTAGTTCTTGGACAAGTTCAATAATGGCTGAAAAAAAATTCAAAATGGCCGATTTATTGCGATTTTTCTCATTTTACGTCAATAATTTGACCTTGTAGGCACGATAACTTCAACATTTTCACAAGTATCCTCTTCAAGTTTGTTATGCATGTTACTAATAAGCAGTTCTTGGACAAGCTCAATAATGGCCGGTAAAAAAATCAAAATGGTCGACTTATTGCGATTTTTCACATTTATTTTACGCCAATAATTTGACCTTGTGGGCGCGATAACTTAAAAAGCGGCTGGTTTAACATACCATTTATATCTTGCGTTGTTATTTACGTGATGACATTCGTCTTTACTTTCTTTATCATAATTCGGCGGCGGGCTATTATCGAGTGTGCTCTTGTTTTCATCTTATTTACATCTCAGTACCCACATGGGCGAAGTGAGACACAGCATTATAACTGGGACTAGCTGGGACTGTCCCACTCAGCGCCGCCAAATTAGTCCCAATAAGCACCTGGTTGACCTTGGAGTAAAAATATGATCTGTTCAGAAAAGAAGCCCCATCATTAAATAGATATGTCTAAAATAGAGACCCTTTTGTTCAGTGTTAAAAATGAGTTTAGTTTTGTGATAATAATTTTAAAATATGTTCAGCCTGCATTGAAAAGTTAAAGAACATACATTCCATGCTCTCTGCAAGCTCTTAAAAAGACAAATATCCAGACAACCCGTACAGGCCTAAGGGGGATAAGGTAATCCATCATGACCGTTTAAAGGTTTGCCAGCACCGCGAGGTGTCTTTATGGATTCGAAGGGCAAGACATCGCTTATTGTCGACAACAGCGGATCAGGAGAGCCTGGAACCAGATGATGACCCGATCCAGAGCCAGAAACTCCTTATAAGAGCAGTGATGAAGAGGAGGAAGAAGAAAGTCACAAGGTTGTTAGCCCTGGGTTTGATCCAATCAGTCCAACCAGCCCAAACCAGGCAGAGGGTGAGCAATACAGCATCCGTGACATCTACGTCAAAACATTTTTTTTTACAAATGTCTTGATTTCTCTTATTATTTCAGTTTTCCGATGGGTGATGAGGATTTTGTCCCAGTTTATGATGGCGATGTGTCATTTAAAGGCCTACCATGCCCTTTCTGCACGGAACAAGTTCCCCAGCGAAGACGCTATATTGTAAATACTCACCTTCCATACTATGTTACATCATTCACCGTTTGATTGCTGTGTAGATGTCTGGAGCTACGTCAGGTACGCCTTGTGAAGAATTTTTTAGATCATCACACAGCTGATCAGAAGCATCTCTTCAACAATGATAATTTAGCCCTCTGGGCACACCTTGTCTGTGGTCTCCTTCACCATGGCATAGTGGGCCTGAATGCTGAAGACGCCA
The DNA here is from genome assembly GCA_964017125.1 of Flabesymbios commensalis. Taxonomy (NCBI): domain Eukaryota; kingdom Metazoa; phylum Annelida; class Polychaeta; order Terebellida; family Flabelligeridae; genus Flabesymbios; species Flabesymbios commensalis. The sequence continues at coordinate 16,092,570 of OZ024912.1, forward strand.
TGCTCATGAAGATTTTCGACTGGATTATGGGATCAGCAACACCAGGAATTAGGACCCCCCCCCCCCCCCAACTCCATTTCTGACCTGCTGCAGTAGAGGACTCTGGCATCTTTGTGCAGCCATCTACCTGAACCAAGAGCAGTTTCGTATATTCTTCTGCCCACGAGACGGGATCAGAACTCAACATTTGCCTCGTCTGCCAGTGGTAAAGGAGGTTGGCAGTCATTTCCATTTTGATCGTCTCCTCATAAGGACTGGTTACCCGGACATTTCCTTCGCTCTTGCTGCTGCTCCCACGGGTTTACAGGGTGTGGAATTGGACAAGGTTTTGGCCATTTATTGTTTTTCCGTCCAGCTGGCCAAAATTTGCAGAGCTTCGTCAGATCGCATCAGATGAGAGGATAAAATTATCCTTCCGTCTCCACCCTAGAAGTACCACCAAATTTTGATTTGAGCTTGTGGACAGGTTAGAGACGTATCTGCTTTCCCCAAATGTGCTTGATGTGGGTGAAATAGGGCTTGATTACACCGAGAACTCGTCCAGCCAGTTTCTAATAAGAAAGCAGAAAGAAGCACTAAGAAACATTCTACCTCTAGTCACCCAGCTGGGTCTACCAGTGGTAATCTATGCCAGGGATGAAGGAGATGGTTTCTGCTGCAATCCTCTTGGAGCATCTGCCCCCAAGTCATGGGATACACCGCCATTGTTTCACCGCGGGGTTTACTTGAAATAGAAGCCTGGAGAGATGTCTTCTCTAATATAGTCTTTGGAATCACTCCATACTCTTGGGAGAGGTGCACCCGGAATTGGAGGATGTAATCAACCGTCTGACGCTCAGTGGCATCATCATGCTGGGGTTTTCGCTTTGTTTCTCCAGACACCATTTAAATTTGTATCGTGGTCGGTGGTCCTCCACATTTGTATCAGATGGTTTTGACTTCTCATTTGTAAAATGCTAGAAAACTTACAATGTAAACGTAATGGGACTATGTTCGGATTCAATATATATCGGCCAGATATGCAAATCAAATATTAGGTTCAGCAGATTATGTGGAGTAAAGAGGCAGTCAACCACACTTCTGCCTCGTCTGCAGTAAAAAGTAAAGTCCCCTTTGTCGCAATTCTCTCCTAATCTACTTTTACATATTCTCAGTCCTGTATTTTTGCAGAGATCTAACATGTTCTCATCGTATATATTACTTACTTCCTTCCTATTTATCCTTGATTTTATTGTTAAGTTGATATTATTTGAACAGTTTTAGTCTTCACAATACATTACATGACACAACGTAGAGTATTTAGCAAATTCAAATTCGAGTGTATCGTCTATATCGTTTTCCACTGTTTGACAACATTCGCGTGGTCGTATATAAATAATACCGATCATACTTTTTATTTTCAAATTTCTAAGCCCATTGTGTTTGATAGTTTTCCAAACCAGGCAGTCATTCACTTGTTTTATTTTTACGCTTTTATTCAGCTAGTTTATTGTAACAGTACGGGCTAACAGTTCTTTATCCTGGTTATTTAAGTGCAGTTTGTCTTTCATATAGTAGGCATTACGTCCCTGTTGAGATGAACTGGTGACTGATAACTATGGTTTGCATATTTGCGAGCTTGATCATTATTCATTTTAAAAAATATAATGTTTTATTGTGTTGACTATTAACGATTTACGGGTTTATTGACAATTAATCATTTTGACATGGTTACGTTCGTATCTTCAAAATGGTTATCATTTTGTGCGTAGATTTTTTAAAGGAATTTTTATTTTGTATTTGACTAATGTTACCATTGATGACATTTTATATTTGACTAATGTTATCATTGATGGGATTTGCCAGTCAATGTTTTATCATTCGGCCAGATATGCTCTGTCGCCCCTTGCACCACTAGCAGGTGACAGGGCTATTTTATCTATGACATTTAAAAGTTTGCCTGATTGTTACGCCCTGTAACACGATAACAGTCCCTCATGTTTTTTCCTGTTCGAGTGTTTTCACCTGCTAATAGGATGGGGTGGATTGTGGGGATTTTTTTGTCCAATATGTGACATCGCGCCGGGTCACCGGAGGTGACCCCGCCGGCCCGCAGTTCCTGCACGACAACAGGCATTGCAGCTAGATTAGACCCGACAACCGCCGAGCAACCGCAAGGACGCCACCAGCTGTTGCTCTCTGGTAAGCTGTGTATGATATCCATGGTATTATTATACACGTAAAACGCCAACAACTGTACTTGGTGAATGCGCGAACTGTGCGTCTATGGTGTCAAGCAACTGGTAATTTACATAACAATGCCAAGATATGCGTAGCATAATTATGCGCAACCTATGCGTAACCTATGCACAGACTTGTCATACATAGCGATAGAACGCCTACCATAATCAGAAACATTCCCAATTCGAGCAGCCTTTCTGTCAATGAGCAAGTGGCTTTCCCACTATGCCACCAGAAATGATAATCAATGAATATAAGGACAAAAAGTAGACAATAAGTTTAGCTCTCATAGAAAAAAGGTGGTATTTTAGTTGTCACATTTTGACCATAATCTGATTATTGCTTTAGCCTACGTGTGTGCGTGCGTGCGTGCGTGCGTGCGTGTGAACTTTTTTTTCAAAGTCAACAAAGTTTTCCTATGTAATTAAAACGTCTGTAAAAAATGTTGTTTATGTTTTATGTTTAAGCTGGCGATGTCACATATTCATGTTATAGCTGTACTTCTTTGCCAAATACGGATTTTTGCAAAAAGCCAAATGAAAATATCGGAATTGCACCCGGATGTACGGCGTGTACCAAAGTCCGATTCCTCCTGAGTAAGATATGAATCAAAATGTCAAATTAACACGCAATGGTACATAATCTAATATTCGCTGGCTTTAATTTGTGAGTCGCTTTTGTGATTAATGCTGCTAATTTTTATTTTTATTTTTTGAAGATGACATAGAAACTATTACACGTGGATGCCGCATGATCCCTACAGATGGAAAAGACAAGTGTGAGGACGATACAGATGATGATGGGAAGGCCTGGGCTTGTAAATGTCACAGTGACTTCTGTAACCAAGCGTCTTACACCTACATTTATTCTCTGTGGACAGTTACCATGGCCATCATAACTGCTATGATACCTCTAATGAATATATGACCTGAATTATATGGTTTTAACCAACTACATACATAATAGATATCAGACATTATTATTATGTTAGCAAACTTGGAACAGCCTTTTACTTGATGTTATCGGTTTCACCATAATAATATTGGTGTCCCACGTTATTTGACTGTAGCTTCTATAATAAAGGACAGTCACAAGATGATACCTGATCACCTTCAGCAGAGTTTATTTAAGTTATAATTTCGTAACAACTGAAGGGATTGACTCATTGCTTATCTTATCTTGTGTTTCTGTGACGGCATCACTGCCTCAAAAAGCGTTTTGAATGCCAATTCTGCCCTTAAAGGTGTCCTTTAAAGGTGTAGTCAACTGTCAAAATTCGCGAGACAAGGGTCCCCCAGAAGGCAATAGTGCCCGTGGGTAAGCCAAGGCCCTATTCCATAATAATACTAAATATGCGTTTCATACCCAAAGCCTCATTAAGAGCAAGTTCTCAAATCACAGCAAGTTCATATATACTTGAGCGACATCTATGAGTTAATAATTCAAAGCCTTTTGCCCTTGCCCCTACTTGGTCGCTGTCTTGAAAACAAACTGACTGTATTACTGCGGGAATTTGGAAACTGCTTGACCCCAAAAGCTCGTAATCAGTTCAGTGGCTATATTAATGCCGTCAATCTGTACTCAATAGGCAACTGTTGGCCTACACTTGACTGTCCCAGGCATGCGCATTTTGCAGTTGAATGATTCTTTTAACATGCTAAACACAAAAGTAATCCTAGGTTGTTCAAGCTGCAGCCAATTATGAATTCTTCACCGTTCTTTAAAAAGTCAGGTTTGATTTGTTTCTATTATTGCGAGGTCGCCTATTAAAATATTACTACTATTAAATCTTATATGTTAACCCTTTAACCGCCAAATTATTTAATCAGAATTCCCACCCAAAAAAACAGTTGTTGTGTCTCGCTGACGCGATCCACAACTTCAAGTGAGTAAAAATTATTCAGATTTGACAAAATGCAGGTCAACTGTTTTCAAATATAGCTGATGGATGTCATATTTTATCTTTAACGTGTGTAAAAGGTGGTACTTATTGTGCTAATAAAAAATGAGAACCCGATTATATGCGACACCGGCGGTTAAAAGGTTAACCCTTACAGCGCTAATCACATCTTCCGGACAGCAAGGCTTGACTCATCGAGGCCTGAACGGCCTCAATGAGTCAAGCCTTGCTGTCCGGAAGATGGCTAATCACCTGATCACGACTGTATTTGTTGCATTATATATGTTGCAGTAGTCTACAAGTCATACATAGTCACTTACCCGTCAAACACCAATGCTGAAAGCTGCTAAAATGCTGAGCCAGCGATATATACGATGGTCGAACATTGGTGCAGCTCGTCGTGCTTTATAATAACACGTTTTTTTATTCGGCATTAATTTGTTTTATTACATAAAATAGATTATCCCTACATTATTAGTATCCCTGTTTTAAGGAGTTGGCTTTGTATTTTGTACATTTTTGTAAGGTCGCCTATTGAAATATTACTATTTATAGTGTATTAAATCATTAAAATCGACTGTAGTCGTTATTTACTGTTTTATTAACAGGTTAAATCACTTTGGATGAGCATTTAAAATGAGACATATTATTATGAGTCATATTATCCCTTACGATGTACCAACTATGAAACAAAGATAACAAAAACTTGTGTCAATCCGGTTTCAGTGTCTCAGTTCTTAGGTTTTCTGCATAGGTACAAGTATATAACTATATCTTGAATTTGATAGGTGTCTTAGTTAGACATATATCATCCATCGTGACTGTGCTAAATGCTTTGTTGTATCTACAGTGAGTGTGAATACTTATTACTTATTATACCATTTGCATGACTCAACACTTTAAGCCATAACGATGCATTAAAACATCATTTTACATCACTGAAAACAGAATTGATTTTCCTACAACCAATGGTTTTGGAGCGAAAATTTTCATGAAACTGTTTTACCAATACATAACAATTTTCTGTATTTTTTAAACCACATCAAATCATCTTCATCCACTACAAGTCGAGAATTGAGACAGCAATTCACGGCTTGCAGTGGATGAAGATGACAATGGTAAATTCAGGCTTGAAATAGTTTATAAGCGTTCAATAAGCATGACAAAGTGATAAATAATGAAATAAATCTATTCAGCTCTACATAATTTGTTGAAGATGATGTTTTTTTATTTTATTCAAGAAAACGCTTCGATTAAGTAAAAACCAAAAATGTCAATATATGTGCTGTTTTTGTTATATTTTAGTTTGATTTTCTAGATTGTGTTCGCTTTGTTCGTGATTCAGTGTCGTCTCATTCACACGTCAATAGAGTTAGTCCTTTTGCCTTTATTCCTTATTCCTTATTCATGAAGGAGGAATAAGACAACAGTTACTTATCCCTTATTGGAACGAAAACGGATTTTTGAACAGCTACTTAATCCTTATTGATCCGAATAACGAATAAGTAACATGGATTTTTTTTTTAAATTGAACATAATAAAAGTAAAAAATAAGGCTCAAACCCCACAAGATATATATGTCCAGTCAGTTGATAAATAATGAAAATAACATACGATACAATGCATCGCCCTGTTTCACACCAGACGTTACATTAAACCAATCAGTGGATACGTTATTTAATAGAATACTTGATTTATTATCATAATGCATATGTTTTATTGAATTCATTTTGTCAGCAATACCATATTCTAGCAAAGATACATATTTAATCGATCGAAGGTTTTCCTTGTCCAGAAAGGCTGCAACTGTGGTTTTGTTTTCCTGTAATCTATTTTGAATAACATCTGACAAAGTAAATATATGGTCTGAACAGAATCTGTGTTTACGGAATTCATTTTGTTCATGATCGAGTATATTAGATATGTTACTATACGACACTATTATATTACTCAGTATGGATAAATATAATTTACCAACACAAGATAAAAGGCTAATACCCCTGAGCGAGAGTTTTGTGTACTGTTGCATGAAGGTCATCGGCTGTTTCCGTCCATTTATACATCATATCTGGGGGATGAACATTCAACCAGTAACATTGAGTTTCGCATAGATATACAAACCAGTCAGTTTGCTGTTCAAAAACAATGACGAGGTGTTCATGTTTACTATAATGATGTGAGCACGGGACCAGTGAAGAAAAACGGTATCAATGTTACATCAAGTAGAGGACTGTCTAACCGGTCATGGAGCAAACCCTTTCGCCCTACTCCCACGTGCAAAAAATGAACTGTAATTAGTTAAATACAAATATAATTATGAGCTGCTGGAAAATGTCAAATAAAAACAAGCGTATTAAAATACAGAAACAACGACACATTTCTCAGCAAACACGAGACGTTGACCCATTGTCTCCGAAGGCCGCCCAACTTGAACCCAACATTGGTTAAATGTCTCGTATTTGCTGGGTTGATTTCATCCCGCCCGGAAGACCCTAAATAATAACTAAAATATACACAAAAAGAGTAGGCATACTTCATATGCCTACGTTTTTGCACAGTTCTATTTAATGAGTAGTTTAGTTTACCGACAATAATCATCTAAACAAACATAAGTTTGCTCAGTGGCAATCAACATCCCACTCTGTATTGATTTTTTTTTTATCATTATATATGTGGCCTTGTCGCTTGTATTACAGCACATGTGTACAAAAACTAAAATTATTTGTTCTCTAGACTGTCATACTCATCAATAGACGCACCTGTAGTTGTAGATTCACCCATATCAGAGGCAATTGGCATCTCGGTCACGTGGTTTATTTAGACCTGATTTTAATTTTTAATTTATTCCTTATGGAAATCTCGGCTTTGCGTAGCCAGCGAGATACCTTAATTATAGTAGAGTATTTTATGTAGGTTTTGTGACCATTTGGCTCCTAAGTTCTTTCTCGGCTAATTAGCAAATTAGAACCATTTAGAACAAAAAATAGCTCGTACGTTTCTCCCAAAAGTGAATTGGAAAGTTTTTAAAATCGCTGTTTGTCAATATAGCCGCCATCGCCATTTTAAAACAATAAATACGATCATTTTGGAATTAAATAAGCTATGAAGATGCATAATATATCAAATCTACTAGTTTTTGGATAATCAATCCAATAATGGAATGGTTATTTTTCAGATTTGGGATCATCTAGACTCCTAAATCCAAGATGGTCGTAATCGCCCTTTTGAAAAAAAACCCTATTAAATTCGATAACTGTGGAACTAAACAAGCTATAAAAGACAACGGAGAAGTGTTGAAGGGAAAATAAAGGGTACGATGGGCGACATGAGAAGTTAAAGAGCGACGCATAAACGTTTAATTGTTGTTGAAGGGTGACGGAGGGGCGTCATAAATCGATGAAGGGGCTAAAGAGCCACATCCAGACGTTAAAGGGCGAAGAAGAGGTGTTAAATGACACGCGGAATTGTTAAAGGGTGACAGGGAGGTAAGAGGTAAATGTTTTTAAAATAACAAATACAGCCATTTCATTAGATTTGTCACAATAAAAAAAGTGGAATTCGATATGTTATGTATTTCTATGGCTTCTTCAGTTTCAAAGTTATCGCATGTCTGTGTTTTCAAAATGACTTTTATAGACACCTTGGATTTAGAAGTCAATATGTCTCTATTGAAAGTGGGATTGTTTTTTCTCTATTTTCAGAGATTTCTTCAAGTTTTCAATATTTTTAAAATTTCTTTGTTGTACCATAACAACACACACAAGTACATTAACCACATGTTTGTATGATATATTTACCTATATAAATTATGTACTAGTTACATTTTAATTTTCATGTCATTTGAATGGCGGGTGGAAGCATTACATGTCGGCTGATATCCATTCATTGCGTGAATAGACTCAGGCTGAAATGCGGCAGTGTGTCCAGGTTTGATTTGATAATTAAATTGCATTTGCCTAATGCTGTTTCGATGTAGGGACAGTCTTGCAGACGGATGCCACCATTGAACCAGTAGTAACCTTATTGTTGGGCCAGCGTCGCATAGAGTGATACAACATTTAGCCAACAGAGAGACTGTGTTGACTGGAGGCCCTCTGAATGTGTTTCCATTTGAGAAACAGATATAAGTATATTTAAAAGTACAAAAGCTCAGTGGAGATTTATCATCCCTAAAATTGTAAGTATTGAAGTGTATATTCCAATTTAAAATGGCTGACAAAAAAACATTAACAAAATTCCAATCGATCTGTCATAATAAAAATAACCCAACACAATTCAAAATGGTCATGAATGATGATGTCTACTCTACAATGATTTGTTCGTGCCTTGTCGACATATTTATACCCATCAAGTTATGACAGTTTGAATGACGTACATGTATTCTAATTGAAAGTTGACGCGTTATATCACGCATACAAAAACGAAAAAGCACATTGCTACACCCGATCAAATCACGGCTGCCTTCAACTGAATAATACACCCACAAGACAATCATACAAGCAATAAATTCGTTTTCAAGTGACACCTAGTCCTTATTCACCTGTGTACGCGCCCAACCTATCTCTAGAATTATCTCGTGGCACATCTACCACCTCCCTGATTTGCCACACCCTCCTCTCAACTCCTACAACGTTAAAATATTTTTGTATAAACCATGGATACCAAAGGGTTTTTATCAAATTGAAATCATCTTAAATGTCTTAGTTGGATCTTTTCGCTTCATGTAAATACCTATGTTTTGGATTTTATCCCGCCAAATATGACACGACGCAGTTAAGATGTAATTCATTAAACATAGTCACGATGCTCTGACATTTTATTAGATGTATTGTATATATATATTTTAAAAATTGACCTATTCCACCTGGAAGTGGAGTTTAGAGGCAGAAATATACACCACATAGTACACATAATAAAGACAAATAAAGACACATACCACGAGAAGGAATGGGTCAGTGATAATGCATGTTTGCTAGCTCTTCCGTGATTTAGTTAATAAGATATGGATATATTACTAACGTCCGTATCAGCGTATGACACAAGGTCAAGGCAACACCCTAGCCATGTCAATCAAATGACAGAATCAACCAATTACAACACATGAATTAGCTTCTACCTAAATAAGCAGAGGTGTTGACCTGTTTACTTGGGCCATTTAATACATTCTGACACAGTGAGAAGTGAAGATCATTTCATTATAACGTCAAATTTTGACACAGTAAGAAGTTGAGAACTTGATCCTGAGAATGACGTCCATACTATCTGTCCTGTTACTGATGCTCTGCTGTAGTGTAGCTGGTAAAGTATACAAGTACAAAAAGAGCGATATGCTACTGAAAATCAATATAATAAACACAGATATATATATATAGCTTCTATAACTAGCTCTACTGTAAGTATTTCATATATCTATTGACATCCTACAGATGGATGAGAAATAACTTTATAATTTACTAACTATCATAATAAACAAATTGCTATTTTATTCAAGATCTCCACCTGCGCATTTTGTTGTTTCCAAGTAAAACATGTCGAGAACACACAACGGTAAAGCGGCGTCTAACTGAAATGTTAAATAACCGTCGAATTGTTAAATAACCGTCGATTTGTTGAAGTGTAGCCCTCTGCGAATCGTAATGCATTTATTTCATTTATTTCATTCATTTCATTCATTTCATTTATTTCATTTATTTCATTTATTTCATTTATTTCATTCATTTTATTTATTTCATTTATTTCATTTATTTCATTTATTTCATTTATTTCATTTATCTTATTTATTTCATTTATTTCATTTATATTGTTTATTTCATTTATTTATTTCATATATTTGCTTCACTCGTTCTACAATTTGTTTGTTAGTTTTTCGATTGATTGATTGATTGATTGATTGATTGATTGATTGTTTGTTTGTTTGTTTGTTTGTTTGTTTGTTTGTTTGTTTGTTTGCCTTTTTGTTTGTTTGTTTGTTTGTTTGTTTGTTTGTTTGTTTGTTTGTTTGTTTGTTTGTTTGTTTGTTTGTTTGTTTGTTCATTTGTTTGTTTGATCGCTCGTCCGTTCGTCCATTAGTTCGTTCGTTACGGTGTTTGTTCGTTCGTTCGTTCGGTCGCTTTTTTATGTATTTTTTATCAATGTATTGATCCATTTATTCATTCATTCATTCATTCATTCATTATTATGTCTTTCATTCATTAATAGATTCATTTATTTATTCCTCCATTCATTCATTCATTCATTCAATTTTCATTCATTCATTCAATCATTCATTTATTCATTCATTCATTCATTCATTCATTCATTCATTCATTCATTCATTCATTCATTCATTCATTCATTCATTCATTCATTCATTTATTCATTCATTCATTCATTCATTCATTCATTCATTCATTCATTCATTCATTCATTATTATGTCTTTCATTCATTAATAAATTAATTTATTTATTCCTCCATTCATTCAATTATTCATTCATTCATTCATTCATTCATTCATTCATTCATTCATTCATTCATTCATTCATTCATTCATTCATTCATTCATTCATTCATTCATTCATTTATTCATTCATTCATTCATTCATTCATTCATTCATTCATTCATTCAATTTTTATTCATTCATTCATTCATTCATTCATTCATTCATTCATTCATTCATTCATTCATTCATTTATTCATTCATTCATTCATTCATTTATTCATTCATTCATTCTTTTATTCATTCATTCATTCATTCATTCATTCATTCATTCATTCATTCATTTATTTATTCATTCATTCATTCATTCATTCATTCATTCATTTATTATTCATCCAATAATTCATTCATGTATCACTCGTTCGTTTATGTTATTTAGACCAAACGTGGCTGGGGGTAAGATGTCAACCGGAATGGGAATTTAGGCCACTATTATTTTCACATAGCTGGACTATTCAGGGGCCAGAATCAACCTGTTGATCAGGTAACTGCCGCTGCTTTACTGAAATATAGCCAAAATTGTACATGACCTATGCACAATTTTTTTCCAATTCTTAAAAATCTAGCATATTACACATTTCCGCCCACTGAGTCGTAAAATTTTGAGCTATATCAATATGTTTGATATCAACAGAAAGCTACTGGCACAGGCTTTCACGTGGATGTAACATATTTTCTGTCCGATTTTTTGAAAAATGCACAAGAGAGCTATAAGTTGGTATTTTACTCCCTAATTTTACCTTTTTTTCATACTTTTCAGTAAATAGTAAAAATACTTTTCTCTTGGCCGATTTTTGTATGGTATATCTGTTTATTTTTAAACATTTTAAACATGTTCTAGAACTATTGTGGTTTTAAAATAAACCCATTCGGAATAAAAATAATGAGCTATGTGAACATATTTCCCACTTTTTTGGTTAGACGAAAAAATTGCTCGCTTTTCTTCAGGCTCAGGAAAATTGACGGTATCTCACATTTTGGCCCCACTGAGTAGTCAAAGTTTGAGCTATATCAATATATGTAATATCAATAGAAAACTACTGGCACAGATTTTCACGTAGATGTAACATATTTTCTGTCCGATCTTTGACAAATGTACGAGAGAGCTTTAAGTTGGTATTTTAACCCTCAAGTTTACCAGGTTTTTCAGACTTTTCAGGAAGTAGTCAAATTACTTTTCTCTCAACTGATTTTTGTATGGTATAAATGTTTAATTTTGATTCAAACATGTTCTAGAACTATTGTTGACTTAAAATAAACTCATTTGGCATATAAATAATGAGTTATGTGAACACACTTTTTTGGTTAGACGTAAAATTGACGAGCTAATTTCTTCAAGCTCGGGAAAATTGCCTGTATCTCACATTTTTGCCCAATGAGTAGTCAAATATTGAGCTATGTCAATAAATTTGATATCAATGGAGAGCTACTGGCACCGGCCTTCACATGGATGTAAAATACGTTGTGTCTGGTCGTTGGCAAATGCAAAATAAAGCTTTAAGTTGGTATTTGAACCTTTAATGTTACCTATTCTTCATACTTTTTCGGTAAATAGTCAAAATACTTTTCTCTTAGCTGATTTTTGTATGTAATAAATGTTCAGTTTTGAGCTATTTGAACATACTACACACTTTTTTGGTTGGATTTAAAATTTGAGCACTACAATAAAGCGCTAAATTTGTATTTCATCCCTCCATTTGAACAATTTACAACGTTATTTTAGTGAAAACCAGGAGGACTTTTCGCTCATGTTAACTTTATATGGTATACATGTTTGTTATTACTTTTACATTCTCTAGAGCCATTTTTCAAAAATGGTCTTGACCACTGAAGAAGTGATCACAGCCCATTGAAAGTTATCTCAGCAACTACAAAATGATCTTGACGACTGAAGAAGTGATTACAACCACTTGAAAAATTATCTCAGCCACTACAAATATGATCTTGACCACTGAAGAAATGATCACAGCCACTTTAAAAGTTATCTCAGTCACTACAAAGGTGATCTTGGCCACTAACAATCTGGTGTCAGCCACTGAAAAGGTTATCTAAGCCAGCACAAAGTGATATTGGCCACTGCAGAAGTGATCACAGGCACTTTAAAAGTTATTTCAGCCACTACAAAAGTGATCTTGGCCACTGAAGAAGTGATCGCAACCACTTTAAAAGTTATCTCAGCCACCACAAAGGTGATCTTGGCCACTGAAGATGTGATCACAGCCACTTTGAAAATTATTTGAGCCACTACAAAGGTGATCTTGACCACTGAAGAAGTGATTACAACCACCTCAAAAGTTAGCTCTGCCTCTACAAACGTTATGTTGGTTGGCCTCTGAAGAAGTGATCATAATCACCTTAAACGTTATCTCTGCCATTACAAAGGTTATCTTGGCCACTAACAAACTGGTGTCAGCCAGTGAAAAAAAAATATCTAAGCCAATACAATGTGATCTTGGCAACTGAAGAAGTGATCACAGCCACTTTGAAAGTTATCTCAGGCACTACAAAGCTGTTGTGATCACTCCTTCTGTGGACAATACCAGATTAATTTTTGGCCAAGTTCACCTTTGTGGTGGCTGAGATGACTTTTAAAGTAGTTGTGATGGCTCCTTTAGTGGTCAAAATCACTTTTGTAGTGACAGAGATCACTTTTTGTGAGCGGACATATGATTGTTAATAATCAAGATCACCTTTGTAGTGGCTTTGATCACTGCTTCAGTGACCAAGATCAGTTTGTTTGTGGCCAAGACCACCTTTGTGGTGGCAGAGATGATTTTTAAAGTGACTGTGATGGCGTCTTTAGTGGTCAAATTCACTTTTGCAGTGACCGAGATCACTTTTTTAGGGGCTGACATAATGTTGTTAGTGGCCAAGATCACTTTTGTAGCAGCTGAGAAACTTTTAAAGTGGCTGTGATCACGTTTTAAGAGACCAAGATCACTTTGTAGTGGCTTAGATATTTTTTTCAGTGGCTGACACCAGTTTGTTTGTGGCCAATATCTCCTTTGTAATGACTGAGATAAAGTGGCTGTGATCACTTCTTCTGTAGCCAAGATCACTTTTGTAGTGGCCGAGACAACATTTAAAGTGGCTGTGATCACTTCTTCAGTGGTCAAGATCACCTTTGTCGTGGTTTAGATAACTTTCAAAGTGGCTGGGATCACTTCTTCAGTGGCCAATATCAGTTTGTAGTGGCTTAGATAAGTTTTCAGTGGCTGACACCAGTTTGTTTGTGGCCAAGATTTCCTTTGTATTGGCTGATGTAACCATTAAAGTGGCTGTGATCACTTCTTCTGTGACCAAGATCAGCTTTGTAGTGGCTGAGATAACATTTAAACTGTCTGTGATCACTTATTCAGTGGTCAAGATCACTTTTGTAGTGGTTTAGATATTTTTTAAAGTGGCTATGATCACTTCTTCACTGGCTGACACCAGTTTGTTAGTGGCCAAGATCACCTTTGTAGTGACTGAGATAACGTTTCAAGTGGCTGTGATCATTTCTTCGGTGGTCAAGATCCCTTTTGTAGTGGCTTAGATAATTTTCAGAGTGGCTGTGATCACTTCTGCAGTGGCCAAAATCACTTTTGTAGCGGCTGAGATAACTTTTAAAGTGGTTGTGATCACGTCTTCAATGGCCAAGATCACTTTTGTGGTGGCAGAGATAACATTTAAGTTGCTGTGATTACTTCTTCAGTGGCGAAAATCACTTTTGTAATGGCCGAGATAACTTTCCAAGTGATGGTAATCACTTCCTTAGTGGTCAAGATCATTTTGTAGTTGCTGAGATAACTTTTAAAGGGCTGTGATCACTTCTTCAGTGGTCAAGATCATTTTTGAAAAATGGCACCAGAGAATGTAAAAGTAATAAAAACAATTTATACCATATAAAGTTAACATGAGTGAGAAGTCCTGCTGGTATTCACTAAAAAAACGTTGTAAATTGTTCAAATGGAGGGATAAAATCCAAACTTAGCGCTTTGTTGTAGTGTTCAAATATTACGTCTAACCAAAAAAGTGAGTAGTATATTTAAATAACTCATTGCTTCTTATTACAAATGGGTTTGTTTTAAGTCAACAATAGTTCTAGAACATGTTTGAATCAAAACTAAACATTTATCACATACAAACATCAGCTGAGAGAAAAGTATTTTGACTATTTACTTAAAAAGCATGAAAAATAGGTAAAAATATAAAAACTTAAAGCTCTCTTGTGCATTTATCAATGATCAGACATACAAATTTTACATCCATGTGAAAGCATGTGTCAGTAGATTTGTATTAAAAATTATTATATTTATATAGCACAAAAATGTGAGATATGGTCATTTTTTCCGAGCCTGAAGAAAAGCGAGCTAATATTATGCCTAACCCCCCCAAAAAAAACATATAATATGTTTACAAAACTTATTATATTTATTCCAAATGGGTTTATTTTATGTAAACAATAGATCTAGAACATTTTTGAATCAAACTAAGCATTTATACCAAGCACAAATCAGCTGAGAGAAAAGTATTTTGACTATTTACTGAAAAAAATATTAAAAATAGGTAACATTAAATGTTCAAATACCAACTTAAAGCTCTATTTTGCATTTGTCAATGACCAGACACATCGTATTTTACATCCATGTGAAGGACGGTGACAGTAGCTTTCTATTGATAACAAATATATTGACAAAGCTCAACATTTGACTACTCATTGGGCAAAAATGTGAGATACAGTCAATTTTCCCGAGCTTGAAGAAAATCTCAACAATTGTTACGTCTAACCAAAAAAGTTTGTAATATGTTCATATAACTCATTATTTTTATTCCAAATGGGTTTATTTTAAGTCAACAATAGCTCTAGAACATTTTTGTGTCAAAATTAAACAAAAATCAGCTGACAGAAAAGTATTTTGACTACTTTATGAAAAAGTCTAAAAAAATTGGGTAAAATTGAGGGTTAAAATACCAACTTAAAGCTATCTTGTGCATTTATCAAAGATCGGACAGAAAATATGTTAAATCCATGTGAAAGTCTGTGCCAGTAGCTTTCTATTGATATTACATATATTGATATAGCTCAAACTTTGACTACTCAGTGGGGCAAAAATGTAAGATACCGTCAATTTTCCTGAGCCTGAAGAAAAGCGAGCAAATTTTTACGTCTAGCCAAAAAAGTGTGTAACATGTTCACATAGCTCCTTATTTTTATTCCAAATGGGTTTATTTTAAGACTAAAATAGTTCTAGACCATGTAAAAAAAAATAAACATATATGCCATACAAAAATCGGCCAAGAGAAAAGTATTTTGACTATTTACTGAAAAAGTATGAAAAATAGGTAAAATTAGGGGCTAAAATACCAACTTAAAGCTCTCTTGTGCATTTTTCAAAGAACAGACAGAAAATATGTTACATCCACGTGAATGCCTGTGCCAGTAGCTTTCTGTTGATATTAAATATATTGATATAGCGGGAATGTGTAATATGCTAGATTTTTCCAAATCGGAAATAAAACGCGCATAGGTCATGTACAATTTTGGCTATATTTCTGTAAAGCAGAGGCAGTTACCTGATCAATAGGTTGATTCTGGCCCCTGAATAGTCCAGCTATGTGAAAATAATAGTGGCCTAAATTCCCATTCCGGGTGACACCTTACCCCCAGCCACGTCTGGTCAATTATTATATATTCAAGTACAATGTTTAGCATTATAAATCCATCAAACCGGCAGTCTTTGAAAAATCGCACAAAACATGTGTTAAAATTAATTATGATAATAATTCAATCGTTTTGTTCCAACACAAAAGATATCGACCCGATGTTGTTTGAATGTTGTAATAAAATCACGACTTCGGATATCTTGTCGGATCACTGCTGCTCAAGTCATATTTATATTCACAGATAATAGTCATGATAACGTGAAACAAACACTTCATTAATAACTGGACCAGCTTACAATGGGTCATGCCTCAAAGACCTCTTATCTATGTGAAGTACAGCCTACGTGGTTCAACAGTGTTAACGCCTAGATTAAACCCTCTCTCAACTATTACCGGGTATTTTCTTTAATATATATATGGGTATATTTTTTTATTATACGAGCGTATGTTTTGAATTATATCAGGGTATATTCTGGTCTATGCCTGGTTTTGGGTGAATGCCACCCTTTCACCTCTGGCATTTTATTACACTTTTGCGTAATAGATAACTTCATTTCGCCTATATACAGGAGATTAGCTACGTTGTGTATACTATGGAAATACTTATTTGAAAAAATATGTAAAGTGTTCCATCTAGTAACATCATTTTTAAGAAGCCCAATGTTTTAGGAAATCTTGATACACACTCAACATTTCAAGATTATCCATTCTAAATTACACATGATTGTGTTGACGAGTTAATATGAGAGGAAATTGAAATCGAAGTTTTCTCTCTCGAAAAAAAAGATATTTGACAGCCTTTAAATCCCTCCACATACAGCTTACAATATGAGCAAAGGGAGCAAAGCTCAAAATGTTCAAAAAAATCGAGATTTTTTTTAAATTGGTGTCAAAATAAAAAATGGCCGCCGTCACTTCATTTTTGACCGATTTCTGGAAATTCTTGAACTTATCCGAGTGAAATACAAAGTTATTGTGGCATAAATTTAAGACCGATACGCTCGAAAATGTAACGTGTTAACGAGAAAAAATGCGATTCAAAAAAAGTCAACGTCTTGTTTGATGTACATTCCAGTAACGGGAAACAAGCTGGCAATAGGCGCGGACAGACTGACGCCCTCCCGAATGCACGGACGGGCGCGTGTGCGCCGCGTCATGACATCACAGGTTCTCAGCTAAACTTTAGATGAGATCTAAAAACTGATAAGGATCGTTGCTATCAGTGCGGTAGCCTACGTATGGGATAAAGCCCGAGGAGCTCTACATTCTTAGCTGTGAAAAGAGCTGAGGCCGATTTTAGGCCGAGGCTTTTTTTACAGCTGAGAATGTAGAGCTCCGAGGGTTTTAACTGACTTAAAACACATCCGACCATATTCATCTGATAATGAGGAGCCCTCATAATCAACAGCTCGGTCACGCCTGATTGATTATAGTACCATAGGCCTACCATGATAATTGATCTGTACTTGGAGAACAATAACTCTCTATTCCCGGCTTAGAATGTAGTGGTTAGACAGAGGAAATAATGTAGTGATGAGTTTTACATGTACGTGAAACTCAACGGCGTTTGTTATTTTGTGTTTCTGTGGATTCGACCCTTTCGGTGCAGGGACCGTCCCAAGTCGACCTCCGCACGGAAATAATTAAAAATGTATAATGGCCGTAGACCCATGACATAGGTATTCAGTATGTCATTTCAAAGTTTAAAATTATCACGTGGGCTGTCGCCGGTCTCGCATGACAAATTGGGCCCAAGTGTAGTACTCGACACTAAAAGTGAATGACGGGTGCTCATTGACAATTTAACACCACTTTTTAATACCGTTTTTTCGTTGGATGGTTGTCGATAACTACACTTAGGCCACAAATTGCATAGATTTCACAATGGGATCGTTCTGTAGAACTTTTTCTACACATCCACATCTACATGGTGATACCGAGAGTAGTACATGATGTAGGCCTATATGGCGCTATGTTTTCTGTGTATCACAAACAGTGATCTATATCCCTTTAACAGCTGGTTAAATTGTATTTTTGTATTTAATTATTAACAGGGTTTTTCACTACTGGGCGCAAATGTCCTTATATTTATCTGCATTGTGCTCAAAACCTCAATTTCATTAGGGCATATTTGTGATAATTGATGGACATTTGCGAAGTAAATTCCCAAATAGTCATCTGCTCAACAATATGTCACTGAAATATATCACTGCTTATTATGTTTGATTCTAAAAGTACGATGTCTCTGATTTTTCTATAATTTATCATTGCTTATTATGTTTGATTATAAAAGTACGATATCTCCGATTTTATTAAAATTATCACTGCTTATTATGTTTGATTCTAAAACTACGATATCTGTGATTTTAATATTTTTTGTCAAATTAGACTGTGGCCGATTAAACCCTTTAATACTAGGGTGTGTGTGTGTTATATTGTTAAAATTGTGACTCGTAGGGTTACAATAAATTATTATAGGGTTGTTTTAGTCATTTTACAAAGTGACAGATAAGACCTTTAATACCAGGGTGTTCTGTTAAATGTTTGAAGGTGTCAATTTTTTCAATTTGAACATATTTCGTAACTAGTTTGTACAATTTATTTGAATGTTTTCTGTTTTAGTTGGATATGAATGCTACCACTGCACCAACACGGCTTCGTGTAAGAAACCTGATAGCACTACCCCAACCAGAACTGGATGTACTGCGTGTTACAAATACAGATCCACACTGGGTAAGATACAAAAGCGGAATTTAAAATTGAAGCGAATAGCGTCAAAATATATCATGGGAGCACACCCCTCCACCCCAGCCCAATAAATATAATAACAGCGTCACGGTAAACAATATCATTTTTATCAACTTAAAGTTGTGTTTTCCTGCTGTGACCCATAACTCTGATCAAGAGGGATTTTCTCATTTGAGTTAAAACAATTCTAATTAAAATACTTCAATCAAGGGGAATTTTCTCATTAGAGTGAGAATGCTTCTGATTAAAATACATCAGTCAAGGGGTATTTTCCATTTGAGCAAGAATGTTTCTGGAACCGAGTCTAGTATACTACTCCCAACCAATGGAAGCCTGGATATCAGCATATCACGTCACAACATTACAACATCAGTCAATCACAACCGTCATTCAGTTGTTAGTTAAATTAAGGGTTTGAATACCATACTTCAGTACAATTCTGATAAATACATACGCGTCTTTTTTATTGTGTGGGATAACAAAACCCTCTTATTCAACTAACAATTAAGAACTATTACAATGATAAAATTGAACTTGATTAGCTTTAGCGAGTCTGCTAATATGCATTCAGACAAAAAAAACATTTAACAGTAAAGTCGCACTTTAGTTAAAAGTCCTCAGGAATGGGCTTATATGCCTACTGAAAAGACGATCATATTGTGTGATGCTTTACTTACACTAAAACAATACCAACACCAAGATTGTATTTGAGCAGGCTAATATGCTCAGTGCAACACAATATTTTACAAAGACTCGTCTCAAACAAATACCAGTTTGCATATGTTGCTTAAATATATTCACATACGTTTCATAGCGCATTCTATTGAAGTGAATGCGATTGGTAAGCTACCATAATTCACAAACATAGTTTGTTGATTATACAGCAGCTTACAGAGTGTATAACTTACCTTGAGCTGTTCTTGTTTTATTGAAGATGACCTTGAAAGTGTTCAACGTGCATGCTCCTCAGACAACACAGACGGAAAAGATAGATGTGAGGATGATACAATAAGCGGCAGGAAGATCTGGAATTGTAAATGTCACAAAAACCTCTGTAACAAGGCGTCTTACACAAGCATAAACTATATGTGGATGGTTGGCATGGCAATTATAACTACCATGACGACATTTGTGAACATATAAATTGAATGTCACTTATAATCGAAGAGAAGGACAAACCGTCGCTGTCATCACGCGTGATGAGTTTGTCCATTCAACTAGACAAAAATAACATGTTGACAGGAATTTTAAAAGAAAAACATACCCAAAAATCGCAACGTTTGGGCGTTTATAATTATACTACACTGGAGAGACATGTATGCTCCCTATATCGGCCCGACAATGATAATACGCTAAACCATGCTCTTTACATCGGCCAGACAATGATGACACGCTACTCAAGAGTACATTATTAACTGGGCAGGGAGAAGCCGCGTGCCAATCTGGCTCAGTGTGTCACTATTTGACTGACTAGACATAACTAGGCCTACATATACATTGTATGTTGAGTATTATGGATGTCTAAAAAGCCGTCTGAATATGAATTGTTACAAAACAAGCATTAACTTTAATTGGGCAAATCCACAAATCTCAATATTAATGGGGTTTTATTGTATTATTCACGAAATTGTTGCATCGAAATTTGGCGAAAGTATATACATGTATAAATACCTATCAAAATTTAAATAAACTCAAGGTTTTAATTTAAACAAAACAGAAAAAGTGTTAACCGTTAGAGCATTAAGCCAAGAAATTAAAATTTTCAGTCACTTGAAGTTGAGTCTCGCTACCGCAATCCACAACTTCAAGTGACTGAAAATGCGTGTTATTTGTGAAATTTAAGTACGAACATATAGCACTGTTTCAAGCTTGAAAGCATATTTTACTTTTAACAACTGGTTATCAGAGGTGATACAGTTGCTGATAGAAATACAGAATGTCTAGTGTGGTCGACATCAGTGTTCTAAGTGTTAATATCTATAAAATGTATGATGGTACGTCATATGTCACAGCCAGAATAAATATTAAATTGAAAAACTTGTAGTTTGTGTTTTTCAGTGTTGGCATCGCTCGTCTTTCATTTTAACGCAAAGCAGATCTGTTACAAACACACTTCATAAACCAAACTTTATGCAGATAAAGGTCGGCAGAGGTGTTAATATGCCAATTAGAATTGTGTTTCTAGCTGTGATGAAACACATTAGCAGTTGAAAAACAACAATTTTTTTTAGTAAAAATCTGTACCTTATAGATAAATCATGAATTACTAGAGTTCGCATTCCAAATCAGATGTATAGACGTCATGCCACTTCTCGTGACATAACTTTTGACGATATGTTGGGTACAATATTTAAATAAAGTTAATTTGCATTTGCATCTATGGATCGTGGGATTTTATCCAGCGCTGTTATCACCTTGGCGATCAGTTTGCGGTCACTTCAAGGTCATCCCTAGAATAAACGATAAAATGTTTTTATTGTTTGTTATTTTATTTGAGAATTTAGCTACTCATTTGTGCCCGAGTACTTTTAAATTCTTACAATACAAGTATGTGTGAACTTTTTGTGATACTCAATGTAAAATTTACATAAAGAGAGCCTCTGAAATTAGAACGCGTTTGTCTCATATGGTTGTATTGACAAAAACTAGATGGTCAGTCAGATACTATAAACCTATGCAGCGCGATGCGAATCGTAATACGGATCCTGGATCCGAATCGTCATCCGGGCCATCCTCCAAATTTAACGGATTGTTCCTCGGTGTTCAAAGAAACCGAACGTCAAAGACAATTAAGACAATTCTGATGAAAAAAACTCTATCGTTTTTGCTAAAATATGTACGTGTTGTAAGGGTAAGTAGCATATTGTGCAGTCATTATTGTAAACCATTATTTAGTGCCAGAGCATTTCACTTCATAGTTGAACAGGTCCAGCAGTCGCTGTCGTGAGAACGCATGTTAAACTTAGCAGTATCCCAGGAAGCACAAAACATTTGTAGAACATTTATACAACGTCGACCCAACGTCTTCGACGTTTATCTGACATTGCATCAATGTTATACAAATTGTTTGTGTTTGCTGCGATCATTGTTGCTGCCGATCCCAGGTCATCTAGGATTTCACATCCTGAATGAAGAGGAATCCCCACAAACTATTACACCAATGACATCTCAGCAAACACGAGGCATCCCAGCAAACACGAGGTATTACTCAATGTTGCTAAAATGTTGAGCCATCGTCTTGGACCAGTATCCCAGCAAACACGATACATTGAACCAATGATGTCTTAATGCTGGCCCATCGTCCTCGACGCTGGAACAACTGGATCTAGCAACATTGGATCAACATCCCGGGTTTGCCGAAATGATATCTTCATTACTTCCTTGTTGAATCGCCTCATGACTTATATTGGGTACCGGTCAACTCGTACCCATGTCAACTCACACCCATGTCAACTCGTACCCATTTCAACTCGTACCCATGTTATCTCGTACCACAAATAGATGTCAACTCGTACCACAAGTGATGTCAACTCGTACCACCATTAGATGTCAACTCGTACCCAACAAGGCAAGTATCAGATGGTGGTACGACTTGACATCTATTAACACACAATAGATGTCAACTCGTACCCATGTCAACTCGTGCCCATGTCAACTCGTACTACTAATAGATGTTAACTCGTACCACAAGTTGCCACAAGTGATGTCAACTCGTACCCAACAAGGTGAGTATCAGATGATAGTACGAGATAGCTTATCTTAGCAACAGATGCCAACTCGTACGAAAGATAATATTCTGGAGGATAATTATTGTAGGTTATACATAACTTGTAGCTGTTCTTAATACTTAACTAAATTATTGAGCCACACATGTCAAATAGTATTAGCCGCAACGGTCGGTGCCCCCCTCCCAGACAATGCCGTTATGTTTATCTACGGCGTTGCGTCATATTTATCACAAGTCAGGAAGGGTGATGGCAATTGTTACTGAGTGACAAATTAATACCTCCAGGCAAAAAATGTTTTCAGTTTAAATTTTAGCATGTGTCTGTTGTGTCAAAGTTGTGATAGTAAAGATATGAACGACTCCAGCTAAGTACTGAAGTGCGATTTCTTCGGCTTTTTAAATTTAACTTTGATGGCAATGGTAATGATTATCAAAATACTGAATGTCAGACCAGCATCAACATATCTCCGTGAATAATAATATTATTGCTTTTTACATTATCATGCATCATAATTTTTTCGCAACATCATTTAAATGCAAATTGTATTTTACCTCAATCATTCTCAGACGAAACATAATTTGTGTACAGGTCCTCATAAGACAATAATTTTTTAATGAATCCAAAACAATTTTGAGATATACATGTTATGTTTTAGATGACATTTCATAAACTTCAAGACTGGAAGGGTCAAAGGGATTAGCGCCCTAATTAGTGACAATGCTGTTATGCTTATGCCTACATACAACGTTACGTAATGTTAAATGGGCAGACGGGGGGGGGGCTGGTTACAATTACTACGATAAGAGTACAAGATAGATCAGTCACATGCGAGAAAATAACGGCTTAAGCAATGGTGTGTTTTCATAGCAATCATTGCAATTAGCGACAACACATGCACCATTGGTAAAGGGATTAGATCGTTGACATATAATAGCTAAACTGCAGTCAAACTGTCTATTAACATGGTCATAGAGGCGTTTCAGTTTCACAGTTTGCTCCGGGAAATTAGCTCCACATATAGTAAATGTTGAAATCTAATTTTGAATTTCAGCTGAACGATTTTTGCTTCAGCTCCATATAGTTAAAATTGTTACTTTGTCATCCTGTCAACAAGTGTTGACTTTGAATATAATAAAATAATTTGTTAATAAAATATTGTAAAAAAATAATTGATTGATAAAAGATTAAAAGTTTGTATCAATTCATAGATATATCAGTGCTTTAAACACAAATAATTCTCGAGTAATATTGGTTAAATTTATTCTGTGATACCTAATGACCCAATCACTGAATAAAAAGGTAACATATGTAAAACCATGTCCATATACAGGGCTGGCCCTGGTGCATTGGAAAATTGGAGATCGTAGGTTCGAACCCCTCTCTGGCCTTCAAGTTTCAAAGAAACAATTATGTTTCTACCCGCTCACTCGTAATGATTCAATAGCTCGGCCTATTTGTGAACTGGTAGGAGACATAAAAGCAGATATTTTATTGACATAAAGAAAAGGCTTATTTGTCATAAAAATGATGGAATATATGTACATGTATATATATATATACAAGATGGTTAGTTTGATAAAATCACACGACCATTTGGTATCACATACATATTTAAAATCTTGTTAAATGGCATTGCCATAATGAAACAGCCTTAGTCTGCCTCAAACACTTTTCATTTCATTTTTTGTCCAGTTGCACTTTATAAAATGACATCAATTTCTTGTAGACATATGTTATCATTTGTATGAGGGTATCATTAGATTAAAATTAATTGCAAGCTGTACATGCCCTAACACATGTAATACACAAATAACACAAACCACACGGGTTCTTACTTATAGCTTTTATCCATTATCCTCCGGAATAATGGTATGGTACGAGTCGACATCTAATGATGGTAGGAGTTAACATCTATTGGTGGTACGAGTTGACATGGGTACGAGTTGACATGGGTACGAGTTGACATGAGTACGAGTTGACATCTGCTGTGTGATAACAGATGTCAGCTCGTACCGTCATCTGATACCTGCCTTTTTGGGTACGAGTTGACATCACTTGTGGAACGAGTTGACATCACTTGTGGTACGAGTTGACATCTATTGGTGGTACGAGTTGACATGGGTACGAGTTGACATGGGTACGAGTTGACATGGGGCGAGTTGACATGGGTACGGGTTGACTGTCACACCTTATATTAGTGGTAAAGTAAGGCCAGCCTTAAAAATATCCTTGTTTCGGATTTCACAGCAGCTAAAAAAGTCGTGCGGGAGGGAGGGTTTTTTTTTGTTTCGATTTCGCAGTGGGTAAAAAAGTCATGAGGGAGCATAGTCTCACCACATTAATGTACAAGGAGAGACAGAGTAAGTATACAATGTCATCTACGCATTGTCTCACCACAATACTGTACAAGGAGAGACAGAGTAAGTATACAATGTCATCTGCGAATTGTCTCACCACATTAATGTACAAGGAGAGACAAAGTAAGTATACGATGTCATCCGAGAATAGCCTCACCACTTTAATGTACAAGGAGAGACAGAGTAAGTATAAGATGTCATCTACGAATAGTCTCACCACATTAATGTACAAGGAGAGACAGAGTAAGTATACGATGTCATCTGCGAATCGTCTCACCACATTAATGTACAAGGAGAGACAGAGTAAGTATACGATGTTATCTATGAATCGTCTCACCACAATAATGTACAAGGCGGCGAGACATAGTAAGTATACAATGTCATCTGAGAATAGAATCACCACATTAATGTACAAGGAGAGACAGAGTAAGTATACGATGTCATCTACGAATTGTCTCACCACATTAATGTACAAAGAGAGACAGAAAAAGTATACGATATCATCTACGAATTGTCTCACCACATTAATTTACAAGTAGAGACAGAGTAAGTATACGATGTTATCTATGAATCGTCTCACCACATTAATGTGCAAGGAGAAACAGCGTAAGTATACGATGTCATCTGCGAATCGCCTCACCACATTAATGTACAAGGAGAGACAGAGTAAGTATACGATGTCATCTATGAATCGTCTCACCACATCAATGTACAAGGAGAGACAGAGTAAGTATACGATGTCATCTGAGAATAGTCTCACCACATTAATGTACAAGACGGGACATAGTAGGTATACAATGTCATCTGAGAATAGAATCACCACATTAATGTACAAGGAGAGACATAGTAAGTATACGATGTCATCTGCGAATCGTCTCACCACATTAATGTACGAGGAGAGACAGAGTAAGTAGACGATGTCATCTGCGAACCGTCTCACCACATTAATGTACGAGGAGAGACAGAGTAAGTATACGATGTCATCTGAGAATAGTCTCACCACATTATTGTACAAGGAGAGACATAGTAAGTATACGATGTCATCTGCGAATCGTCTCACCACATTAATGTACGAGGAGAGACAGAGTAAGTATACGATGTCATCTGCGAACCGTCTCACCACATTAATGTACGAGGAGAGACAGAGTAAGTATACGATGTCATCTGCGAATCGTTTCACCACATTAATGTACAAGGAGAGACAGAGTAAGTATACGATGTCATCTGCGAATCGCCTCACCAGATAATTGTACAGGGAGAGACAGAGTAAGTATACGATGTCATCTACGCATTGTCTCACCACATTAATGTACAAGGAGAGACAGAGTAAGTATACGATGTCATCTACGAATTGTCTCACCACATTAATGTACAATGAGAGACAGAGTAAGTATACGATGTCATCCGAGAATTGTCTCACCACATTAATGTACAAGGAGATACAGAGTAAGTATACGATGTCATCTGCGAATCGTCTCACCACATTAATGTACAAGGAGAGACAGAGTAAGTATACGATGTCATCTGCGAATCACCTCACCACATTAATGTACAAGGAGAGACTTTGTACAAGTACAGCACACGCTCTAAATTCGTTTTTTTTTCGTTGGCTGAAGTTTGTTCTAGGCACATATAAATAACGCACAGTCAACGCATGAAAAAATAAAGAAGTACAATTTGAGTCCCGGATTGAGAAAAACGTAACGAGTTGACAACGAATACACAGCGTGTTCCCAAGGCAAAGGGCGAATGAACAGCGCGTTGCTAACAAGTTGGACGCATAGCTATGTGCATTTAACTCTAGAACACTGATGTCGATGATTATAGTAGCTATTATCAGTTTGTTTGTTACCTATGTAACCACTTTTAAAAGAAAAATGTATCCTGAAATTAGGATAACATTGTTTTGACTTGATTTCCACAAATCAACATCATTCTCACCACTTGAAGCTGTGCATTGTGTGAAACACCACCTCAAATGACTAAATTAAATGTTGTTCTTCAGAGCTCTAAGGATTGAGCTGCAGAAATAACACAGTCACAGCCATGTGATAACAAAGCAAGCATACCTGACGTTGATATGACGTTGTTCCAGCGCGGCCTGTGTGTTTATGGCGGCCCTCTGGCGTGTAAATTGATGCATTCTCCTGTGTGAAAAATTGAACATGTGCAACTCCTTTCGGCGCTAAAAGTGCGCACAAAATATGAGTAGCGTTAATGCATCAATTCAATTCTCAGTGTGTGGGTCATGCGTCAACTATGTCTAACTGAGCCATACATCTAAAAAAAACCCCTCAAAAATGACGGCACTGGGCGCTCTTATAACACTCTTCTAATGTGCTCCTAACGCATGTCCAGCGAAAATATAACATATATGGGCGTGATAATTGACTGCCTGATTTATTCCTGCGGCGCGCTGGCGATGCACTGTGCATTCGTTAGCTTCATCACCTAGCTAACGGGCAGTACATTTGCGAAAAGTTATTTTCGCTGATTCATGCACCTGTGTATTCGTCATAAACTCGCCAGTGCTTTTCATATCCCGACAAAATTTATGGATGCATACCCACGCACAGCTACCAACAGAAATCTGACGGTGTGACCTGATGGGGCAGGGTGGCCCCGATAAGCTGAACTGATATACATAACACCATCAGTGATTATAAAGCTGTCAGTTTCTGTTTAATACGTGGCGATTTGGTCACATAGGGGTATAGAATAGCTAGTATGCTAATAGCTCGTGATCAGCAATCACAAATTTACATGGATGCAGTCAGTGAAAATAGTTACCTTCCGTTATTTCTACCTTTGACATCAAATGGTTTGAAATTAATATCGGATTCTAATTATGTCATTAATATCATAGCAGACAACTGGATAGATGTAGATGATCGGGGCAGGTTTCCTCTTTAACATGGGTTTATATTAGAGTCTAGAATTAAGACGATGGTGTTATTAAACAGGGATATTATTGCCATAAATGTGCCCTAGAATAAAAATGATAATTATAGAGGACACAGCCTACTACCACCCTACGTGCACCCCCGCACATATTACCAACACCAATTTTTTTTTGAGGCCTTATATGTCCAAACATGAAATGAGATGTTAACAGTAACAAAATTGGGGGGAACTGTATATTTTGTCCGCTTATATTGGAGTATCCCCAAATATTTATAGAATTAGGAGGTGGGGTTACGTAAACGATGTCGTTGCAGTTCTGATTAACTAATCTACACATGCAATATACCATAAAACAGACAGTTAAATTTACTTTCTAATGATATACACATGAAACTTGATTTTATTATAAAATAATCAAAATTAACAAGAAAACAAACTAGTTAACACGGTCAGAAGAAACGACATGAGAAGACGTAATTATTGGATATATCCATATCTGGCCTATGTTTTTTTAATCAATATATGTTGATTTATCCATATCTGGCCTATTTTTTTTTTTTCAATATATGTTAATATATCCATATCTGGCCTATGTTTCTTTAAACAATATATGTTGATTTATCCATATCTGGCCTATGTTTTTTTAATCAATATATGTTGATATATCCATATTTGACCTATGTTTTTTTAATCAAGATATGTTGATTTATAAATATCATATATTTATTTACTCGAAGAATATTGCATCCTTTTCGGAATATGTGTGTTTTTAGCCTAGACGGAAATCTGAAACAATGAACTTTGCTCTGCATTTTAGTAAATGAAATGAAATGAATGGGGTTTTAGGCTACCTTAATTTGTGCAGATAAACTAGGCCAGGAGAACCTCCCGAGGATGGTTATATGGATGAGGAGAGATGCCCTCTAGACAGCCACACCGGATTCGAAATTCGAGCCCTGGCGGTCTGAAAGCGAGCACGCTACCTCTCGGTCACGGAGGCTCCACACAATATCGAATCTTTACGAGTGAGCAAAGAGGAAACACTTTGTTTCTTTGAACTGCATTTTAATGTATAATTAGTTATCCACTTGACTTGTGTGTGAGGGACTCGAATATGTCGGATAACATTCTATATTTGGTGATATTGACCTTCGATTAGCAACCTATTTCATATTGTTAATATAGATAATAATAATAACAGTCCAGATATTGTGGTTATTTGAGCTACTTCTTGTCAGAATTCAAGCCGGCTTCGCCTCAGAACTTCACTTCACACTTGATTGTTATATTGTTTAATCACAAAAAAAGGGGGCCTTTCTTCTGTTTACAAGGTTGAAATGTGTCTTTTATTCTTCAGTGAGAATGACATTTAATTCCATGCTCTATGATGCATTTTTTTCTGGAAAGCCACAGAGATTTATACGTTTTAGAAGTGAAATTAAACATTTCAGTGTTTTATGATGGGACGAAATATTTCAGCTATATAAAATTTTAAAGAAATTATGAATGATCATTAAATCATTGTGAATTAACAAGTGTTCATCACAGTTTCCATGTCTTTAAGCTAAATATAACTTCTTGGACAGAAACGATAATCCTTGCGCACCAATGTATCAAACCCCACATGACATCCCTCGTTACCAAACTTGCTGTAAACAACAATGCTATAAATGTTTATATAATTTTGAAAATAGATAAATAATGTTCTGTAACGAAACCAAAACTATGTTTAATCCATATGGGCATCTCGCTGTATAGAACAAATTGCACAGCATGACATTGATAGTCGTGAAGAAATATATTTCAAACCTTCAAAACGTGCTTTAAAATATATTTTCTTTATATTTCTCGGTTTGTTCCTGGGCAAGTCTGCATGTTGTTTTCGACAGCTACATTATGTAAAATGCATTATCTAAATGAGGGAAGAAAACTAAAATCACCAATTTAGAGCAATCTTAACAAAATAAAAACATGTGTTATCCTGTCAAGGCCATGTGACACCCAATTCGGGTTCCAACTGTCTTTATTTTTGATCCCCGTGTCATGTTTTAAGTTATTTATGATGACACCACAATGTATGACATATTTACCAATCTTATTATAGTCACCAAAACCTTTGATCTATATCGATTTTAGCAAAAGCAATATATAGTTCTTTTAGGTCATGACACTGAAGTGGTCATTGTGTTTGCCTTATTGCCGCCATCATGGCTCAAGCATCATGATTATCTCTAAAATGATTTTCTGATGACACCATCATGTCGGGAGGCGTAGGCCTACATGAAAACAAAGCGATAAACAGCAAACTGTCTGACTACACCACTATACCAAGCATAAATGAAAACCTTATGGTAGACACCAAAAATGCAGCACAATAAACACATTTAAATTGTCTTAGACAACTATACCAGCATATACGTTATCCTTAGCACGAATTCAACGGACTGGCTAAGAATGGATAACTGCTTAACTGTTTTAATACACATCCGACCATACTGAGGATCCATCATAACCAGCAGCACGGCCGCACAATAGGCCTACCGTGATCATTGGTCTGTACATGATCAACAACAACTCTCCATTCCCGGCTTGGAGAAAAAACGCGACACTTCGTGAATATAACAGATCATTTGCAGAGAAAAATAATGTAAATGTGATGTCAAAACCATATCAGATTATTTCCTGGAGGATATATGAACCACTTTACCAGAAATTATATCCTCACAACATTACAAAACGAGCTAAATGTGTGAAAGGCAAGATTCCTTGTGATAATTTACTTAAAATGAAATGAATCGGGCTTTAGGCCACCTTTGTGCACAGATAGGCTAAACTGGGCCAGGAGAACCTCCTGAGGATGGTGAGATGATTGAGATGACACTGTCCTCGAGACACAGGATTCAAAATTCGAGCCCTGGCGGTCTGAGGCCGAGCACGCTACCTCTCGGTCACCATGTAAATCAAACGTTTAAATCCGATAAAGTAAAATTCGAAATAAGCTATTTATCAATTATTACTGTTATATTTTGTGAACAATAATATTTCATAAACAGGTTCACAAGTACTAAATATATTTGGATTGGAATTTTAGACAGGTGTTGTAACAACATGTATCTTTCAATATGATTAATATATTGTAGAGAACTATAAGAATTTGTACAGCAGTTAATCATAATGATTGTTATCCAAATTCAATATTTTTGTAATATAATCACACTTGACTTCTATACAATAATAACGTATTGTTATTCATTTTGTCATCGTTTATCTTATATATTAAACTTCATAACCATTGGTTGTACCTTTCATTATACAAATTGTGTATACCGACTGACATGGCACTAATAATTATTGATCTTGATTTGATGATATGTGGATGTCAATCATTGACTTTAAATTTGGCGTCACAAAAACAGGCAAACCAATAAAATAATATGACTAATAATATAACTTTTTATATTTTATTTCCGATGTGGGACAATAATCTGATATCGTTTATTGAACGAGGGTACATCACGTCTGGGCCGAAACTTACTTAGCTAATAAGGCACGCATCAATGTGTAGGGCGTAAGTACAAGACTACCTATAGTCTTGCCTTTGTACATTGTAAGCCAATTGGATAGGAGGTTTTGATTTTTTAGTTCACACAATTAACTCTGAGATGAAAATTAATAGATAGTGACGAATAAAGTAAAAAATGTATATTATACAGAATTGTGATCAAATCTTGCCATATCATTTGCAAATATTGATCACTTATTGATGTCAAATTTACACTAAGGGGTCCGCTAGTAAAGTAGGCAATTATGAGGATCCTGGTAATTCATTGTATTTCACAGCATTTTTCGTGTGTCCATGGGTAATAGAAGCATCCCAATCTGTCCAGAATCTTGATTTCATTCTCTCGCAATAAGCGTCAAGGTTTGGAAAATCTTCTGAAAAACGGAAAGACAAATGCAATAAAATATAATGGAATATGATGATAATTGAAAGAGAATTTTTGATAAAGAGTGTGTTTATTATAACAAATGAATATATTTTTGTGTGCGACGCAGCCAATTTATATGTTTTAGTCTCTGTTTTATTACAGCTATTATCCTGTTTTATGAAAAGTGTGATATATAAATGTGTCATATATATAGCAAAACATTTGAATTACCTCACCGGTTGTCATGGCTGTACCAAATTCAAATTATTTTCAACTGACAAAATACCCAGGACATTGGGGCCCCAGAATGTAATAGTTTCTCGTGGATATTCCACAATGGCAGTTATCAGGCAAGATACTAATACTATATGCGTCTCATACCCAACGCCGCATTAAAAGTTCCCGAATCATTCAATGTCCATATACATGAACGACATATTTTAGTAAAATAATTCAACAATGTTCTCGGATGGGCTTTGGTTTGTGACACAAACTACTGCTGTGTTACTGTGGGAGACAGAAACAGCTGACACCCAAGCATATTGACAGGGAGAGCTTTTGCAGCAAATACGGCACACTCACCAAATGTTGGTTTAATGTTAGGCTAGCGTCACAGACGTTGGTCTAACATCAAAACAGCAATGGAGCAACGTATTGTTGGAGTATAATCCATAGTCTTGTGATGAGGTTAGTTACTGAATGTAGTCAACAGTTATTGTATATTGTAGGCCTATGCGTGACCAGATTTTCATTTGTATCATCACTGTCTTATTATTATACAGGAATCCCTTGTCGTGGCTATTTATAGGCACCGTCCCACGTATGTCCATTTCACAATTAGCTGGATCTTTAACTAGTGAGAAACAACTACAGTACGCTCAGAATAATTTTCATAATCACAATGTAGACAAAGTCATTCATGTTTGTATAAATAACTATTTTTGGTTCATTTAAAGCTGGATATTGCGTCAGCACGTTTGCTCAAAAGATGTTGCAATTATTTTCCCTTTAATATGGCTTTATTGTGACAATTATCAATCATTTAAAGCTTGCATTTCTGACGCAGTCACCAGCTTTAAATTAATAAAGGGTATCCCTAAGTAGGCCTATACTTTTTAAAATTTACCAATATTACATTTCTGCACATTTTAATTTTGTTGTAAACAAATAATCAGTTTAAATTGCTCTGTAAAGCCGCTGTCTCTATCAAATACTCAACTGAGATTCATTTATTAAGTAATAGCCGACAATATGATTTATCTCTCACTACATATTTTCGTTATGTTATATAATACTTCATATCAATGTTTTATGTCTATTATTTTTTATCTTGTAAACGTATACTATGTTGTTACCTGTCAGCCACGTGTTATATGGTGATTCTGGTAAGTGCCACTTGATTGAGGACAGCATCCCAAACACAGCACAGTCCTCTGCGCAAGGTTCCTCTCCCACCAGAAAACTACTCGTTCCTAGTACAAACATTTTATACATACATACAGTTTATTCATAGCCCGACAGTAAAGAAAAGTCAAAAAAGTTGTCAAAGTGGCAAAATAGGTACACAAAGGCTGATTTTACCCATTAACTAGTTTAAATAAGTTACTTGATTATGACAGATAGATAGGCGAAAAAGAGGTCATCTCTGATTTTAAATTATATATAATATTTATTTGAATATCTTAAACAAACTGTAATTATACCTAGAACTGCAGACAGAGCTTCCATATCTTTTCGTCCCATGTCTAATATCTCATGGGGCAGGTGACGTCCTGTACCCTGACTGCGCAGTTGTTTCATCAACACATATCTCATCACAGTGGTGTAAAGCCAAAGTTTCACCGCTCTAAAAGGGAACAGTTTGCGAAGAAGTGGCACATTTCCGTCAAACAGATATGCGCACGTGGCCCTGAAACAAATGGTTGGTTACAAAACACACTGAAATCAGTGGCGGATCCCGGAATTGATAGACGGGGGAACGAAATTTTGAAATCTAAGGCCTCAAATGACGCATTCTAGAACCTATTTCGGCGCATATTTCTGCGCCTTCCCCCCCCCCCCTCTGGATCCGCCACTGAAAATTAGTGACATTTTTACATGTTGAGCTAATTGAAAAACATCATTGCTTTTGCAACCAATGGATAAATAAAGTATTGCATTTATGTGATAATGCAAACAGCAGTAGCTGCTTACGTTGATGTTGTTGGTGATATTTGTTTCTATCACGTGTGTAATAATTAGATGGTGTTAATAATGATACTTTATTGGTTAGAGGGTAAATATCCGTAGAAGTCGTCACACTGGCTATTATATGAGCCTACAGATTTTCTAAAATCGTCTGATTCGTTATCGAAAATCGTCTGACAAAAACTTTTTACTGTGCTCGCTATTTTCGATAATGTATTTGTATTCAAATCACACCCCTGCAAGTTGAATTACATTTTTTTTTCCAAAAATAGATCTTACTATATTTATCACTCATCAAAAATAAATTGTTTAATCTTAAGCTGCAAGTAACGTATTTTATTTTTTATTGTTGGAGATTACCAATTTTATCTTAAGAAAACGGTTAAAACTTAAAGCCACACAATTGAAGGATGGGATGAACGAACACAAATTTAACTCTTTCAGACGCACTGAAAAAATTAAAAATAATGTATAATTACTGTCGGCCCTTAACCCTTTAACCGCCAAATTATTCGATCTGAATTTTTACCCACTTGAAGTTGTCTCTCGCTGACGCGATCCATAGCTTTAAGTGAGTGAAAATTATTCAGATTTGACAAAATGGAGGTCAACTGTTTTCAAATATTGCTGATTGTTGTCACATTTTATCTTTAACATGTTTAAAAGGTGGTACTCCCTGTGCTAATAAAAAATGAAAACCCGAAATATGCGGCACCGGCGGTTAAAGGGTTAACATAGGTATTCAAAAGAAGCGGTAAGAAATAACTATAAACACTTTGATCTCCATGGTTTAAATATAAATATTTCAGCGATCCACAACTCAAAGTGACTGAAAATTATTCAGATTTGACAAAATGGAGGTCAACTATTTTCAAATCTTGCTGAATGATGCCAGGTTTTATTTTCAACATATTTGAAATCTGATATGCGACCTGCTAATAAAAATGTAAAGAAACGAAAATAATCGGTATTGGCGATTAACCCTTAAAGTGCGGGGATAGACTTTAGTCGTCAGAATCTGACGTCTGTAGACGTCAGATTCTAACGTCTAAAGTCGATCCCCACACTGTAAGAGTAAAAATATTTATAATGGGCATAGACCCATAACATAGGTATTCAAATGAATCGTAAAAAGCTGAATTGGACATTTATAATGATATCAACTTAAAATAAACCCTTTGGTCTTCAAGGTTTTTTAAAAAAAATTCAGCGCTTTAGGGTTAAAAGGTTAAGGGGTAAGATACGATGTTTTCACATCCATCATATCAGCACTCACCAGTAAAGGCTGTCTTCTGCCAGCTTTCGCATCGAGTGGGCAATGCCAAGCTGCTTTGGAGTGAGCTGGTTTGGTGAATCGCCAAATGTCTTCTTTACAAAGTCTATACAGTGTTGTGAATCCGACACGTCTTCGTCATTGTAAGTTATCCAAGGTGTTTTACCCTTAGGTGACCACTCGAACTCATATACAGTCTGTGAAAACAAGTGTCTGTTATTTTATCGATTTGGTTATTTATAGCATATATTTTTACAAACATAAATGTAATATTCAAAATTAAATCGGGAGTTGATAATATGTGATAATACAGACTCACATACAAAATAATATACGAACAATTTTCCATGGATGTTTTTCTTAAAAAAATGAATGATTAGGCTAATCAAATTTGGCATTTTTAACATGATCAACGTGGCTTTTTTAAAACTTTTTTAAGCTAATGGGAATAAATAAATGTATCAAATTATAAAGTAGACAATATACTTTTCAAAATATTTACAAAATTAATGCTGCTTTGTAATTGTTCGATTCGAAAGGTGCAGCAAAAATAAAATTAGTGTGAACTTATCAGTAATTAGGTTAGCCCTGAATATAGATGTGGTTGACCCTTGAAGCGCTAAATTATAAAATAGCAGTGTTTTAACCCTTAAAGCACAAAATTATTTTTGTATAAACCATAGCAATTAAAGGGTTTTTTTTCAATTTGAAATCATCATAAATGTCTTAGTTAGCTCTTTCTGATTCATTTGAATACCTATGTTATAGGTCTACGGCCATTACAAATATTTTGATTTTTACAGTGCGGGGATCGACTTTAGACTTCAGATTCTGACGACTAAAGGCGTGCTGTAAGATTTAATGAAAATAACAGTGATTTAATCGGCTAATAAACAGATTAAATGGTTAATGTGTAATGGTTGTGTGCGCACCCATTTGTATTCCAAAGTTGTTGGAAACATAGGAACAGGAATAAGGTGCGTACAAAACCATTTCACGTGCTCTAGAGTAAAAAAAACATTTACCTTATAAGGAGTGCTGGTCATTCGAAGATATGTCTCAAGTTTGGTGGCAAATGGAGAGAGAAATGGGGCCCACGGCCCCCTGCCTAGCTGATGCACAATCACTGTATTCTTGGGGTACAACCGACGACGTCTTGATCTAATTAAATAAAGTTGAAATTAAAAATAGTACAGGCCTACTATATTTTTATTGGTCTAGCTTTAACATATCTAGCTCAGTGTACCTCTATTGTATTCATCATCTGCATCTATACTTCTCACTAGGTGTCATCACTCAGTTATAGTGTGAATCATGCTCTGGTGCTAACGCGGCGAAAATAAGAAAGTGATAAAAATCACCGTCATTATCAGATATTGTGGGAATAAAAACAATATCACTACATACATGTCATCACATAGTTAAGTGATAAACCTCTGCCAGTCACATTTTTAGCTTGCTTAGCGGCATCACGGAAGCGTTAGGAATCACAGTTAGACAACATTTGTATTTAACAGCATAACTGTCGGCTTTTGTTTGAAAATCACCTCTTTTATTATATTGGTTATCATGGTTATGCTCTATTTGTATTCGGTGGCGAACAGTATAACACCAGCTCACCAAGATAAAAAAGGAGGGGATCTGAGTTTAGGAAGTTTTTCAATGTTTTGCATCAATTTGGCAAAAGCAAACGGTCAATGAAAAAATGAATATTATAGATGCAAGTCGCACTGCACTCACAGACAGCGACAATATATTAGCGCTATTATTGCTAAGTAAAAAAATGTTATTGTATGTGTTTTAATTGTTCTGTGTGTGTTTTATCTCTTGTACACGTAGTTAATAGTACACGTAGGCCTACTGTACTTGGAGCATGCAAAGGTTGTTTGTAAATTGTTTGCATCATATAAAATCAACACCTCGCTAATGGGATCACTTTTGGTGATTCCGTAGGTGGTCCGTTTGGCGAGGTCCTACTGTATAATATTTGGCCTCACTAATATAGCTACTAATATTTATAATTACTTAGAGTCAAAAGGTATTAGTGCCTTTTTAACGGTATATTTATTTGTATTTTCAAAATCCTCTTTAACACTCATGAATTAAACCTTAATTAACAGATCAGGCGGGGCGCGAAGGGTTCGCCACCACTTCTGATAACAGGGATCCTGGTCGCATCTTCCCAGGCCGGTAGTGTGACCAGCCTGTACTTTATATTTTCTACCGGCAATTATTTTATGTATTACTATTCTAATCTTGGCTATTCGTTTATTAGTTTTTTTTTATATATATATAATACCGTAGATTAGTCATTGATATCATTGATTAGCAGTTTGGTGATAACGTAATATAAAGATATGATTCATACCATATGCAGGCCTTACTGTTTCTTAGGCCTTGGCTACATTACTTAGCTTCTCATTAGCGCACTGATTACGTAATACGTTTTGATGTAATGTTGCGGCACATTACACAATTATGTGTAATGCTCTTGATGAATCGTTAAACCTACTTCTCCCAAACTTAGTGTTTTTGATAATTGTGGTATATACATGTCGTGTTGCTATATCATTGTATTTAATGTTGCGGCTGCAAATTAGTGATGAAAAATTAACACGTAATATATGACCAGTTGAAGGTCATTTACAACTGTACCTTATTTTATTAGTGACGTTAGTTTCCAAATTACGTCTCAAACGTATAAAACTGAATTACTATAAAATAAAAACGAACTACTAATTTATAACATATTTTATTGTTTAATAATAATATTGAAATATTTCAAATACCTTTGACATTGATTTTTTGAAACATTACACTCTCAAAGTACATTATTTTACTAATAGTAAATGTACATTATGGTATTTAAAATATAATACATATCTCCACAAAGAAGTTAAATATTGGTTTAACCCTTACAGCGCGAGGATCGACTTTAGACGTCTGATTTTGACGTCAGAATCTGACGTCTAAGTCGATCACCGCACTGAAAGGGTAAAATATGTATGTCGTACACCCATAACATAGGTTTTCAAATGAAGCAGAAAGAGCTAACTAGCTTACATTTATTTATTTTATTTTAAATTGAAAAGAACCCTGTGATGTCCATGGTTTGTACTGCAATATGTCTGTGACGCTGTCCCAGCATTGAACAAGCATTGGTTCAACATATGAGCATATCTTGTTTATTGTGATTAATTGTCTGTATACATATTACTATGACTAGTCACGCACCTGTTTATTCGTGCTCGTATTTTCAGGGCGATGTAGATGACGACAATGCCAGCAATCAGCAGCAAAGCAGCTGTAGTCCACTCCATACGCAGCATATCAGTAGGCCTAAGCATACTGGATCTAGATATGGCACAAATAATTTGAAATAATTTACTTGGAATGTGTATCTGGATTTAAACACAATGGATAACAATTTGATGAGTGTCATCTCAATCATCTCACCATCCTCAGGAGGTTCTCCTGGCCCAATTAAGCCTATATGTGCACAAAGGTGGCCTAAAGCCCGATTCATTTTATTTCAAATATAATTATGTAAGCATTTAGAGAATCGCTGATATATCAGTTTATCAACATATTTCTCAGCATTACGCCTGATTTGAAGATAATATCGAAATCAATTTAAAAATAGACATATCTAGTATATACGTTCCGGTGCCAATAAAACATCAACACAATAGGAAACAAATGTATTCACCAACGTAAAATTCTTGGATATGCGACTTTACAAAATGTTAGATAAACAATTTTATATCTAAAGTTATAAATTAAACGAATTGGAAAAAGCTATTAAACCATAAACTAGCCTGTAGCTGTTGTTTGTGATTCACCTGACCGTATTCTGTATTTATAACTAACCTGTAGCTGTTGTTTGTGATTCACCTGTCAGTATTCTGTATTTATAACTAGCCTGTAGCTGTTGTTTGTGACTCACCTGTCAGTATTCTGTATTTATAACTAACCTGTAGCTGTTGTTTGTGATTCACCTGTCCGTATTCTTTATTTATAACTAACCTGTAGCTGTTGTTTGTGATTCACCTGTCAGTATTCTGTATTTATAACTAACCTGTAGCTGTTGTTTGTGATTCACCTGTCCGTATTCTGTATTTATAACTAACCTGTAGCTGTTGTTTGTGATTCACCTGTCAGTATTCTGTATTTATAACTAACCTGTAGCTGTTGTTTGTGATTCACCTGTCAGTATTCTGTATTTATAACTAACCTGTAGCTGTTGTTTGTGATTCATCTGTCAGTATTCTGTATTTATAACTAACCTGTAGCTGTTGTTTGTGATTCACCTGTCCGTATTCTGTATTTATTCCCCGTGAAAGTCAAGGTAGAAATGAGTGCCCATAGGCCTATTACACGTACGTAGCCTGCCTATGCAGCAAACCCTACGTCATTTGTGCTGCGTTTCATTGATTCTTCACTCATAGCGACACACCATGGGCCGTATTCTCGTACAAGTTAAGATACATCGTAGGCTTCGGATTGGTCGAAATAGCCATCTCGACCAATCCGAGAATATGGGCCATACCTGTGACGCATGAGGTGACACACCCTTTGATTTGCAAGGGCGCACATTACTATGTGCTGATGAAAATCAGGCGCTCTTTGATAAGACATAAACCTGTTTATATTTTTAACAAATCATAATAAAATCCGTGTGTAACATTAAAGAGAGTTTCTATTCATGCGGTAAACGAGGTCACATTATACAGAATCACATACTGTTCTCAATAAGTAGAATAAATACCGCAGGCGTTGGTTGGTGTCTGGGAAAGGGCTGGATACCGCCTGGTCAACTTAAAACATGTAAAACAGACATAATTATTATATATTTTTGTAAATGGTCAAGTAGGTTCTTGAAGAATGTTAGTAAAATTCACTCAAAATCAAGGATGAGCTATATTTAAAGGCGTGATATACATAATAAATACGGTTAAACCACAATAGTACAGAGGGTCAAGATATATAGCAGTCACTTCACAGTCACTTCACAGCTTACATCATCGGGTCAACGTGCTTAACAGTGCTTAATGAGGCGTACACAAATGAGATATCGATACAATGCTGGGCTAATGCTGGGCCGGCTTAATATTAACCAGTAACCCACTGAGCGCGACAATAGTCGTTTTTAATTATTTGTATTAGCTATAGCACTGTTATTGGGAACGAAATGGGTGTTTGAATATCTAGATTTGCCTATATTGTGTCTCATATAAAATACATACGAGTAATTTTTACCCACTTGAAGTTGTGGGTCGCGGTAGTGAGGCACAACTTCGAGTGGGTGAAAATTTAAATTTAATTTAAACTATTTAACTAATCGCTTTAAAGGTTAAAATACCATTGTGTTAATTTCTAGCACATGCAGGTCGCGGTAATTTATTCAGAGGTGCATTGGGAGGTCGACTTGCATCATTGTATAAAAGCTATGCTGAAAGATACGCCTCAAAGCAGAGAAGGGGACGCTTTGACGCTTCGGTAGAGCGCCTGACTGCATACCTCACCAGTCATGCATGCGTCCAGGTTTCGAACCCCGCTGATCATCTGTGGGGTTTTCTGAGAAATATCCTTGTTTATCCATTCTCAATGTGACTAGGCGATCACGTTAATAGCGGCTTCGTCGAGTTAAGGTTGAAAACAGTGTATCGACGTTAATTTGATGTTATATAATTCTGCATATTTCACCACAGTTGACATAATTAACTACGACAGGACTGGAATATCATCAGATTA
The DNA here is from genome assembly GCA_964017125.1 of Flabesymbios commensalis. Taxonomy (NCBI): domain Eukaryota; kingdom Metazoa; phylum Annelida; class Polychaeta; order Terebellida; family Flabelligeridae; genus Flabesymbios; species Flabesymbios commensalis. The sequence goes on from OZ024912.1 coordinate 16,133,693, forward strand.
TGTGATCCCACTTTATTAAACACATTTGGTATAATGAATTCATGTCAGGTGGTATTTATGCGATCCTGAATCAAAGTCAAACGATAAGATGAAGTTTAATGCCAATATAACATAACCATAGTTTTTTTGAAAATAGCTGTTTAACGAATTGACAAAGAATCATGTGTAACACCACTTTTTCAAACAAATTGAACGAGATAAACTCATGTATAATTTCTTTTTTTTACAATTACATGTAAGGTTGAACTATAATAACATCAATTCAAGGTGAAACATAATAGCGAGTTTAAACAAGTTGAAGCCTAAGGGTTGATTCTCCCATGACAACCCCAGTAGTATTTTCAGTGTTAGAATCGATATACTGTCACGGTCAAGGGACTGGGGTCTGGCTTAAATATTGTCAGGATGCCGCATTTACCCTCAGCACCTGACCGCGCACATTGTAAGGTTTGAACTCGCCCCACTCTCCCTTAGATTAGAACTGGGCTACTTTAATCACATAACAAATCCAAAATGCGGACCAAAAACTAATATTTGCACTTGATGAGGCAAGGATCCGCAATTAAACTATAGAAATAATACGGCTAAATTAGTCCACTGAATTCAGTCCACTGAACGGAGTGTATATCTAAATCCTACAAGTATTCTTGTTTAAACTATGAAGACTAGGTTTTGTTTCAATTTGAAATCATCATTTATGTCTTAGTTAGCTTTTTCCGGTTCATTTGAATACTAATGTTATTGGTCCACGACTTATTTCTTTCAGTGCGGGGAACGTCTTTAGGGTTAAGCGATGTGTATATTATCTAGGGCTAAACATTTACAGTTACAGGCTCCATGAATCGTTCAATAATACTTTTTTTATTTAACGTTATATTTTCTTTACTGCGACAAGTAAGACAATCATGCATGGATTCGATAATTGATACTTCTATTGGTGTTTCTGATGCAGACGAATTGGCTTGTGCTCGACATTGGAATTTTGCTTATCCTAATTTATGTGACATTTGTTACAGTCTTGCTGCTATGCTCCTTGCATAGTGGTTAATGATGCCGCTGTCACGCCGACGCTCGCGAGGTTTCAAAAAATCATAATAAATTAAAAGATTTTCAATCACTCGTCGAATTAAAACAAGCAAAAATTATTTCAGTAACCGAGTCGTGGTTAACAGAAGATATCAAAAACTATAAAATATTACCTGAAGCTGATGTTAATATTTATAGAAAGGATCGCGGAGGGTACGGTGGCGTTTTAACAGCTATCCACACGAGTATTCATTCAAAACTGAGACCTGATCTAATGGTACAGAATGGTCGACATAATGAGATCATTATTGTTGAAATCATTATTCCTAAACTCCCGAGGATAGCTCTTCTGACTTATTACCGACCACCGTCTGATAACTCTGTGGAATGTCCGCAAAATTTGGAAACCTGTCTCCGTCGTATACGAGAAGAAGGTTTCTCCAACATTCTTGTTATGGGTGATTTTAATTTACCAGACTTTGACTTGAATTTGAATGTTCCGCTTACGGATAATAATAACTACTGGTACTATTATGATATATTCCAAGAATTCTGTTTAAAACATATAGTTATGTGCTCAACCCATCAAAATGGTAACAGATTAGATTTAATATTATCTACATCACCCCATTTAATTACGGATATAGATGTTGAACAGGACCTATTTCCATCGGATCATTACCTTATAAATTTTTCTATCAAGGCTAGTGGCCTTAGAAATAATAAACTGACTAGATCAGTTTTTGACTATAGGAATGTGGATTGGACTAAGGTAAAGGTATATTTAACTAACGCTGATCTCATCGACATAGTTAGTGACTCAGTGGGTATACCCGACATTAATCGTATTTGTGATAATTGGGTCTCTAAATTGGAAGAAACATTAAATACATTTGTACCCCGTCGCATTATTCGTGACATTAATTCTCCCCCTTGGATTGACAGTGAGGTAATAAATCTGAGCAAAAAGAAAGAGACTGCCAGCAAACGGGCTAGGAGGATTAACACCCAGAGTGCTTGGGCTAAATACCGTCAACTCAGAAACAGTCTCCGGAACATGATAGATCAAAAATACAATAAATATACTAAGGATTCGCTCGATGATATTAGGACTCATCCCAAAAGGTTTTGGAGCTTCTTAGGATCAAAGACAAAAAGTAAACATATCCCTTCCGAAATGAAATTTCAGGGTAATACTTCAGACGAACCTGAAGTTGTAGCGAATTATTTTAACAATTTCTTTTATTCAAACTTTACTCACGTCCATAATACGGATAACCTTCCTCCCATCAATAGTTTTATTAATCCTAATCTATCAATTGTACAGTTATCAGTTGCTGAAGTCCGCATTATATTACAGAATATAGACACTAGCAAAGCGACAGGGCCGGATGGCATTCCAGGAGTATTTCTAAAGAATTGTGCTAAGGAACTGGCACCTTCTTTTACCAAACTGTTAAACATATCTTTGCAAGCTGGCATATTTCCTAACTCCTGGAAAATGGCTAATATATGTCCCATATTTAAGAAAGGTGATAGAACCAATTGCGAAAATTATAGGCCTATATCTTTACTTAGTATTTTAAGCAAAATTTTTGAACGTGCTATCTGCAACATAATTTATCCAGAAATCAAAGATTTAATTTCTAACAACCAGTATGGTTTTGTCCAACGACGCTCAACAGAATCTCAATTATATGTCTTTTACGACAAAATCTCAAAAATTTTAGGCCAAACTGACGTTATATATCTTGATTTTACAAAAGCCTTTGATTCAGTTCCGCATCATCTCTTAATACATAAACTTCAGACTTTCGGTTTTAATGGGACGCTGCTTAAGTGGTTCCATAGTTATCTAAATAATCGATACCAGCGAGTATTAATTCACGGTAGCATGTCTACTAAACTACCTGTTAGATCTGGGGTACCCCAAGGGTCAATACTTGGCCCAATAATGTTTATATTATATGTGAATGACATTGCGGACAATATTTCAAATCTATCTTTTAAAACTCTATATGCTGATGATGCAAAAATTGGAAGAGAAATTAAATCAATGCAGGATTGTGTAGACCTTCAAAGCGATTTGAATATTTTTACACGTTGGAGTGATATTTGGAAGCTTTTCTTCAATGGTACCAAGTGCAAAGTCCTCACAATAGCCAGATCTTTTAAATATAATTTTCAATACCATTTAAATAACATTCATCTAGAATCTGTTAAAGAGTTTAATGATCTAGGACTACTAATCAATTCTTCCTTAACCTGGAGAAGTCATATTGCCACTAAAATTAGCAAGGCGAACAGAATGCTTGGCCTGATAAAGCGTACAGTCGGATTCAATGCTCCATATAGAGTCAAACTACACCTATATACAGCTTTGGTTAAACCGTTTTTTTCCTACGCATCAATTGTTTATTCCTGTAGCAAGGCAGATCTCAACCAGATTGAACGTATACAACGTAAAGCCACGAAATATATTCTTAGTGATTATGTGTCGGATTACCCAACCAGACTACATAACACCAAATTACTTCCTTTGTCTTTTACAAAAGATATCAACGACTTGTGTTTTCTATGTAAATGTATACATAATTTCATAGATATAGATATTAGACATATTCTTTCTTTTTATAACGCTGACACCTCTAGAACTAGGCTAGGTCAACAGGTCTTGCCTTTAAGATCTGTACGCTTTAATTCTGAATTGGCTGGGCTATTTTTCTCTAATCGGGTAGTAAAAATGTGGAATATCCTGCCGAACACAATAAAACAAATTAATTGCCGCAATAGACTTGTCAAACGTTTTAAGAAACTATTATATAATTTTTACATTGTAAAGTTGACTACGACCTATGATATTGACAACTCTTGCACGCGGGTTACCGTTTGTCGCTGTCCGCGATGTCGCCAGGCATGAAACACTTTTCTCTCTTTTTCTTTTTGACACATCCCAGCAGGCACGGGAAGTTCACCTGGTGTTGAGTCTGTGTTGGGCCAGCGTCGTAGACGGTGGGCCAGCATTGATTCGGCGTTTGATGGGCGTCTCGTGTTTTGCTGGAATGCGTTTTTCAAAACTGCTGCACGCATACTTTAATAACATTGTTATCTGATTATGGGACAGGCCTAGCATAGATATTACATATCTGATGCCATGTCCCAGCCAACAGTATTATTATGACTATGTTTTCTTATCATTGAACAAAGTAATGTATACTGTGTATTTGGCGAATCTTAATAAATAAATAAAAAAAATGAATAACTCTCGGTTATTGTTGGTGCAGTGGTTAAAACTGCCTGCTTGGAAAGTCGGAGATCTCGGGTTCGAGCCCCACTTTGGGCTTCAGGTTTTAAAGAGCCAGAATGTTTTTTTCCAGCCCACTCGTGAATAATCAATATTGTGGGGAGCCTCCATGACCGAGCGGTAGCGTGCTCGACTTCTGACCGCCAGGGCTCGAATTTTGAATCTTCTGGAGGGCAGTGTCATCGCATTCACCTCACCATCCTCAGGAGGTTGTCCTGACCCAGTTTAGCCTATATATGCACAATGGTTGCCAAAAACCCCATTCATTTAATTTCAAAAATATTAATTAATTAGCTAATTATTTAATTAAATAATCAATTAATTATTTCTTTATTCGTTCTTTAATTTATACCTGCTCTCATTCATTCATTCATTCATTCATTCATTCATTCATTCATTCATTCATTCATTCATTCATTCATTCATTCATTCATTCGTTCATTCATTCATTCATTCATTCATTCAGTCAGTCAGTCAGTCAGTCAGTCATTTATTCATTCGCTCACTTTTTTGTCATGCATTCATCCATCCTCCCATCCACCGACTTCTGTTGGTTGATCCCTCACTGAAAAAATTATAATGTTGTTAACAAAGTAATCGAATTATTAATACTATTCGTTGAATCATCCCCCAGTTGGGGCTGCTCTCTGTGTATAGGATCACGCTAGGTTGCACCCCTTTTGGATCACACTCTTCAATGTTGTCTTTTTCACGAGTGTACACTGTGGCAGTTACCTACACTTGAAACCCCATCGCAGTTGTTCACTGTTCTTTATAAAATGGGCAGTAGCTGCTGCATATATTAGGTAGAAGGATTAATAGTAAAATATAATATAATAGATTTACGTTTTTTTAAGTAAATCTAGTTTTTTTTTCTGCGACGAGCGAAAAGACAATAATGGAGTCGGTAATTGGGATTTTTCTATTGGTGTTGGGCCGGTGTTTTAGGGAACTTTGCTACAGTCCTGTCACTATGTTCCTTGTGAGATAGACATGGCGTAGTGGTTAGAGCGTGGCGCTTTGTCGATGTCGCTGCCTGCTGTGCGGTTTCGAACACCGTTCGGTGCAGTGGTTTCAGAGAAATATCATGTTTTTCCCCTCTCAATCTTGGGACGTTGTTTCGATTTTGAGTCCTTGGACAAGGCTCTTCACCCTCAAATGCTTCACTTGACTCAGGTAAAAAAGAGTACCTGGCAGGACAGAGATGGCAATGTGTACGATAAGCTCAATGCGCCGAAATGGCTGCAGGACTGTATGCTCTCCGTGGAGTTGAAATGGCACAACAATGAACAGTTCCAGTGACCAGGGGGTAAGGTGTAAAGCGGATGATACGTCTTCAGACTTGATAACAGACTATAAACCTTTACCGTTACCTTTCACTTTTCCTTTTGTAGTTATCCTGGATAACCTCCCGAGCTCCGGCGTCACTTAAGCATTATTTATACATAACCCTCGGTGCTCATGTTTAAAAGATGTTGTTTTTTTCTCCACTGATACAGCATTTAAAAAGCCTTATGTTTACTGTAGGCTACCAGTCAGTCTATTTATTTATACAATCTTTACATTGTGTAAATTAGTAGGTCCTATAAATATCTGTGTCTAGAAGGCATTGTCATCTCATCATTATCGGGAGTTTCCCCTGGCCATGTTTAGCCTATAGAAAGGTGGCCCGAAGGTGACCCTATTCAGTTTATTTATTAAACAAAATACACCATATTTAACTGGCAATAATGTACATGATACATAACGCGACAACCATAACCTGATAACACGAGAGTAGGAGAATATATTGAAAATATTGCATGGCTTAAGAATTTGTGCTACGATTAATCCAATGTATTATTTTTGTTATTATTTAATTAGGTAAATATATATGTGTGTTATTGTCAATATATAAATCACCGTTTATTATTTTTCACTGTAATTATTTATTAGGCATGGTTCATGTATCATATTGGATTTCTTTAGTATTAGCTTATATAAATCCCGATAATTTTTTTGTACCTACACAGTGGTGTATCTACCAAAAAAAAGGGTGTATGTAGCCTACCTTTCAACTGTAATGGCGCGATAAACATGTAAGCACGTGCATATTTCCTACTCATTAACCATTAAAGCACTGGTTCTAGGTTTGGACGATTAAGGGAAATATTTCTATATTTGTATAATGCCACAGCAGCCTTCAATGATGTATGTGAGGGAACAGATAATATGCAGATACTGCTGCGGAAGTTGGAAGTATCTGTTTGTCAGAAAAGCAGTTTTGGTGAGAGTTTCCTCAGACTGCCTGGTTTACTTCATGCTACATCTGCGGATTGTTACAATTACAACCATGTTATAACACATTATCGGGAAAACGCCACACATTTATTATAAAAAGAAGGCACTAAAGAACACGAAGGGGGCAATCTTGATGTGGCATATCATAAGGAATGTCCTGGGGAATGCAGAAACTACACATTTTTTATTCTCGTTTTGAAAAGAGAGCAGAATTGTATAGAGGAGTACAGACTAGATGTGGGTGACACTGTTTTTCTTGGTTTATCACACAATGGTTTTCGTCTTACTCTTCAACCACCGATGTTACATTGTAAATGTGATGTAAGTGTAAAGATATCCCAATCGGGCTATAAAATCATCGAAAAAGTAAATAAACCATCGCCTTTCTGGAAAACACCATTTGGAAATATTTACCCTAAACAGTAAGTATTTTTTTAGTTAGTGTTAGTTAGTTAGTTATGGGCTAACTAACCAACGGGGCGGGAACCATGGTCTTCAGGTTGGATGTAAACCCGTGGCTCCCTAGCACTGTCCAGAAGGTACCACTGAGGGTTATACTCATACGTGAAGCATCCTGCCACCCACATCATAATCCTTAAGGCCGAATGCGACTAATCATACCTACTGAGTGTACCGAGCACAAATCACTCTGCTGAATCAACCAGGTTAAGCAACCAACTTAGGCCTCATCCTATTTTTTGGGGGGTGACCGTCCTGGGTTCGAACCCTTGACGTGCCCTTATTTTTTTATGTCATATATGACTTTTATATATAACTCTAGAGTCTAGAGTCCCCCAATAACGTTTGAGGCTCACTTCCGACAAGGTGGACTCGAACCATTAAGGCTCACTTTAGAATTCATTAATGCGTTGATGGACATATTTGAATGACATATCACTACTCTGACTTTATCAGCCGAGTTTTCCAGATAGAATCAAATTTTGTGGTGGCTGAAAAATGTCCCAAGCCAAGGTGGACTCGAACCACCGACCTTCCCCCTATGTACGGGGGTACATAGGGGGAAGGTCATTGAGCTATCGGCGAGGGACCTAACTGAATCTCTCTTAACAATTTGACTATAATTCTAATGTGACTCGGATTTCAAGAGCACCAGTCGAATTAATTCATGCCTGCTGACGATCTATGGTACCCACGATTGCAACTATCACCTTGTCGGTCTACTTCTCAATAATTGGTCATATCCTTGTTATTCTTTGACTGACGACACAACGAGGAAGCGAGGATGTAAGCGTATATATCTACAAAACATAAAACAAAAAGAGATGTCCAGTGGACATGTATTAAGTAGCATAATAGGCATCGACACATCATGATCTTCAATATTGATTAAAAACTCTTTTTATCTGACTTCCTTTTCTCCCCAAGCTGCTTTGTTCTGAGCCAGCATCTTCCATCATGTTTCAGATTTCCCGCGCCTCGATAATGTTTCTTAACTCATTTATGTGGATATTGAAAGGTAATGAAATCACATTTTGCGTTAGAAACATATGACGTTATCGACATAATGATGAATTCCACACGATTAGATGACAAATGTAGTCAGTAACTAAGATTCTTTATTCATTACAACTTGCCTTGGAATTATAAAATATAAATGATTGTCTATTCTATACAGGAAAATAACCTGGGCGAGTGCCCATGACAAATGTCGATCCAGAGGAGATTATTTGTTTCAATGTTATTCTACATCAGATTAGTCGAATTTAAAATGGATGCATTTTGGTACTGCCACTGAGTTTGGAAAGGTCATTTTTTGGGGATTGAAACGAAACAAACAGGTAAATATGTAATATAAAATACATAGAAATGTCACCAACATATAATACATAACACAATTACAAGAAAAATATATGTTGTGAAGAGCATTGTCAGTTGAATTAGCTCCCATCAAATTATATCACCACCATGTATGTATCTTGACTTATAGTAATTGTTGGATAAACTACTCATTACCTAGATTCACCAATATATATGTATATATAATATACATCAAATTGACTTTTGTGAGCCACTTTTATTGCATGTGATAATGAGTGTTCCTTCTTTCTTGTGATTTTTTTTACTTCTCTAATGTCAAACACATAACTACTACTGCTTGCTACTGATTTCATTTTGCGCTATATCCCAGTACTATATTTGATGAGTGATTTTCAGGGTCAATTTACAGAATGGCTTGATAATTCACCAATACTGTTTATTGCTTGAATTAGACAATCACTTATTTTTCCACAATATGAGTCGTCTGTGTATACACTATTAGAGGACGACAATTTAAGAAAACGCACATACACACATATTAATGTCTCAGAAAACCAGCCAGAAACAAACAAGAACGATAATTTCACAGCAATTTATATAGGCAAGAATTTAAATAATTTTACATGGATTATCATACCTTGTGATAAGCTTTTTGAAGCAACCTTTTTTTGTACAAAACCTGTTGCACACGATCCCATAGATTTTACTCTTATGCTTAATCCACGAAATGTAACATGTGATGAAGGCTGGATTCAGATGAAGGATTCATCAAAATGCCAGATACTGCTGAAAACACCAACAGAAACTTTATCATTTGTAGAAACGCAACAGATTTTTTCAGCCGTGGGTGGAGCTGTGTTTGACGTCAAGCCTTTATCACAAATGACCCACCGACTGAAATAGGAAAACAGATTGTAGGCCATTTACAAACTACAATTATCCTTAAAACTAACGTTATTCCTCAGCAAAATACTAATCCTGAAGAAGTATTACAATTCTTTTTTTGGTCGACACGTTCATCAAGCTACAATACGCAAATCCTTTACACAGCTGAGAATGGTGATTTATTGCCTCTGACTTTCATAGTTAATATCAGTCAAAGTTGCGGAGTTTTAACATTATCATACTGGAGCACACATTTCCAAATGCCCCGAGGGCGAGGACCAAGATGGGGTGTGAAGTATCGCCGCTGTTCACAAAATGTGACAGGTGTTACTGCAGTCATTTGTGAGAAGCCACTGCAACATTACTCAACAGCTTGCAAGGAGGAATATTTTCAATGCTCAGATTATGGTTGCATATTGTCGATCTATGTTTGTGATGAAGTCCGCGACTGCTTTGATGGTAGTGACGAGGTTAATTGTTCAAATGATCGAATGTGGAATATTTCCGTAACTAATAATATTGTTATACCGAGTATTCTCACTACTAATTCTACTGGGTATCCGTCTTTTATATACATACCTATTCATGCTATATGTGATGGAATCAACTTGTTTAATATTTTGCATCATGAATATATATGTATGATAAAACAACCCATCCATATTGACTTACTAGGCATGCAAAATAGTAAGGGCTTTGCAATTAAAAATAGATATTTCTGGACTAACGACAAAATATGGAATTTGTATCAAAAAGAAATGCAGTTGAAAACTCTACCACAAACTGCGAAAACAGTACACAACAAAAATAATGAAACACACGCTTTTATCATCGAGAAATATCTAATTCCCTGCACATGGAAAGGTTTAAAAATCAATCTAGAAGACAGGTGCAAAATAAGTGTGCGTAAAAGTGCATGTGATTATGGAAGTATAAAAACTTTGTGCCAAAATGTGGAATGTCCTGGCATGTTCAAGTGTGATGGGTATTATTGTTTACATATGTCTGCAGTATGTGATGGACATAATGATTGTCAATATGGTGAAGATGAAAGATATTGTAGAAATATGACATGTCCAGGACTCTTGAAGTGTCATGGGGAAAACAGATGTGTCAGTGAACAAGAGCTATGTGTTGGTAATTCAGATTGTCTTGTATCTCGTGATGACGAGATGATGTGCGGTAGATGTAGCTATGGTTGTCAATGTAATGACTACACTGCCTTTTGTAACGCAGATGAATTTATACTCAAGAGCGGAGGGTTAACAAACATCAAAGGCTTAGTACTTAAAACTAGGAAGTCTCAGCTTCGAATGGAGAACATTAATTTCACAGCACTAATTTACAACAATTTATCGCATACAACAATTGAAAAATTATATTTTAATGCAAAATTATCTTCTCAGAAGATCATTTTCGCAGATTTTAATAGCAATAATATTCAATCCACGACCTTTCTTGATATATCCTGGTTTGATAAAGTTATATACTTAAATTTCAGGCACAATTTACTCACACATTTTGTTGCAAGCAAAATTCAACTAAGTTTTTTAACTCTTCTAGATTTAGGTCAAAATCCGTTGGGGGTGGTCGATTTGAGTTTAAATCAAATCACAAAACGTTTCAAGATCCTCCAGATAGAATTAGACCAATTCGATAAAGAGGTTATTTTTCGATTCCCTTCCAGAAATCTTACTTAGGTGTTTCCTTATGATTTAGTGATATACTGAGTAAGAAACAGTGCCCAATATGACTTAGACTGCATGAGAAAGCCCCCCCCCCCCCTCAATGAAAAGCTAGATGAAAGCCTACGCAGCATGCAAAATCGAAAAAATGTATAATTACTTTGGCATTAATTTATCATACACTGGACAATTTTCATGTATTCAAAGAAATATTGCTGATAGGGGCTTACGTGCTTTCTATGCTTTAAAACGTGACGTTCACGAATTGGTGAACCCCAGCGCTCCTATGTTATGTAGGCTTTTTGATAAACTTCCGGTCATTTTATATGCGTTTGAAATTTGGGGATTCCACGCTTTTTTAGCAGTTGAGAGAGTTCATTTGAAGTTCTGTAAATGTTAACCACTAATGAAATGGTCTATGGAGAACTAGGATAGGAAGTTTTCCAATGCTCATCAACAGGAAAATTAGAATTTTAAAATATTGGGTGAAAATTGTTAACGGTAAGGCATGCCCATTGGTGAAACAAATGTATAATGTATTGTACAATGCAACTCTCTTGTGTTAATCGTGTAATAAATTGGGCAAGTCTAGTTAAAAGTATAATTAACAGTCCAGGGTTTGGACTCGTGTGGACCGAACAGTTTGTAGCGAATGAGCTTTATTTTATAACTTCGTGTAAGCAAAGATTGTATGACCACTATATACAGCAATGGTTCGGAATTATAAGCCAAAGGTCGAGTTGTATGTTGTATAAGGATTAGCATGTATCGTTTTCTTTTTCCGACTATTTAAATATAACTATGCCACTTAAACACAGAATTGCACTTATGTAGTACATGTGTACATGTGGCGTCCTTGGCGACGAATACCATTTTATTTTTGAATGTCCGATATCTGACAGATTTAGACATATTCTACCCAAACACTTTGTAACTCGGCCAAACATGTTCAAACTATTAACTTTATTTACATCCACTCATGGACCAACAGTGAGAAAATTAGCTAATTTTTTGTTTTTAGTAAACCCTCTATATTCTTTGTGATTTATCATTATTTTTTTAATGTTATCCTCCTAATAATTTACTAGGCTCTTTTTTCTTTTTTCAATTCTCACAAATACATAGAACGGCTGTTCTATGTATTTGTAACAATATATATATGTGTTGATGTTGATATAAAGGATTAGTGTGTTATTAAAATGAAATATTTATTGTATAATAATGGCTAATATTTCAGCGACGCCAATATGTTATTTATAATTGAAATAAGTGTCATATTTATCAATGTTTATTAATGTTTATGGAAAATATTTTTGTGTATTTGCCATAAAGTGCACTTCAGTGATTATTTTATAATTCTTTTAAATTTTTAGATTACTATGGCTGTCATGTTGGATTTTGCTGCTTGTGGACATCAGGCGGTGGGGGATTAGCTTGGCAAGCATCACAAATGGATATAAAAATATACTATTTATGTACTAAATGTGGTGCCTTTATTACGAAATACACAATCCTTCTAAATCTATGCACATTTCTGTCACTGAAATTATGAATTCTTATTTTGAAAAGTGATGCCTCTCTTGAATTTAGTTTAGCCCGCTAATAAAATTATATTTAATCAATCCCAAATGTTTAGAAATAAGTACGCTTACATATAGACCGGTAGCAAGAATGTGTTGAGTAAATGAAAAAAACGGCGGCCGTCTTGGATTTGTGGATAAATTATAGGGTCGATAGACTAGAATGTAATTTATGTATCTAAACTAACCTAGAATCCATTGATTGCACATATTTACATAGTAAACCACGATCATCTTGAATTTCCGGGTGAAATATTGGGCAAATTACCTAAAAAAAAATCTCGCATCAGAATTACATACACATCACTATGTGGTAAACCAAAAAGAAATTGACTGTTTTGTGATATTTTATCAGCCATTTGAATGTTAAAAACCCTTAAACCTGTAAAGTGTTATTATCATTTTTCAATTTAAAAACATCAGAAACTGAGATTTTTTGCAAATGTGTCCAGTCTACTATGCTATATACTGGCAATGTTGCATATACTTATATGCCCACGAAAGGCAGCTGGTGTTTAGTCATACATTCTTTAATTTATTCATTCATTATTTCATTTATTCATTCGTTCTTTTATTCATTCATTCATTCATTCATTCATTCATTCATTCATTCATTCATTCATTCATTCATTCATTCATTCATTCATTCATTCATTTAGGCCCTACTGTTTTGTTCACACATCATCAATTCACTCACTGCAGTGGGTTAATGATCCACGAACTAATCTTTTAAATGCCAATCATTCACCAGGTGGCTCTGTGCATTATCACGCTAGGTGGTACCCCGTTTCGGTTGACTTACAGATAGTGTGCATTATTCGATTAATAAATAAAATGCCTCAAATTTACATTTAAAAGATTTGCTTAATTACAACAAGATCGCCCAATTCTCATTCAGACTTACATGTAGTAAGATAAGACACGAGATACAGGATATAACTACTGGCTGATTCAACACCTCATTTAGACCACCGCTACCCGTAGCCGTGTACATTACAACGGCTATACCCGCAGCCGTATATTACGGATAACGGTTGAGCTCCTGTTCCCACATAGAACAGGGGCTCTGGGGACGCCGTTCTGTGTAACATACCAAAAGCAGGGAGTTCCCTATCACTCCACTGCATGAGACAAGAACACGGTTGACGGCTGACGGTTGACGGATATCGGTTGAACTCCTGAACTCCTGTTCCCACAGAGAACAGGGGCTCTGAAAGGAGCCGTTTTGTGAGACACATAAGGCAGTGGGCTTTCAATCATAGCACTGAAGGAGACGGATTCTGGTCTTAAGCAATGAGCTCTCTATCATTACATTGCTAGTATTGGGTGATGGCACGGCGGACACGGATGGTTGGCTAACGATGACGGTTCATGATGGTGGTTTCAAACACACTGCTCAGAAAGCAGAGCACATCTCAAAGGGTCAGTCCTTGCCCTTACTCTGGTGGCTGGCTGTATTACAACGAGCGCAGCGAGCGTAGGCCGATATTCTGTGAAACTCAATAACCTCGACCTCCTTTGTTTTCACCGAGCTGGCTGATACAATGAAGTATGGGGGAGGGTTCTTATATAACCTTGTTTTCACCGAGTGACGTCACTGCGTTTTACAGAATAAAGTATGGGGGAGGGGGTGTTATATAACCTTGTTTTCACCGAGTGACGTCACTGCGTTTCACAGAATAGCGCTACGCTACCCGCTGTTCACCGAGGGCGCATCTAAATAAATGCAATTCTAAAATGTTTCTCTATCCAGGTACCTTGCCTCCCTTACCAAACAGACATTTGCAATGATTATATATTAATGACAAATTGGAAAGGCTAAACGCAGTTTTCAAACAAGCTTAGGTTGCCCTTATCTCACTCTCAGCACCTTTCGTGTTCTAGAGTCCACTCTGCAGAAAAGCATCAGCTTTTATTTCTGGTTGGTATCTTTTTTGATTAGGCTACTTTAATTATACAAAGGTGAATGAGCGTGGTCGAGATTTAAACAAGGGAAAGGGGGGGCATAAATAATTCGTTGTCTTTGACTTCAGTGTGAGTGTACACTGTGGCTGTAGCCTATAGTATTGAAGCCCGCTCGCACTGTTTGACTGAACTTTCTAAAAGGAACACCTGTAAATATCAAAAAGAAGCATCGATGGTGAATTATAAGTTAATAGATTTATAGTTTTCGAAGGTAGGGCTAATAAATTTTATTTACTTCATTTTCTTATATTTATTTAAACATCAGCTTTTGAATGAGAAATAAATGCAAGAAGTATTGGAATTGAGCCGCGCGCAGTCTGTTATACATTAAAGGTGAAAGAAGTATTTTGCGATCTTGAGACTATTGAAATTGGTTGAAATACGGAAGCATAATATTTTAAACACTGATTAACTCATGTTCACTTGCCAAAATATTCAGTTTTGCTGAAAAATAGATTTTGTCTATCACCTCCTTCGCTTCTCTCATTTTTTTTATTTTGTTGTTAGTTTGCTAGCATGGCGATCACAAATATCCATGCCTTACACAGCTTAGATGCTAATACATGTATGCTAGAAAACATGCTTCAGTTACCCCTGTTGATCGAGAAGTACTATCAATAGCCTAACAATCATCATGTACCGAAGCAAAATTCCATAGACATATCACAATTCACTGTCTAGTATATAATTATCCTGATTTGAAATAATTACATGACGCTAATACTCCCAATATCGTTCCGAAGAGACCTCCCAGCAGACACAAGACGTTGAATCAACGTTTGTATAGCAATGGTCCAGCATCGTGGACGGTGGAACAATGTCTAAGCCAACATTAATTCAACGACTTGTGTCTGCTGGGCTTGCTCTTAACAGATACATGTTGTTTTCTCTCTTCGTCTGCATCATTGTTTTCCACTGTCCGAAAATATTATAGTCTACTAACAGTTTATGATTATTTACACTGGATAGTGTATTCAATACCTCAATGACAATAAATTCAGCGAGCATCCATTTCCTATTCAAGACCCCTTCTCCAGACATGTATGGCACAATGGCCATGAATGATATCGTATAGAAATGATGGACTTTGAAGGTCTGAAGGCCAGTCAATCATCTACACCTTTCTTACTGCATGTTTAAGTATATCCATAACACTATATTGTCTCTAATTGCCGTGTATATGACCTTGGTGAGATAAATAGTACATGATTACAATACAAGATAAGTGCGTAATAAAACCATATTATCACTAGACGACCGAATTATCGCATTGGAATGTGTCATTGTTGAAATCAATTTATATTACAATTTTCCAATACATTTAGATACATGTATGCGTTTCAAATTGGATTGTAAAGTAATGTTGTTTGAGATATGAAGACAGTGAGGCTCTAGCTTGATTCGTGGGCGGGGGCCCTAGGGTTGTGATTAGCACCGCTGCCTTCCACGCTAGAGTTCGGGGTTCGTTTCCCGGTCTCGGCGGTTTGAAAGAAACAAAAACATTCCTTCCCCATCCACTTGTAAAACTCAGTATTATGGAGAGCCTCCCTGACCGAGAGGTAGTGTGCTCGGCCCCAGACCTCCAGGGCTTGAATTTCGAATCCTGTGTCTGGAGGGCAGTGTCATCTCATTCATCTCACCATCCTCAGGAGGTTCTTCTGGCCCAGTATAGCCTGTATGTGCACAAAAGTGGCCTAAAGCCCGATCCATTTCATGTATAGCTTGATTAGTATTGTTCACATGCGTGAAATCAAATTATATAGCTACTTTCTTACGACATATAGATAATTACCACGTACTGCTGATCATGTTGATGAAACATTTAGGATGTATTCAGAATTTCGTTTCTTTCAATTGATTTTAGAACCTCCCCCTCCCCTCTAGACCCCCCCCCCCCCCTTCCCACCAGTATTATAAACTAATATTGGAGACTTGAAGGACTTTACGGCGTTGAAATATATCTGTATAAACCATTAAGTCATCATAAATGTCTTTAGTTAGCTGTTTCCGCTTCATTTGAATACCTATGTTAGGTGTACGGGCATTAAAAATGGTTAATTCTTTCAGAGCGCGGATCGACTTTAAACGTCAGATTCTGACGTCCAAAGTCAGTCCTTGCGCTGAAAGGGCTAATTAGAATATAATGTCACCAACAGAACAGCAACATGCCCACAAAAAATGATCGTCTCTAGTTGGCAGATACTTTTTTTCTGGTCCACGTGTGTCGTCAAATCGACAAGACATGCGTAACTATTCATATCATTCTTTTGTGAAGAAAGACAAGATTGAATTACGTATAGGTCTATCCATATCCCTAAATCATCTGTACATGTATATCATCACTACATGTAGGGATCATATAAGCATAACTACTGATGACACGCAAAAGACAGAGCTCCTAAACTGTCACAGTCTGCGCAGTTTACTGAAGTGGATGAGAATTACTCATATCTGTTTAATTTGAGACTAAACATTTGCAAATGACTCATTCCAATAAATGTGATTACAACCGATTAACCCTTACAGTGCGGGGATCGACTTTAGTCGCCAGAATCTGTCTAAAGTCGATCCCCGCACTGTAAGAGGAAATTATTTATAAGGGGCGTAGACCCATAACATATGTATTAAAATGAAGCGGAATGAGCTAACTAAGACATTTTTCTGATGATTTAAAATTAAAAAAAACTCCATGGTTTTTACAAAAAATATTTCAGCGCTTTAAGGTTTAAAACGCCTCGAGTCGTGCTTAGCAGTTCAAGTGTTATTATTGTTCTTGTCAGCTCACCTCAGCTATGGATATGAGCTGAGGTGATATAAAATAACCATTGTATAGGTGAAGTATTGTAATCGTTGGATTCTATATTTTTTAGAAAAATTAAATCAAGTGTAAAATTAGATCAATTATAATGTGAAATATTTGTGTATGGCTATGCGACACTAGCACTAGGGTTAACCGATTTAATATGTTTAGGCCTATATAAACCAAGAGAACAAAAGGTTTTTCTATTTCGTTTAAATCATCATTATCATAAATGTGTCATATTATTAGTTAGCTTTTTCCGCTTCATTTTAATACCTATGCTATGGGTTTCCGGCCATTGTAAGTTGTTTACTTTTAGTGCGGGGCTCGACTTTACACGTCAGAATCTGACATCTAAAGTCGATCCTCGCACTAAAAGGATTAATAGATTATATTTTTTTATTGCCAAAACATTTTTTGCACTTTATAAATTTGATTCTTTGACTTACGTATTACGTACTTAGTAGTAAATAACTATTATTCTATAATATACTTTGCAAAATTGTAGATATATTCAACCCTTTATAACAAGTTAACCCTGTAAACGATACCAACATGGCTGTCCCTGTAGGTCTGAAATGGTTAAAGGGACTGGCCCAGGCTAAAAACATCAAAAATAGGTGATTTTATTTTGGCTTCTTAATATGACCATATGATGTAAACATGTCCATGGACTAGAACTGCAAAAGTTTTTAAAAAATTTCTGCTGCGCATTCACCAGTTAGGCTAGGTATAGAGACGAAATGAATTATAATTATTGACAAGTTGTCAATGACAACCATGTCAAAAATTAGAAATACGGAAATTTCGTCTCTATATCTAGTCTAACTGGTGAATGCGCAGCAGAAAAAAATAAAAACTTTTGCAGTTCTAGTCTATGTACATGTTTACATCATATGGTCATATTAAGACGCCAAAATAAAATCACATATTTTTTTATGATTTTAGCCTGGGCCAGTCCCTTTAATCAGGGAGATAACACAGATCGCCGTCTGTATCACGTGCACATCGCATTTTAACCCTTACAACGCTGAATTTATTTTGTTTAAACTTTTTTTTTAATTGAAAATCATGTCTCAGCTGGTTCTTTCCGGTTCATTTGAATACCTAGTCATGGGTCTACGGCCATTACAAATATTTTAATTATTTCAGTGCGGAGACCGTGTTTAAACGTCAGAATCTGACGTCTATAGACGTCAGATTCTGACGTATAAACACGGTCCCCGCACTGATAGGGTTGGGGGACGTAAATTGCCTTCAGCGGCGTTGTTGTGTCGGTTCCAGAGATAAACCTAGCTTCCTCCTGTCCATATCCACTGAGAAATGACAATCAACGGCTTATCTTGATGGGTAATGTATTGGTCGTTTCTAGTCAATATTGCTATCGCCCTTATAATATCTGTATGGGAAAGGACTTTCAGAACCCATTTAAGCGTTATTACGGTGAGCCACTGTAAACTTTTCAAAAATGCTACACCATACGAAAAATGATGTGCATCCTTAAAGATTGTGATATGGTATTAATGAGAAAGGTTTCACTTCATTAAATGTGGTGAAGTTTCCACCATTTTATGCAAGGAGTACAAGGCAGATTTCACTGATTGTATAATCTACTCCCATTTTATCATTGTTTTCACTGTGTGTACATAATTCTATTTTATTGAGACTTTGTGTGGTAAACGTTCTTTAATCAGCACTTATTCATTTACTCTAACTGTTCAAACACAATAAACATAACCGCGCAAAGAACGATTAAAGTCGCATATAAAAAAAATAATAATAAATAAAAAGAAAAAGACCATTACCTACCAAGAGCGAGTTGTAACGGCCAATATCACCTATAAACATGTGTGTAGAAGATACATTCACCATGGGTTATTTATACACTGTAGCGTACAGAGGGTTACCATGATCAGTTATTGACAGGCTTTAGCAGACAGACGGTTCTGATCATCTTGGATGGTTTCTTGGCAAGCAGTGATTAGCAGTCATTACCATCAGTCAGTTACAAATTAGCTGTCACGGCCGTGACAAAAGGGAGATTTTCTATCACCGTGATAACGGCCTACATAGGGCCTACCACTATTATCTCTCCCAGCAAACACAAAACATTTGTATAACATTTATACATTGTCGGACCAACATCGAAGACGTTGGGCCGACTTGTATAAATGTTATACAAATGTTTTGCGTTTGCCGCCCCCCCCCCCCCACCCCTAAACAATACACGTTCACCCAATGTGGATTGATGCTGGCTCAGCGTCGAAGATGATGGACCAGCATTAAGCATAATTTGGGTTTACGTCGATTGTTTGCTGTATCTCTGTCTATATTTTTTTAATATTTGCTTCTAGGCCCACAGACCACTTTCTGCTTATGGACCATAATTCACACCACTTTCTGCTTCTGGACCTGTGCGGGGGCCCTGGGGTAGTGGTTAGCACCGCTGCCTTCCACGAGTTCGGGGCTCGGTTCCCGGTCTCGACGGTTTGAAAGAAACAAAAAATGTTTCTTCCCCATCCACGTGTGAAAGTCAGTATTGTGGGGAGCCTCCGTGACCGAGAGGTAGCGTGCTCGGCCTCAGACCGCCAGGGCTCGAATTTCGAATTCTGTGTCTGGAGGACAGTGTCATCTCAATTATCTCACCATCCTCAGGAGGTTCTCCTGGCCCAGCTTAGCCTATATGTGCACAAAGGTGGCCTAAAGCCCGATTCATTTCATTTTTGCTTCTGGACCTACACACCACTTCCTGCTTCTAGGCCTACACACCATTTTCTCCTTCTAAATCTACACACCACTTTCTGTTCTATGCCTACACACCATTTTCTGCTTCTAGGCTTAAACACCACTTCCCGCTTCCAGGCCTACACATCATTTTCTCCTTCCAAATCTTCACACCACTTTCTGTTCTATGCCTACACACCATTTTCTGCTTCTAGGCTTAAACACAACTTCCCGCTTCTAGGCCTACACATCATTTTCTGCTTCTATGCCTACACACCACATTATGCTTCTATGCCTACACACCACTTTCTGCTTCTAGGCCTACACACCACTTTCTGCTTCTAGGCCTAAACACCACATTATGCTTCTATGCCTACACACCACTTTCTCAGTATATAGTCCTTGGGCCAGGGGCCGAATTTTTACGATTTAGTACCAATCGGGGTGACTAAACTTTGTTGTGATTTAAAGTTAGATACATATATGAGGGGTCTAAAAAAGTATGATGGCCCTTTCAGAACGGTAGCTTAAGGGCAGTATTCGCAGTTTTAAAGAGAGGGGGGTCTCTGAACCAAAAAGTAAATATTAACTATATCTTTTCATCTATGTGTCCTACAAAAATCCATAATATATCGTTTCTGGCATAATTTGGGTCAAGGAATCCGTTTTTGATGTTTTGAAAATGATCTAACCAATATTTTGCCGACAAATCCAAGATGGCCGCCAATTTTAAGCTGTATTTCTTCGCTCTATGATATAACAAGTTTATTTACGTCTATGATGTTCGAATTTTTTTAAGCAAAGATTCTAGTTATGGGCAATTAACCTAGCATTAAATTAAACTATTTTTTTGTATATCTTGCAAATTTATATAAATTCAGTTCAGTTATCCAACAGACGTGTACTTTATAACACTTAAGGATGTGAGGACCGAAAACGTATCTCTATGAAATGTGTAACAATAAGGCATACATGTCCAATGTTGGTCTATATTATCTATTCTTTTCTTGGTGGAATAAAATAATATTTTTCCACAAATTAAAAAGAAACACTAATTATAAATAAATTAATGATAACAGGGTTCATTACTTTAGACGTTTCAGATTAGATATGTTGTAATCATGGTAATAGTGGTATGTCATATGATTGGGACCAAAATTTAATACCTTCAGGGATAACTAGAAAAAAACTACTCTAGATAGCTTGGTATGCCTTAGACATGAACAAAAATGTATGATGACCTTTCTCAGAACGGTAGCTTAACCCTGAAAGCGCTGAAATATTATTGCATAAGCCATGGAAACTAAAGTGATTTTTAAATTTGAAATCATCATAAATGTCTTAGTTAGCTCTTTCCGATCCATTTGAATATACCTATGCTGTGGGTCTACGGCCATTATAAAACAAAATATTTCGTTCAGTGCGGAGACCGTTTCTATACGTCAGAATCTGTAGACGTCAGATTTAGAGGTATAAAGACGATCCCCGTGCTGAAAGGGTTAAGCTAGTTGTGAGATATTTTTTATGTCAGAGAAGAAATAACTTACATATATGTACATTCGAAATCACGATTTTTTTGCCGCGCGTTCAAAAAGTAACATCCAAATGTAACATTCAACAAAACTGTCACATATAAATGGCTTTAGCTTTACTAGGGGTGTATAGTGTAGATTAATAAAGGCTTTAAGTTAAAATGGCAGCACATATTTGGCCATTTTGTCTATTTAGACCGCGTTACGTCAGTCAAAACATCACTTTCTTAGGTCACTATCAACATTTCTTATGTAGGGTGTGGACCCTGGTTTATAGTTGGTAAAACTGTTTGATGCAGGTTCTTCACCCACTCTGACATCCATGTTTTGAAGAAAAAAATGTTTTTTCCCCACTCGCTTGTAAGCAATCAGTATTGTGAGGATACTCCATCAAGGGACTTCATGAAAACACCATGAAAGACTGAGTAGAATTCTACATAATCTTTCATGTAGACTAAATATATGAGGGTATACAATTCTCAAATGATAAGACTTTCGGAGGAACACCCGAAAATTTACAAATATTTTACAGGTGGAGGCTTCAGCGTTTAAATTAGCAAAGAACCCCTCTTGGTCGAATACCTGTTGACGAAGCTATTGAAGAAACCACAAACAAGGATACCCCAAACTGCAGGTGGTACCAAAGGTTTCAGCACAAAACCATCTGCAGTGAGTAAATACTACCTCAATGCCGAATATATAGAAATACAGCCATAAAGCAGTTGTGTTATTGAAATCGACTCTCCACATAATATTCATTTAGATCTTCAGCCATCACGTGTTAAAAAAGATGAAACTGACATCCAGTATGTTGTAGAGCTACTGCAAACCAGTTGGACAAATCCTTTTTAAAAAAATCCGATATAATTAATCTTCCAGCTGATACAACTGAAGAAGTAGATACGCGTGTGCTGCTTCATGCAAAACATGCCGCTGAATATTAGACCTACAATGATGTTGTTCTTGTGGCAAATGCCACTGATATCTTCATTATTAGCCTTGCATTTAGCACTAACATATAGTGTCATTTATATATGCAAAGTGGTACTAAAGTTCGACAGAGATTGATAGATATTACCTTATAGGACTACATTTATAGTGTTACATTTATAGGGCTACATTGTTACACACGATGCGACACCGCAAGTTCCTTTTCGGGTCAAGGTATTAAGCTTGGTGCATGGACAGTAGTTATAAACAATCACAATTTTAGAGATGCATTGGCAAATCTTGGTTGAAACTGGGCACTGTCACCAGATCTCTATGACGCACTCCAAGAGTTCACATGCCGTTTATATTGTCCAAAATCATTAACGTGTGATATAAAAAATTCCAGGGATAAGAAGGGCATCATGCAGAGATAGCCATATACCAGCATGCCAAATATCAAGCAAGCATATGTCACAGGAGTTTGGTTATCTGTCCTGATATCCCTCGTCCTGATGATGATCGCGGCTCGATTTTCGATGCTTAAGATAAAAACTAGCTCTTCTGCTCCAGATGCTGTGCTAAATTTCCTCTCGTGTAGGCCTATTTTAAGCGTATTTGTAAACTGCCAGTGTCAATGTCTTGAAAATAGATTAAAATGTACAAATGCAGAACTGTATAACCATGTATGATGAAAAGGCACTCTTCGGATGATGACACAGATAAACACCCAAATTACTTGTGTGATAGATTGAAAAGTTCGTTCATCGACGTGTTCACACTTTAAACGCAACATATCCACCATTGCATTTACATATTGTGTGTAAATATATATAGTGTATCACATGATCGGATCACATAGCTAAGCAGTAGGCCTACATGTCGATATTTACATGTACTGTATACCATAATACTGTAGTTTTTTTACAGAGCTGAATGGTGGTAATGATTTGGGTAGCATGTTTATTTCATTTATTTTATCGACATCTTAATTTGATTTTAGCTCAGTTCTGATTTAACACTAAAAAAAACAGTTGGTTTTGGTTCTGTTTTAAATCGTAAACAATGATCAAGCTGAAAAAGAACATTGTTTATCATCATCATTACTGCTGAATTCACATTTATACAGGTGAAACGGATTTAATACATTACGCTGAAATCGAAGAACTATTACCTTCTTATCCTATACAAACTACTATATCGAGCTACCATGGCTACTCAGGTATATACTATGTTGATAATTAATAAAGTTGATAAATAACCACCATGCTACAGATTCATGATAACAACCGAAGAAATATATACTAGTATTACCATGATACAGTGTATCTAATCTAAAACGTCTACCGAAATGAACCCTGCTATCAATAATTTATTCATAATTACATTTTCTTTTTAATTCGTGGAAAACTATGCATATTTATTATTTGATTCCACCAAGAAAAGAATGGATAATATCAACAAACGTTGAACATAAAATAAAAGGCCGTATCGTTACCATGGTTAACGTTCTGAAAAGGCTATAATACATTTGTGTTCATGTGTAAGGCATACAAAACCATTTAGAGTAGTTTTTTCTAGTCACCCCGAATGGTACTAAATATTGGTCTGGCTCAATCACATAATCATGATAACAACCACAAAATAGCATACCACTTTTAATATGATTACAGTGTGTCTAAATCAAAAACGTCTAAAGAAATGAACCATACATGCTATCATTAATTTATTTATAATTAGTGTCTCTTTTTAATTTTGTTGGAAAAATATAAATATTTATTATTTGATTCCACCAAGAACAAAATAGATAATATAGACAAATATTAGACATGTATGTCTTATTGTGACACATTTCATACAGAGATACGCTTTCGGTTCGCACAACAAGGGCTATGAAGCACGCGTCTGTTGGATAACTAAACTGCTTTTATATATTACAAGATATACACAAAAATAGTTTTATTTAATGCAAGTTTGATTGTCTGACCAGAATATTTACTTACAAATTTTCGAACATTACATAGACATAAATAAACCAGTTATGCCATAGAGTTAAGAAATACAGCTTGAAATTGGCGGCCATCTTGGATTTGTTGGCGAAATATTGGTTAAATCATTTTCAAAACATCAAAAACGTATTCCTTGGCTCGAATTATGTCAGAAACGATGTATTATGGATTTTTGTAGGACTAATAGATGGGAAGATATAATTAATAATTACTTTCTGATTCCGAGACCCCCCTCTTTAAAACAGAAATTACTGCCCTTAAGCTACCGTTCTAAAAGGCCATCATACATAGTTTAATTTAATGCTAGTTTGGTTGTCTATCTAGATTATTTACTTACAAATTTTCTAACATTATATAGACATAAATAAACCAGTTATGCCATAGAGTTGAGAAATACAGCTTGAAATTGGCGGCCATCTTGGATTTGTCGTCGAAATATTGGTTAAATCATTTCCAAAACATCAAAAACGTATTCCTTGGCCCGAATTATGTCAGAAACTATGTGTTATGGATTTTTGTAGGACTAATAGATGAAAAGATATAATTAATAATTACTTTTTGAAATTCGAGACCCCCCGTCTTTAAAACAGAAATTACTGCCCTTAAGCTACCGTTCTGAAAAGGCCATCATACATTTTTAGACCCCTCATATACTTATCTAACTGAAAATCACAATAAAGTTTAGTCACCCCAATTGGTACTAAATTTTGATCTGGCCCAAGGACTAATAGGCTCTATCATTTATTATAGTCTTGTGTTTGCTAGATATTTTCTCCATGAATCGTTCTAAGCTTGAATATCCTCCTAATGGGACACGAAGCGTTGACCCAATGTTCGCCTAATGCTGGTCCAGCGTCCTAGAAATTAGACCATGGCCCATCCTACTAAAAAAAAAATTCGCCCATCCCACTAAAACCACGATTTTCTTAACTTTCTCTAATTTCCATTATAAAAAATAGGATAATCTTTTAAATTTTATATCCCTTGGACATCCAGATTATATTCTTGGGTAGTAGGCCTATCATAAAACTATAAAAAAACACTTATAGGCGAGAAGTGGCAATAATTATTTTACTTTTATAAATTAATACCATCACTGAATGAAATGTAACAATAGTGTATGCATACATTATTATTTCTATGGATTGTAAAGTGAAAATACTGTTTTTATTATAAAATATAACCGAAACTGAATTAACCAATTTCCCTTTTTTTGTATATATTATCACTACTGCTGAATAGTAAACAAGTAACATTATTTTCCTACGTAGATTATTACCACCGCTACTGGATGATAAAAAAGAAAAATATGTCAGTATAGACCTACATTTACATTAAAGCAGATGGGTCGTTATGATCCACTGAACCATAATATTTGCATTTCGACCGGCCCCACTCCTGTGGACGTTGACCATGCTGTGCATGCGTTCCATTGCATTGTGCGCCCACAATGTTTATTCTGCGAATCATGAGTACCCACCTAATATAATACCATTACTGGATGACACATAATAATATTTTCTGTGTATAACTGTACCACCACTGGGTGCTAAATTATTTAAATTTCCACCCAGTTGAAGTTGTGTCTCGCTACCGCGACCCACAACTTCAAGTGCCTGAAAACTACTATTACATGTATTTGTTTAATTTTAGTACATATATTTGCAAATCTTGATTTGGAGACAAACATTTCATTCGCAATAACAGTGACTTGGTCGCCTAATAAAACAAGTTAAAAACGACAATTGTTGTGATCAACAGGATGAGGCTTATTGAAGTATATTTCCACTATTGGATGACAAGTATCAATTTGTTCTGTGTGCAATATGTTTGCTGCATTATTAAAACATGTGATGACTAGTAGCAATAATTGAAAATGAGATAATTGTTGTGCCGCAATTCACACCTCAATGGAAAAGAAAACAACTTGATTTTATTAAATATTTAATTTTAATCTCGAAACATTGTTGTGCATTAATGTGACGATGAAGTTTAAAGCAGCTCCTTGAGATGACATCAATTTTTCGTTTTTAGTTTTGTAATGCAGTAGTGATTTTATTTTTTTAGAGTTTTTAGATTTAAAAAAATATTTTTTATTAACATTTCTTTGAATCCGCCTAAAACCCAAACAATTTTTTTGTATACCTAAACACTTGCTAAAAAACGGTTAAATGGTCCAACAGAATTGGGCCACATGTTTATGGCGTCGGCCCAGCTTTGGGCAGACAATCAGTGTTGCCGGTGTATCCTGACTATAAGACATCAATTGGCGGCAATTGCTTTGATCTCACCGTCCAAGAGGTGGGCATATGTGGTGTAAAGTGCTGTATATTGCTGACCTGTTTTGCTTACATGGCAATATACGACCTGGAAATATTATTAACTATTTCACACTTTTTTGGTGCTTTAAAATTGTCTTTTTATTTTTTTTTATTTTTAGTTAAGATCAGTAGGCTATATAGCTTCACATAAATTACATTTTCAAAATTGACAAAATTGAAAATGTCTCATCCCACGGGGCCCTTTAAATGTTTCTTTCTCCAATTAAAACAACTCATTTTATGTTTTAACTTAACTGATTAAAAATGGTATTGCAAATCACAGTACAATAAGTGGTTTTGATTCTGAAATTTAACTATAAAAAATGAATAGAATTTATCAAGCACTTGTGTATTACTAAATCGAAATACTATGCTATTCTAGAATATACTTTTATCCAGCCAACAAACACACTAGCTGTCATGTTATGGCCTCATCAGTCATGTATTTGACTATGATTACTTGTGTAAATAATGACAAGTTAATTATGTTTTTCTCGAATTTGGGGTTGTTTTTTTAATTAACTGGAAAAAAACATCACAATTAGGTATGATTTAGCAATAAATTGTTATAAGAAGCAGACCTGAACGGTGCTTGCGCCTATATCCTATACAATCTTTAACATTGCACCGACCCAGATCTTAATAAAATGTTTGGGTAAACCAAGGATTCTAGAACCTCAGCTAGATGACAAGGAATAATCGTTTTTGCTCTAATGAAAATATTGCAACTACCAAATGACAAGTATCAATATTTTCTGTGTATAATAATAATATTGTTTGCTATAGCACTAAATATTAGCAAATATAGCACTAAATATGTACTCTTTAGTCTTTAGTCTTTAGTCGTACTCTTTAGTCGTCAGAATCTGACGTCTATAGACGTCAGATTATGATGACTAAAGTCGATCCCCGCACTGTAAGAGTCTTTAGTCGTCAGAATCTGACGTCTATAGACGTCAGATTATGACGACTAAAGTCGATCCCCGCACTGTAAGAGTACAAATATTTCTAATGGCCGTAGACACATAACATAGGTATTCAAATGAATCAGAAAGAGCTAACTAAGTCATCTATGATAATTTCAAATTGAATAAAACCTTTTGGTTTCCATGATTTTTATAAAAAAAAATCAGCGCTTTAA
The DNA here is from genome assembly GCA_964017125.1 of Flabesymbios commensalis. Lineage (NCBI taxonomy): Eukaryota > Metazoa > Annelida > Polychaeta > Terebellida > Flabelligeridae > Flabesymbios > Flabesymbios commensalis. The sequence continues at coordinate 16,161,651 of OZ024912.1, forward strand.
GGGTTAAAGCTCAGAACATTGTGTAAACCCTGCAATTATACGTGGCAAACAGCTTTCCTGGTGCTGCCCTAGATGTCCCAGTAAGATATTTTCGTGTTTTCAACTTGAAATAAAGATATTTAAGCAAATTCAACCTCAACCCTTCAAATAAACAACAGGTTTATATTGTGCAATTTCAACATATTTTCAACGCGTTTTAAACATCGAATAAACAATAATTAATTTGAATTGTAAAATTTACATTCAGATTACAGTATTGTGATCTGCATTAAGACGATTCAATACTGCACGGTTTCTCAAGGAGAAGCTTAAATGATTTTAAACCCTCATGGTGAGCATTCTCAAGTGAATTTGATTGCTTTCAAGGTGTCCAGTATCTCTTTTAATGTGTACTGCAGTGTGGGACCGAGCAGGGTGTAACTAAAATCAAACACGAACGGAAACAGACCAACAATCCAATAATAACAGCGCATTACCGGCTGCGTTTCTTCCTTTGCATTGTCACTATGGTCATAGACCAGTCGTCAGTTGGGGGGAGCCCTTGCACTTTTCGTGTACAATTCTGGATAATTAATGGGTTTAGAAACGCACATAAAGGATGGTGGGCGTAGGAGGGCTGATTTAGTTGTCACCCTGTTTGGTTGCCCTGCTAATTTGGGTTTTGATCCAATGCCGGCTCAGTGCTGGCTCAGTGGCGTAGACATTGGGCCATCACTGATCGAGCATTGGTGGGCATCACGCTGCTAGTTTGGTTGGCGTTTGCCCGCCCGGCCATCAGTTATCTTGTTCCGTCTAAGGGGCTCGGTGAAGGGTCACTGATGAAGGGGTGGTTACTGACATCCCCACCCCCTTGTCCCCACTTCGCCGCCACAGTCTAAACTGACCAACGCTAGACACTGACCACTGGTCAAGACTGGACATTCACGCCGCACGAGGCTCCAAAACCCGTCCCCACCCACTGCAATTTACGGGGTAAAAAGTGGCCGTTTGTGAGCAATTTGTCACTGCTAGATTGGAGTAAAATTGCACTTGGCAGGCAGTGTCCTCAAATTAACGTGTTGATAATATAAATAAACAAATCCAAGGGACTCAAACCGTAACACAACTTGCTGCACATAAATTTAGAAAACTCTAAGAATTAACATAGTTTGCAAGTATTATGTTTTATTTATTAAGTAATCCAAAAGGTAAAATGTCTTTAGCAGTTAAAGTGTGGCCCACTTAGTGGTGTGATATAGGCACACAGAAGCTCATGGATGAGTCCTACACCACCTTAGTCTCTCCTCAAATTGGACCCCTTATAGAGACCCTTCAGTCTCTAGAGAATATTCTGCTAAGATGAAATCATGCACATACTGAAGAAATGACAAATATAGGACCCGGGTGTTGTACATACTGAAATTAAATCACGCAGTCGAGGTCTTTGCATTGGCAATTGATCACAGTTTGAATGGCCTTGGACATAAGCTGCATTTCATCAAGTAGATAATTCGATTAAAAAAAAATAAAGATAATTATTACTGTATTTCAAATTACAACAATAAATCGTCTGAATATTTTTTTATGAACATAAAATGTAGCTCGTTGGAAAAAAACCCGACTAAAAAAATCAATTGCGATAATTATTGTCATAAGTTATTTGTTAATATGTTCTGGGGTAAAATAATCAACATAATAATTTAACCGGCAGAAACGTTAATTTATTTTTTAAACCTAGCCAGAAAAGCGTTCAATTACGTTTCTCTTTTCCCACGGATATTCCGTGCGCAAGAAAATGACTGCCCAGAGAAAATGACCGTTTACGGGTTGAGTGTACGCCGGGGAAGAGGGAATGCCTTAAGGGAAGCTGCGTGGGGACTTAAATTAATCGTTCATGGTTCCGATAAGAGCAGCTATTTGCTGACCATATCTGACAGGTGGACTGGACGCTGGTCAATTGGATGGTGATGTATGGTCAAGAGTTGAATGGATGAGAACTTTACACCATTGATTAGTGTGAGATCACTCTAAATTGCCCGGTTTTTAGAATATTTAGGTTTTTGAAATAGTGAAAATAGACGTATTTCTGGATAAAAAGCACAAATATAAATGCCACCAGTTCTACCTAAAAACTCATTTAAATTGCCTAACTCCTTAGCAGCTGGTACTAAATATCAAAAGCAAATGCTTTTGCTAGTTCACAGTTCATATTCTTTTAAAGATTCTAAAATATTGTCAAAATATCAAATCAAAATCAAATCAAATCAAATTTATTTGCACAACAGTTAATAACATTGCAAAATCACATACAATTACATGTACTAAAAACATATTACAGAGACATATTACAAATACATGGTTATATACAATAAAGTATCATTCGAAGAAGTCTTTCCCACGATATATCAAGGTTTTAACACTTTTATAATGAAAGGTAAAATATGATTTTTAACGAAATGTTGCAAATATTTTTTTTAGTTCACATTTGGCAAACGTTTGAAGATGAGGTATATAAAATACAAATTAGAATAACACTTTCAATGTTTTCAGATTTCTATAACTGTGAACATTTGTGACCTAGGCATTGATGTGGCTATCATTGGCTGTTTCTGACAATAATTTCGTTTTATGGTAATTATTATTCAACCAGTGATATTGAGTTTCAAATGGATATCCCAACCAGTCAGCTCGTTTTTTTTAATCATGTGAACATGGGGATCAATGATAAGGTCTGCATGGTCATGTCAGTAAATCATAGGAACATGATGACCAGTAATGTACGTCATCATTGGGGTAGGCGCTCACGAGTAATTGGTGGTAATTTTGCGGCAATTCGACAGTATAATTTAATAAACTATATATTTTGGTCAACAAAAAATCACGTTTTTGTAGACATTTTAAAAACTGTTATTTAACGGCTGTAGACCTGTAAATACTTTTGTTGGATAAGAAATATACAGTTTATTTATACTATGATTATTATGTAGACGAATATCATGATTACATTTTTCCTTAAATGTGTTTTTAGTACATTAAGGTAGAAAACATTAATTATCCACATTCGTGACTTAGTACATTGTAATTCTGTTCTGTTTTTTTGATAATCAGGTGATCTCAGTGCAATGTAATCAAACGGCTATTATATAATTTGCCATACTGCTTGAACAGTTAAATCACGAACAATTACCACGCAAATGTCAATGTTTGTTTTGTGATTACCTTCCTAGCATCTAGTTATTTACTCTTACCTTAGGGTGGGAACTGCTACCGCTTTTCCCACCTTAGTGTGAATTGAAAAATGGTATATTTTATAAAATGCGCCAGGATTTATATCACTACCTCTTTATTGTTATGAGTCATACCATTTTTCATTCGATCATTTTTACTCACAATATGCAATGCAATGGGTGAGTGCGACACGAGAACTAAAGGGTTAATAACATAGCTCGCATGTCTATCTCAATCCAGTAAGCATGGCTTTCCTGTATATACATGTATGTAATTACCCTAAACATGGTAATAATATCAATATTTAATATATAATAAGAGATTTCTACAGTAGAGCTGTGATGAATGTGTGACTGGCATGACCCGGTCATTAAGGCCCAGTCACACATACCATCACTCACATCCAGCGCACAAAAAATGAAGAATTTTGGGCAGTGCATTGTGATTCGCTGGGCGGGCGTCAGAATTCGTTAATGATTTACCGAGAACGCCGAATGAACGCTATTCATTTATTGTGTGCATCTACCTCTGCGCACATCTTTTACATGTTCAAAAATGTGAGCGTTTTTCCACGTGTGAATGTAGACGCCAGAAGAACGTCAGACCAGCGCCAATCTAGCGCTAGGCACAAGTACAGCACACGCTGTAAATTCGTTGTGTTTTCGTTGACCAAGATTTCTCCCAGTCACACATAAACGACGCACAGTCCACACATAAAATAATAAAGAAAAACAATTTGGGTCCGGATTGTGAAAAACGTCGCAAGCTGGTAACGAAAACACAGCGTGTTTTTAACGCAAAGGGCGAATGAACAGCGCTTTGCTAAAGCGTTGAACCATACAGTGCGCATTAAACCCTAGAATGCTAATGTCGACGATTATAGTAACTTTTATCAGTTTGTTTTGTACCTATGTAATCATTTTTAAAAGATAAAATGTGTCCTAAATTTACCATTATAGGTTTGGACGTAATCTCCACAAATTAATAACAAATTATGCACTTAAAGCCATGTATCGTGTGAAACACTACCTCAAACGATTAAAATTAAAAAGTCGTACTTCAGAGCTCCAAGGGTTAAGCTGCTGAAATAACAAAGTCACAGCCTGTTGCTCGAGCGCTGGGCGAACTGCAGGCGTGTGCCCAACGTTTGCATCGAGCGCTCATGCAGCGCAGGGCAGGCGCGTTGCCCGTGAGTGCCCGGCGTCCTCCACGGGCAGCCATGTGATACAATGTAAACGTATTTGGCGTTGATATAGCGTTGTTCTAGCACGCCCTACGTGTTTTTGGCGTTCTTCTGGCGTATACATTTATGCGTTCATATGCGTTCAATATTTTAAACATACCCAAATTCCTTTGACGATTACAGGGCGCACAAAAATATGTGTAGCGTTAGTGCAGCGTCCTCCATTAAACAGTAACGAGTGCTGACGTACGACCTACGCACGACAGACGCTCTGGCAAAAAATAATCAATTTTCAGTGTGTCAACTAGGTGTGACTGAGCCTTACGGTCAGAAAAAAATTCAAAAATGCCGGCACTGAGCGCGCATATAGCGCCCATCCAACGTGCTCCTAACGCATGTCCTGCAAACATATAACGTATTGGGGCGTGCTAAATGCTTTCTGACCTATTAGTGCCTCGCGCTGGAGATGCGCAGTGTATTCGTTAACTTTGTCGTCCTCCTAACGTGCAACGCGGTGGCGAAACGCCGCGCATTCGCTGATTTATACACCTGATTTATTTATAACACGCTGTATATTCGTCTTAAACTCGCTGGCTCTTCTCATATCCTGATCAGGTGAATACAGCATGATGTATATAGGAATTAATGGGGTTTTAAGCCCCCACACTGCCCTGGCGCTCTGAGGCTGAGCACGCTACCTCTCCACTTTCTGAATCGTTACGCTTGACCAGAAATGAAACATTTGAAACTTGAGCTTGGGACGAACCCGCGATTCCCCATTTTCGAGGCAGCGTAAATCAATGAACACAACATGACATTTATTCCAGTGAAATCAGGACAAAATTTGACAAACTTCTGAAAAAATTTGGAAATTAGTTCATGGGCCCTATCTGAAAAACATACTAAAAGTCCCCTATAATCATTCTTGTGCGTTTCCCACTGGAGTGCAAAATCCAAAATGACAGAAAGTACCATAACTGTTTTTCTCAATTTCTCTGAAATTTATTTTGGTGCCTCAATATAGTTCTAGAATTCAAAAAATACACAACAACAATAAATTCTAACTTCCATATTACATGTAGTTAATGAAATAAAAACTAATATGATTCACTAAAAATAACACAATTACTATAGGAAAATAATACATCAATTTCATTTGCTGCTTTTATCAATGTAGCTATAGGCCTATAAGTCAGTTGTGTATATCTCTGAATTCAATGAATGCCATCATTTTGCATAATGCTGATACAGAATAGTCACCCTCGTCGATATATATCACGTCTTTGTGCAGCTTCATTATTGGTGTAGCGACTTCTACGATTGGACGCCATAGGATATTTCTTCGTGGTCCTACTTCACACTCAATTAAAACAAATGTGATAATTCTTTATGTGTCAGACTTATAGATTTCAAGCTTACAAATGGTAAGATCATAATGTTCCCTTAAGTGTGGTAGTCCTTCTCATGTTTGTGGATAGCTCCATCTTCACCGCTGAGTTTGGATTTCGGGTGGCCATAACCATTAACCTTATATGCCCACATAACACATAATATAAGTCAACTTCTGCACTAAATTACATATTACCGATATCGTATAGCTCTGTTTTATCATAGTTATTGACAGTGACATCATCTATCTCATCTTTTTTGAAGCTAGAAGAGTAGATATGTTTGCCAGATCTTGCATGTAATTTTGTGTACCTGGCAGAACATAATCATACTATCATCTTGTCTTATAAATGGTTTTGTAGTTAGACTTCTCATTCACCATGTATGAGGCTTCTGCTATATATAGTTTGAGTCTATCACCTAACATTGAGTATCTTCTGCAAATGAAGCTATCTCACTTCACCAATTTTCATTTTATTTCTATGATAAATTGTAATCACTATGATCGTTTTATCTTCTCTCACCTAGCTGGCACAAAGTGTGTTTTTGTGCTTAATGAGAGTTGACACAGAGTTAACTTGAAATACTAATATATCACCGGCTCTGTTGTATACATCGCGCAAACACGTGGCATTCAACCAATACCGTTTCAATGTTGACCTACAAAGAAGAGGCCCCAGGATTGATCCCTGTGGTAACCCACAAGGAACAACCCTGGGGTCAGAAAAAATCCATCTACATCAGTAACCTGCATCCTATTTGTCAGGTATGCATCAAACCAAGCGATTGCATTTCCATCAAGGCCTATAGCTTTTAGTTTATTTTCAAGAATGGAATGGTCCACGGTGTCAAATGCTTTCTGCAGGTCAATCATCACCATGCCGATATAATTTCCAAAATTTATTTCTGAACGTATATAATCCATAAGAAAAGTAAGACAAGTACCAGTAGAAGAAAAGGTCTAAAACCTGATTGCAATTTCATTTTCTAAGGTGCCAGTATGTCTGGTTGCCGTCTTATGTTTGTTCTTCAGACTTTAGGCCTATTCAAATCAAAAACAAAGGCTGGGTTAATGTTAATGTTCCCATATTGCTTTACCTCCCACCGCTCAGTTGTAGTCCGAGCTTGACGTAAAAATGAAATGAATCGGGCTTTAGGCCACCTTTGTGCACATATAGGCTAAACTGGGCCAGGAGAACCTCCTGAGGATGGTGAGATGATTGAGATGACACTGTCCTCCAGACAAAGGATTCGAAATTCGAGCCCTGGCGGTCTGAGGCCGAGCACGCTACCTCTCGGTCACGGAGGCTCCCCACAATACTAACTTTCACACGTGGACGGGGAAGAAACAATTGTTTCTTTCAAACCGCCGAGACCGGGAACCGAACCCCGGACTCTGGCGTGAAAGGCAGCGGTGCTAACCACTACCCTAGGGCCCCCGCCCCCGAGCTTGACGTGAACAGCATGGTTCAACGTCAGATATTGACAGCATAGCAAAAGCTGTGGTTTTCTCATCTTCATCTATCCAGTTGTCTGCTACCGGCAGACTCCTTGATATCACGTATATGTGCTATGTGTTTAGAACCCCCCTCTTCCCTGCCCAACTCCTGCTGGCCAGACAATTTGACCTGAGTGTGACCTCCATACCACAGTCAGTCAGCCGGTGACGTCATAATGAATATTCATGATGCTTGCATCCCCTCCATTTCGTACAGGCCTTACACACACCTGTTGTCAAGGTCAGACTGGTAGTCTGACGGTCTGACCTGACTGGGCAGGGTGTGGTTTTCTATGCTGGTGGTCAGTGTACGCTGAGACCAAAAATTTCATGAAAAATGTGAGGGTAGCCCTATTTAGATGATAAATTCACCTATAAAGACAGGGGTTTAAGTCCCCACGTTAAGGCATTATTCTAATGAAATGTACATCTGTCATTACGGGATGATATACAAATAATTGATCAAACAATGACGCAGTAATTCATTGCGCAATCGATCGGATGCGCACCGTATTTTTGGGGCACAACTTTACGAATGGCAATGATTACAGACTCTGTATCGCACACAGAGTCTGTTATTACGGACTACTCAGTTGATCAGTTTTGTGTCTGTGCCTTCTTTTCGTCTATCTTGCAGGCGGTCAAACACGAGACGTTGACCCAATGCCGGGAAATTGTTGGCCCACCGTCTACAACACTGAGCCAACATTAGCCCAGTATTCGGTTACCTTGTCGTGTTTGAAGCCACGCTGGATGTGGGCCAGCGTCACAGACGGCTGGCCAACATTAACCCAGCCTTTGTTTTTGATTTGAATATGCCCAATGGCTGAAGAAAAAACATATGACGCAACCAGACATACTGGCACCTTAGAGTGCGGTACCCAACAAGCTTTAGTGCTGACTAGCGTTGGTCCATTGTCAACCATGTTGGCTCAGAATTAGCCCAATATTGTTTCAACGTCCACTGTTTACTGGGTATAATGAAGGGAGTTGTCACAACATGTTTAGCCTATGCTTCATGCTGGGCCACTTGCGACGACGTTGGTCAAACAATAAAACAACATAGGGTCAACGTTTGTTCAATCAGCCACTCTTCAGAAATCACGATAGTGAAAGAATCATAATGCTGTGAGTCATGTAGTTTTGCAATTGGGGATGATTAGGCAGGCCTACAACCCAAGATCTAACATATTTTATGTGGAAGAATTCTGTAGATTTGAACAGATTGTCTCTTACTTCTAGTTTCTAAGATTTTCAAAACATTCCAAAACAATCCACAAAGGACACATAACAATAATGTTTAGTGTTTACTGGGTTGAACGCAGCCCAGCAAACACGAGGCGTTGAATCAGAGCTGGTTTGATGTTGGGCCAGCGTCGCAGATTGTGGGCCAGCATTTGACCACCATTGGGTCAACGTCGTGTTTTCTGGGAGTGTTGACAAGTGTTTCGCACAAAAACGGAATAGTAAATTCCGTTTAATACATAGTCTCTACTGTCCAGAGGAACCATTTTATAACATTAATTACAAAGGCCATTGACACTACATCTATAGATATCAACCTTTATGGTTATGTTGCTGGAGGGGAGACATCTCCAGTTTTTTGTTTACAGAAAACTATTCCCTTCTAGTAGTAGTTAGGTCAGGTTGAAAAATGTCTTGAAGTGTCAAGTGAAAAAACTTAAATTACCAAAGTTTTCTTTTTTATAAAAATCGCAATAAGTTTCAGGAGTAAATACAATGGTTTGAGAACAGTACACAATGTCTGTACGATCGGTGAATACGGCGTAGCTATCAGGCTATTGTGTTCAAATATGCTGGCGCCCAGATCTCAGTGACGTTTTTAACACTCCAGATTTTAAATAGTTACAATTGTAATACAAAACTTTGCCTATTTTAACATATACAGAATATGATCATTTTCATACTGTTTCATTTATGAAAAGCTAAAATCAACCTTACATTGTGAGAATTTTTTATCGGATCATGAGAACAAATATTTTCAGTGTATCAAATTATTTTTCAAAATGGTCTGTACATGTGAGCTGGTACTTTTAATGTTACAATAAATGAACATTTGTGTAAATCTGTGACGTTCAGCACAAACACGTCCTATTTACACAATAATGTTATCCCTATTTAGCGGGAGATAGAAATGTACCATATAAAATACCTTAATTTAAACATGTTTAAAACAAAACAAATCAAGTTTAGACTGTTTTAATATGTAGAGTAACACAAATAAAACATATATTTTGATCAATATGGGTACCCGCGTATGTCACCTTTTTTCAGTGAGCAAAAACCTGAACCTCAATGATTGAAGCTTCGTCATATTTTTTTCTGCAGGCGTTGTTTTCACTGATCGCTTACATGAATGACATTGTCGTTTAACCCCAGTTGGTTCCAATTAACCCTCTCTGTACTAGACAATCTGAATAAGCAATCTGAATCGCTGCCGCTGCAGCAAGTGTGCGCTATGGTGTGGAGTCCGCAATTATAAGTCAATTAAGCAGAGTGCGAAATCGAAAATAACGAATTGTTATGTTCATTTATTAAATTACAGTTTAATTTATCCTATATAATTTGGAGAGTGAACTATTTACTTCCCCATAAAGTCTCAAATAATGCAATTTTGCACTCGCTGCTTGGAGTAGAAATTGTATGACAAAATTAGAATTAACTTTTATGCTGCTAAGACCGTGTATATACATACGTCTTCAAGCATATTTCAGACTAAATAAAATGCCACAAAAATTTGTGACATTTTTTGTAGTAGATGCTCAGTTAATATACATAATTCCATTTGGTAGATGTTTAGTTTTGATAAATAATATTATTTTTCATTCGTTTGAAGCTGGAAATTGCGTTTGCAATTCCAGCTTTAAACGAATGAAAAATACAAACTAGGAGCTATTCAACAGTACAGTGGTTAACGTTAAATGATATATATCATAATACATTATTGTGAAATATTTGGTTTTGCATATATGCGTCATTAGCAGTTAAAAGGTTAACATGATTAGCCGGTCAGGAGAGACAGAGGCTGTGATGGGCATCATAATGATAACATCGCCGGGAACAAAGCGCCGGTCATATGCCACCAATTTACATCCCCACTCCAATAAATTGGCAACTAAAGGCCCAATTTGCGGACTGAGGGTAGCCCTGTAATTAACCGATGCGGAATCGGCGGTCCGGACGGGTCACGGCACGTGCGCTACCGCCAATCTGCATCCCCTTCTGCCGCCATGCGCTGACCCCTGACCTCTCATCCGCCCCCTGGCTGGGGTATCCACCCCCCTGACGCGACAGCGCCACCTGGCGAAAGCGCCCGAACCAATAGGCGCGCCGGTTACCCCGTTTGGAGTTTGGCCGCTGTCTTTCGCCGGCCCTGCAGCCGCCGATAAATTAACAGGAGGCCCGCGGAAACAATTTGAAAAGTTAATGCCTGAGAAATGGCCGCAAATCAGTCAGTATGTTTTGCCGTTTAGACCGAGGGGCATCACCCTCCCCGCGACCACACCCCCTGTTAGTGGCGCCCCTGTTAGACAGCGGCGAGCACAGCTACCACAATCAAGTGTTGGATGAATGCTGGGCCGATCTCTATTAACATTGAGCCAGCATTGCAAAATAGTTTGTGTTTGCCTGGTGGGGTGAGCCTATTTCACACAATAAAATCATAATATAATGCACTTCAAATTATTGAGTGATTTATAGATTGATGAACGAATTGTCGTCGGTGTGATTGTTAACCTTTTAGCTATATAATACCCGATCATTTCAGCAGTGTCAGATGAGAAAAAATGGCTGGCCTAATTCTCACTTCACAGTGAATTAAAATCACTCGATATGATTAAATATTATATAGTGTAATAAATACGCGAGCTTAGAACTTCCTTATTATTGTCCATAAAAATATGCCCACTACGTATGTCAGATTCTGACGTCTAAAATCGATTCCCGCGCTTTAAAAGTTATATGACGACAATTTAGATAATTAAAAGGCAAGCAGGTGTAGTATTCTTCCATCCTAACAGTACAAAAAGTAGATAAATCAATATATTTATTGTAACTGGCTATCATGATGCATGTTATGAAATATTTATTTTTATTTGCTCATATAATGTTTACAATGCTATATTATACTGGTAAGAGTCGACATCTGTTTTGGCAATAATAAAAAAATTAAAATGACCTATCATTATTTACCACTAGTTATTAGAAAAAGCTATATTCAAGAAAATCAGCAGATAGAAAGTAATTAAATAATTGAATTAAGTGGAGTATTTTAGCGTGTCCGCGCATTATTAAGATTTAATTTCTTATTTTCATCCTATAAAATGAAAGAAAAAGGCACAGCGCGATTGAGAGATCAGCGACAAAGTTGTCATACGATTTGTTATAAGATATTAAACAGCATTTTTCAAACGTGACTTTCAAATGTATAATTATAATAATAACAATTAGGTCGATCATTTTCTTGACGTTCACTTTCAAAAATGGCGCGATTGTCGCAACTTAAAATTAGTGAGACCCAATAGTAATTTCTGTATTTGAAGTCCCAAATTAAAGGATCAGTTTATTGGAGACTGGTCAGGAAGCGGACGTCCTCAAATAAATACAAATTTTCAGACCGCTATGCAAATTAGTACCCTTCAAAATGAGTAAATAACCAGTTTCCACAGCGACTGGCCACCCTCATCTGTAACCCTTTGTGTGCTAGAGAACATTTGAAAAATAAAATTGACAAATTGGTCGCAGTTCTACATAATATTATAGCTAATATAGGTCAACTTCACATCTGGTACATCTGGTTATCTTGTATATATTTTCTGATAAAGATGTATATTTTATATTTTTAACAATTTCTGCATTCCGATTCTTGAAGTATTTTAAATAAAAAAATAGCTTATCACAGGATTGAAAGGGCTAAATAGAGCCCCACAGACAGCACCAGGGCACTGTCACAGCCTAGCACAGGCTTCTTTACCCCCGGGCGTTTCCCATGACAACTGTTATTTACCCCCAGACAAAAACAAGCCGCTAATTGTTGCTTTTAAATTGTCCGACACGGTCCAATTTACGGTTTGAGAAACGACTCCACCACCTTCTGTCGAGTTTATTTACACAAGGAATCAACCTTCTCAGATCGAGAGAAATTTAAAAAAAATATTCACACATCGTGTTCAGAAATAGTGGTTTAACGTCAGATATATGTAAACAATCAATTAAAAGTTATTAATATTGATACCGTTAAGTTTGAGTAAGGTATATTTATCTTTTATGCAACTTTATGGTGCTGTTTAAATTAGAAAAATATGAACAATAACAATATAACATTTATTTAAAATTGTATGATGTGATTGAGTTATATAATGTCCAATAAAATATATTCGATTTGACCAGCAATATAGTCTGCTAACAAACTGACACAAATACCATTTCATAGTAAACTATCACAGCAATTGTACAGCAATTAATTAGACATATATAGTAATGAAATCAGGGAACACCATAATGGATATGAAAGGGTGTATCTGCCACTTTACAAAGTGGCAGATACACCCTTTCATATCCAAGGAGACCATATATTTTCGTCAAGCGTGTTTCGTGACAGAGACATAGTAAAGTCAATGAAAATATTACACTCTTTTCGATTTGCTTGTTGAAATCAATGTATCATTTTTTTCTATGCAGTGGTGCACATCCACGCCTTAAATACAGCTTGTAATAAATTTGGAAAACACTCGATGGCACAGTCATACATGGCAATGCTTTTTAGCTTAAGTTTAATTAATTAATATGCATATTTTGACTGTGTCTGATTAAATGTATCAGGGCGAACTTGATCTTATTAATAAGTGTTTAAATCATATAATATATAGTTGCATGTGATCTTAGAACTAACCCTGTTGTATATACATGTACATATATATTCTTTATGACAAATAAGTCAGTAATTACTTTTAATTTTGTCCATAAAACATATATGTTTGTATGTATGTGTATGTCATACATTTGTTTAATTACCGAAGACCCCTAGATCAATTTAAAATAAAAATAAACTATGTCTGGCCTTTTCCAGTCGTGTTTATGTTAAGAAGAGTCAATGGAACCTATAATATTATATATTAATAAATAAACCAACGTTTTGTACCTTCCTTGAATACACTCACCAGACGGTGTTGTGTGGCTGATAAGAAGAAATAATGTTTGTTCAATTGTGATTAAAAACGTTTAATGTATGCCCATGGAGTAGAGCGTTGACAAGACTTGCCTTACTAGCCAATGACTACATATCTTAGTTCAATAAACAACACTGGTCAATCATGGTGTAAAGTTGGTCCGGCGTCTGAGACGCTGGTCCAACTTTTAGCCATGTTTGGGGTAAGTGTACTGTTTGTTGGGATATATGAGATGTCAGACTGATACATTACCTGAGACTATAGGGCTTCATTACACAGCAGGGAACGCAGACACATGTCTACGAGGAAATACACAGTAAATATAGCCTGGGAAAATGGACACTTGTGGTTTGACAAGATTTTTCTGCTTTTATGTTCGTCTTCTTTTTTCGACTCGTAAGGTCAAGAACAGCAGAAAAATGTTATTTTGTAAATATATAATAATGTGAAAATAATACTTTCAGTACGGGCATCGACCATATACGACAGAATCTGGCGTCTATGGTCGGTGCCCGTACTGAAAGTGTTAATAATTTCAAATTACTATATATCTACAAAATAACATTTGTCTGCTGATCAGATTATGACGTCTGGAGACGGTCCCTGCACTGGAAGAACTAAAGCATCATAATAGCCGTAGACCCATAACATAGGTATTCAAATAAAGCGGAAAGAGCTAGCTAAAACTAACTCAGACCTTTTGGTATCTTGGTTTAGATAAGAATATTTAATCGTTTAAAGGGTTAATTGTGTAATTAATACATTTTCAACCATTTTGTATTGTATGAAAGTGATATATATTTAATAATAATTTATTTCTCCTCATATTCAATCCCATTGAGATGTGGCTTGCTGCTGTTACAGAACTTGTCCCAATTTCCACACGGAAGTTAATGACATGTTTTAAATAATAGGGAAGTATAAAAATATAGACCTACTAAATAAAAGCCGAAAAATTCATTATCGTTATTGATTACAATGTATCACGCGGGATGAAAATTAACTTACCGGATAACGTGAACATTGCAATAAATAGTCTTACATGTAAAACCGAAAATTCATAATTGGTTGACAAAAGTGGGACATTAATGGATAATATAATTTGCGTACCCGGCTGCAGAACGTGTATACTGTTCAAGTATCGGGGCAGGGGAGTTGAATGTGTTGAGTACATTGTCTGCATCTGCCGTTGACAGTTCCGTCGTGCGAAGATAAAATGCAGTATCTGTTTACTTTACAGGTAAGCAGATACTGTCTTTTAGCTCTGCAGAGCAGAACTGCAAAAGTACATAGTTGTTGTTGTTCGTCTTATATAACAACTAACCACTGACATTCATCACTAATAATGGCATCCCTTTCCCATATGTGAAGATATCAGGTTTTTGCACCCACATGTACCAATTATGTCTCAAGCTCATAAAGATAATAACCCAAGTCATACATTTATAATGCAAATATGGGATTTTTAATAGTCAAACACTTCGCAATCAGGAATATATAAACAAATGAATCATTTTTTTTATAATTACTAATTTTGAATTATAATTGATATAAATTTAAAAAGAGAGATATAATATCTGCAGTATATGTTTGAAATAATAATTTGCAATGGATCAAACAAAATATACATAATGCGTCCTACGATGCATCTGAAAGCATAATAAGAAAAGGACAGCCGATATTTGCCATCAAATATTGTGATAAATTTGCCTCCATTGATACAAATACGGTAGATTGAAATTGTGATAATCAAAAAAAATAACAGAGATGAAATACTTACATCTATAATTATAGTTATGATATGATTATCCCATATAAGAGAGAATACACCAATATACGTTTACTTCTGTATGCAAGCAGACCATCCAGCAGACGTGGGACGCTGAAGCAATCGTTGGGTTAACCCTTTCAGCGCGAGGATTGTCATCAGACGTCGGAATCTAGCGTCTATAGAAATCAGATTCTGACGTCTAGTGACAATCCCCACACCGAAGGAGCATACAAATCATAATGGCCGTAGACCCATAACATAGATATTCAAATGAAGCGGAAAGAGCTAACCAAGACATGTATGATGATTTGAAATTGAAAAAAAAAACACATTTTGTATCTTTGTTTATATAAAGATATTTCAGCGCTTCAAGGGTTAAAGATGGTCAACTGTCTACAACGCTGGGCAACCTTAAAGGTGATCTATCACCCCTTATGTAGTATGAATAATTTTGTGACAAATAAATCAAAGTTGCCACAAGATGGGGCACAAGTGTTTCCTTATATGTGGTGATTAGCTATCATGTGACCCTCTGAGAGGGTCACATGATAGCCAATCACCCCATATAAGGACATAATTATTCATACCATATAAGGGGTGATATATCACCTTTAAACCAACGGCTGCTTCAGCGTCTCATGTATGATGGGACTCAACATTATACAATATGGACAGTGCTTATAATTATATAGCACTCGCCAGACGGTGCTGTGTTCGTATGCAGTTAATCATACGTTTAGCCTCACAATTTATTACCAAACATCAGGAAATGCTATGCACACTAAGAAGAATACGGGTAAGCTTAACTTTTGAAGAGCTGTTTTTTTGCATGGTTTCATGTTTGTGACAGCCGGCGGTTTTGCAGCACTCTTCATTACTCTTCATAACGCTGAAATATTGCTTTTTATAAACCATGGAGAACAATGTTTTTTTTTTAATTTTAAATCCTTATAAATATCTTAATTAGTTTTTTTCGCTATACTTGAATACCTATGTTATGGGTCTACAGCCATTATTAATATTTTAATTAGCGCTGAGGCCGTCTTTAAAAGTCAGAATTTGACTTGTAAAGACGAGTTAACTGTTTAAAGACGTCACGTGATTAATGACTGATCTTGCTTCAACCGAAACATTTAAATCATTGAGCATATTCAAATATACTTTATTTGGTTGACCCGTTCTCCAACAATCATTTCCGTCAACTGAGTCTCTGGAATGTTGTATTTTCTTCTGCAGATGATTTGCAAAATAATGGCCCAAGAGCAGAAATAAAAAAAATATCGCTGCCGGTTATTTTATTTGTCACAAAACACGGTGATTAATTCTTAAATACATCAGCCTGGATGTTGTTTTGTTCTCATCAAGATAAGAGGTTTTTATCAGCGATAGATCAATTATTTCAAGTGTTGTTTTAAATTCCGAAACCCATATCAATGTCTAGTAAAGCCTTCATTTTTACTACCCGCTTAACCCTTTCAACGCGGTGATCGTCTTTATACGTCAGAATCTGCCGTCTGTATAGACGGGAGATTCTGACATATAAAGATGATCACCGCGCTGAAAAAAATAAAATATTTATAATGGCCGTAGACCCATAACATAGGTATTCAAATGAATCGGAAAGAGCTAACTAAGACATTTATGATGATTTCAAATTTAAAAAACCCTTTGGTCTCTATTATTTATACAAAAAATAATTCAGCGCTGCAAGGGTTAATAAAGTGGTTTATTGAATAAGTGAATTGTTTCCTGTTCTATGTTGTCGTTAGATAAATGCATCCATCTCCTGTGGGTTCGAGAGTTGAGTCTGACCAAGTTCAACATTTACTTTACTAATTAGCTGCTGTCAGTCATTTGACGGAGTATGCCTGTAATTTGCATCTGTCAGCCTCCAAGATGTTCATGTATCACCACATAATTGCAGCTTACAAATCCTGTCGCGATTTGTATGTGCAAATCTTCACACCTGTTTAAAGAAGGCACAAGACGTTGGTGGAACAGCTGGCCAGCGTTGTAACACGCTGGCCCGTTGTTGAACCAGCGCATTATGTCAATGCTATGTTGTTGATACTCTTATCAAAACTTCGCCGTCACTTTTGGAAATTAGTTTATTTCGCGCCAAAGAAATGGCCCTCATTTCGGCAATTACTGTCCCTAACGAAGTGTGCATGACGTATCACTTGCGGATAACGCCTATCACATCACAATAAGTGTGGAAGAATGGCATTGTGTGAATACGTAAAGTGAGAGGTGCTAAAAATCGGAAGCAATAAATCATTTGACCTGATGCTGTATACAATTCTAAATGAAAAATGAGAGCGTTAAGTAAAACACTTCAGATGACACTTCATTTAAGTGACAATAAACGGGTGCATAAAAAGAAATTTATTTGAATCAGCTCACCCATGATATATGGGCCTATATTTATTTTATTGCAGAATAAAACAATTATTATACATGTTAAAACAGCCATTGTTACCAATACTTGTAAATATGTATCACCTGCAGCGCCGAATAATTGTAAAAAAAAAGAAATTTAGCTGTATAAACTTGAACTTGTATTATTATTATGACTACAATAATACATTTTGAGTAGCGTGCAGGAGTCCAAGTAAATAAGTTTATATCGGAGTGTTGTGATGAGTTTACGAAGTTCACTCCATAACTATGCAGTCTACAAGAAACATTTATTCCCAACTAATGTCCACAAGCCACATTACGATAACCATTGTGATGTATCATGAATCCTGAATTACGCAATATCACAATATTTATAATAATAAATAATGTTTAAAAAACACACAATCCCAGCCTCATCTGTAGGATTTTTGGTAATGAACTGGTTCTATATCTGAAATATTCTTGAATATTGAAGCTATCATCTGAAATAAGTCAAACAAAAATAATGCCCCCCATTTGGTTTTTAATCTGTAAATGGACGGTGTTGTACATATTGTAATGCGAATTTCCCGTTACCCCTTAACTTGCTAAGTTAATTTAATAAAATGTTCACCCATTTGAAGTTGTGGCTCGAGACCAAACATTTGCAATTCTCGATTTTTAAACATACATTTCGTTCCCAATATCAGTGATTTGATCTATTAAAAAAACAGGTTAATGATCAATAGTCGTGAGCAATCTCTGACCAATGGTGACTCTTGTGACGTCACTCACGAAACCTAGTCGGTGGTATTTCCAAGGATTGAAATCGTTTCAAGGTCAACTTAGACATAGTAATATCACGGTTAAAGGTGATCTATCACCCCTTATATAGTATGAATAATTTTGTGATAAATATATCAAAGTTGCCACAAAATGGGGCACAAGTGTTTCCTTATATGGGGTGATTGGTTATCATGTGACCGTCTGAGAGGGTCACATGATAGCCAATCACCCCATATAAGGACGTAAATATTCATACCATATAAGGGGTGATAGATCACCTTTAAGAGTGTATTGTCATCTGCTACTTTATTGATAGTCCCAACATAACCAGTTTAAATTATTCGGAGGGCAATGCAAATTAATTAAGGGATAATTTAGAAAGTTTATGTCTGCATCGAAATGAATATAGTTTCCAAAA
This sequence comes from Flabesymbios commensalis, assembly GCA_964017125.1. NCBI lineage: Eukaryota > Metazoa > Annelida > Polychaeta > Terebellida > Flabelligeridae > Flabesymbios > Flabesymbios commensalis. Next base: position 16,180,470 of record OZ024912.1, read on the forward strand.
GTAAAAACTAAAGTATGCCTTCAAGAAACAAATTATAGTAATGTATTTAGTTTAGAAAAACAGTCACCCACATTACTTTCCATATTTAGTGTCGGAGTTACATGTATAATCAAAACCAGAATGTTATATTGTCATCGTAGCATTGAATAATCGTATATATTTTATTCAAAATTGATCTGCAGTATTGTGTCTATAAATCTATGAAGGAATGCCTACACCAAATTCATGATGCATTCAAAGAATGTTGTTTAAATGCTGGGTCAATGCCGCAGGTAGGCCAACAATAACTCGTTCAGCGCGAGGATCGTCTTTAGACGTCAGAATGTGACGTTGTCTATAGTCGGTCCCCGAACAGAGATAATAAAAAAAAAAATACTAGTTAAGGCCCATAACATAGGTATTCAAACATATCTAATAAGGCGGAAAGAGCTGAGTAAGACATTCATGATGCTATAAAATAATGGAAACACTTTCTATGGTTTATACATAAATAATTCAGCGTTGTAAGGGCTAAGACAACAATTAATCAATGTTTGTTAGGTTTATCCTAGAAATTTTAAAGGTGATCTATCACCCCTTATATGGTATGAAAAATTATGTCCTTATATGGGTGATTGGCTATCATGTGACCCTCTCAGAGGGTCACATGATAGCCAATCACCCCATATAAGGAAACACTTGTGCCCCATCTTGTGGCAACTTTGATTTATTTGTCACAAATTTATTCATACTATATAAGGGGTGATATGTCACCTTTAAAATGGTGACACGGCTTCAACCTGTGGTGCCTGTAAGAACGAGAGTAAAGGATAGATGAGCTTTGTAAGAATATCTTTATTATTGAAACGAAAACTATACTATGCAAATTTTCAATTGTCATTTCCAGTATATAAATATTTTTTTTCATTTCACCCAACATAGCAAAGATTTTTTTGTTCAATTTAAAATTATCATAAATGACTTGGTTAGCTCTTTCCGATTCATTTGCATACCTATGTTAAGGGTCCATGACCATTATAAATGTTTTACTCTGTCAGTGCGGGGATCAAAATATTATTACTTACACTACTGGAAATGACAAAAAAAAAAATTACTTATACTTTGTCAGACTCTCAAACTACTGCTTATTAGCTCACTTAGGCTGCGACACTTTCTGATTACTTTGAGAAAAGACCAAGACTTTGGCTATTTGTTTCTCGTGTATTTCATATATATATATATATATATATTTAATTTATAAGATCAACAAAGTCAATGATAATTATTAGGGCCTACTATTAACGTTACTATAAAAAATATATTATGAGGAAGTTATTGAATCTACCCGGCATGACAACTGACTTTACTTGATAACGAATACTATTGCCGAGGCATGATTAGGCATTATACAATCTCATAAATATACAGCCAATTGGCGAGAGCGCTGGCACATCGACAAGATGGACGATCCAGTCACCGTATGACATGTATAATGTCAGGCGTATCTTCATCCGCAGGTGTCCCCTCCGCTATTATTGTCCTCCTTTGTTTTCTTGTATCAGATCTTGATGGCAGTTCGCCTGGCGCTCTAAGTCTCGTTTATTGGCCGCAAAAAGCATGAATAATATGCGCAGGATACATTTATCCTCCGGCGACACAGCCACCGGCAAGTGACTCTGAATAATCAGTTGCCATCATACACCTATTATCGCCCTGCAGTAGGCACCCATGTCCCACGGCCGCGTCCACTGCAAAACGCTTTCCGCTTAGGCAACATGATAATGGGCTGTTCGCCCATTATCATGTTGTGTCCACGGGAATTATAATGAATGATAAAAAATATACCACACCTCCACACATATTATTGTCTTCACGAGCTACAATGTGATAATAAAACAGGTAAACTCTTTATATAAATTAACTATGTCTATTGACCGTCAGGCTTACATTCTCATGGAATATCATGTGGCAGGAATATATGTTTGTTTTTGGCTTGTGTTTTATCAGATATCCCTTTAGCTGGGAAATTGAGATAAAATAAGTATGTTTATATATTAAAATGATTCTGCTTAGTCCAGAGGTGTATGCCCATGGCCAGTGTTTGAATCTTGGCAGCTCCGTTAAAGGCCGTAGACAAGGGTAGGTATTGTGTATCTAAGTAACGAGACACCATACCTGAAAATCTTCATTTCCTATTGTTCCTCAGCCAACGTATTATCTAAGATTATATACATAAAATACGTTTTATATCAAATGATAGTTATTAGAGTGGCATATTAATATCGTTATTAACATCAAGTACCGGAACCACCCTTTGTTTTTGCCAGAGTTCTCTCAGTCGTAAAGTCTGTCCTCTTTTGACCCCATCCGCATACTTAGTCAAGATTTGCTTAATCTTCATTTAATAACATTTCAACCAAGTTAATTTTTTTATTTGGTTGTTTTACTAATTCATTTCAACAAATACTGATATTTTGACCATGATTTAAATTTAACCCTTTAATCGCCGGTGTCGCATATATGCGACACCCATAGCTCTACCCTATGCCGCCGGTGTCTCATATATAGGGCAGTTTAAAACGTGACACCAATCAGCAAGAATCGTTGACCATCATTTTGTGAGATCTGGATAATTTTCACTCGCTTGAAGTTGTGGATCGCGTCAGCGAGACACAACTTCAAGTGGGTGAAAATTCCGATTTTTTAATTTGGCGGTTAAAGGGTTAAAAAAATGCGATTGACTTATTCACCCTTAAAGAGCTGAAATATTGTTATATAAATCCAGAGACCAAAAGTTTTTTTTCAAATTTGAAATCACCATAAATGTTGTAGTTAGCTCTTTTTGGTTTATTTGAATACCCATGTTATGGGCCCACAGCCATTATGAACAGTATTACTCTTGCAGTACCTATGCCACTGAACAAAATGAATGTATTGATTCATATTTCTATATGATATCTAATTTTCATGGTGCAGTGTGTGAAAGTTTTCTATTTAGGACATATATCACTTAAATGTCATTGCCCTCTGAAATATTGTCCTCTCAATGTCATACAAGGGCAAAGGTAAAATGACATTTTATGCATATATGGCTGGGTGTGACACGGTGTGATAATAGCAAGTGAAGAAAACTATAGGTTTAACAAAATAAATTGCATTGACTTGCTTTCGTTTCACGTCCCAAGGGCAACTAAGGTAAATAGTAAATATGGTACTGTATGCCCATGATAGATTTTTACATATTTATAGAAAATAAAAACCATAGCTCTTTTTTACATATTTGCAAGTTTCATACCCATTCTATGGGGAACAAGATAATTTGGTCAACAACAAAAGCGGCGGCGATGGCGAACACCGAGCAAAAGCTACAATCAGACCCATAGGGAGGGGGGGGGGTAATGATATAATTTGCATCAGTTTCTTTGTTATATGATAGCTGAAAAATGATCAATATACTATGTTCTAATAAATTATACTATTCTAATTAAGCTACGCTTATTTACTTTTTACTAGTATGACCTTATAAATTCCTGTTTGTGTACTATCTATTTGAACATTGAATTTCCTTAATATGATATCAAAAATGCCTTTTTTGTGTAAAAAAAACAAAACGAAATACAACAGCCTTTTTTGTATACTATTGATTTATGAGGTATGTTTAACGTGTTCTGAAAACAGCTGTCAAACACTGACCACAAGTTCCATGTTCTGCTTTCACATTGACCCTTTAACCCCGGTCCCAATTATTTTATTATTTTTATTTTTACTAGCACATGAATTGCCACTTTTAAAACATCTTATTCAGTAAGATTTGAAAACAGTTAACCTCCATTTTGTCAAAACTGAACAATTTTCACTCACTTGAATTTGTGGATCGCGTCAGCGAGAAACAACTTCAAGTGAGTGAAAATTCCAATTAAATAATTTGGCGGTTAAAGGGTTAACCATCTAAGTACCTTGTCGCACTTATGAACCACGATTTGATTAGAATGTGTTCTAATCAAATCATTAAAAATTTCAGTTAAGTTGGCGAAAAAATCAGACAAATAGCCACCATGCAGGTCGTGAAGGGGTAACAAGGATAAAAGAGGAGAAGAGAAGTTAACAAGATGCACAGGAGAGAGGTATTAAATTTCATTAAATTAGGCCTGTCTCAAAGAGACGAATTGACAATTACCAGAGTTATTAGCGCGTTGTAACACTTTGGACGCTGAGATGTCTAAATGATGTGGAGTATAGGGGCCTAAGTGGGATATGCCGGTACTATTGGCACAGCATAACCCTTTCACCACTAATCACAAATAAAATGCTTATAGGTCCGTTTTATTAACTTATTAACCCTATAAGTCCACACGATGCATAAAAGCAACATTTTACATCCCAGAAAACAAACTTAGTTTTCCTACAATAAAGGATTTTAGAACGAAATTATCATGAAACTAATTTATCAATGCATGGCAGATTTCTTCAATTTTTAAACCACATCAAATCATCAAATCACTAATATTGCGAATGACTTATGTGTTTAAACATCAAGATTTATAAATATTTAGTCTTAAACTTAACAAATATGAATAATTTTGACCCAGTTAAAGTTGTGGGTCGTGGTAGCGAGGCATAACGTTATGTCGGTGAAAATTTAGAATAGATAATTTCGCTGACAAAGGGTTAACATTATATGGCTGTATCTGTATAATGAGTTAATGTCTTTGTAATGTTCTATTAATCGCCAATATTTTATAATTAAATTACCATCATAAAACATTCCCCATTACTTTTTATTATTCTGGAGTATAATATAAACTAATTCTAAGGAAATATAAAATAATCAAGTTAATAAAGTTGAAAATAATCTGCTCTAATCTGAACGAGGCAGCACCTGCTCACAGTCATCAGAAAATATTTGTTTTTTATTATTATTAATTGTTGAATACTATTTTCAAAGTTGCAAATTATTCGGCTGAAACTATTTAACATTGTAATGTATCACAATAAACTATATGTTATTGTAATCAGTGTAGTACTGGTGTGACAAGGTGACACTTTTACTATTACTTAGAGGAGATCCAGCGTCAGATAAGACTCCGCGTACAGTGACACTATACACTCCAGGGTTGGTGTCCTCAAAGAGACTCAGCCAGATGTTGGCCATGTGACTGGTCGAAATGGCCATCTCGACCAAATCACATGGCTAACATCTATGTCAAATTCTTTGAGAATACCCTCTTGATTTACATGAACGAGAGATAGATATATTGCATCAATAAATCGTCGCCCTACCCACCAATACACTCTAGGTGGCATTTTGTAAATTAGATATCACGACACATAATCTGAAGTGATACTTAATAATTCGTATACAATATTCTAGAAAACACACTGAAATCGTGTAAAATGCAAAATTCCGGGGAAAAAAACAAAATTCTATAACTGGATAAAAGCGTATGGACATCACTGTTGAACAAAAATGATAATTTGCCAATTAATGTTTACAAAATATTTTGTAATCGATTAGTAATAAAAAATGTTCAACCTAAATGTTTCCTAAATAATATTTACACCTCATAATGTTCTCTAAATCCAACTTATAATCACATTCCAAACATGTTTCGTCATTGTTTTAAACAAATGCCTTTTAAAGTATGTAGCAGGAAACCCAATGGGCTTTCAATATATATTGCGTCGACTTTGGCCCACAGTTTGACAGATGTTTTTGAGGCTGGCCCAGCTTTTAGACCGCACTAGGCCACAGTTAACTGGACAACGACGGTCCATAAACGGCCCAGACGGGATCATTCGGGCGATACTAAGTGACACTGATGTGAGAGTAAAAACGGCAGGCGATATTTATACGTTTGACGTACACAACTGTCATGAGTTGTTTCAAAGTAGTGTGTTGAATGTAGCAATTTGCGGGTGTGGTTGAGAGATACCGGGTTATGTTTACTTTGTTAGATAAATGGTTACTTTATGGGACCAGAAATACATTTGAACGTTAGTTTAGAAAACGTTGTTATAAATAATATAATAGTGTGCAAATTATAGTATACTCTAATATAACTTTAAAACTGCTTCCCAATCGACTTAACCTGTTATAAACAGAAATCGAGAGGTGTATTATAGGCAATATTGTCAAAATTGCAAAACGCATATGTAATAAAAGACAAGAAATACAACGGTCATCATAAGTAAACTGAAAAGTCAAAGTCATTTAGTGTTATTCATAGAAAAAATTGTCAAAATGTCTAAACACTAATTACTGATGATTCTGCCAAGTATTGAGTTTGTGACAACTATCACTATAACTATATATATAGGTGATCAGTCTGTCTCTCTAATAATCCAATCACACAATTAATAACATTCTTACTGAATACGGTTTGCATATCTGCCCCTCTCTACCCCCCCCCCCACCAACCCCCCCCCCCCCCCACATGAAGTATTTCTTGTTGTGAGAGTGACAGTGAGGGCAGAGTGTTTGTGAGCTGTCATTGTCTTGGGGTGTTTAAGGCTCATTACCTGTGTTATGGCGCCCATTTATCATGCCCTAGTTCTCCATGTCACACGTACGAATAGCCTTAACCATTGTACCACTGAAACCGTATATATACTACGGTTTGAAGCATACATGTATCTTAGATCAACATAAATGGCACAAAATTTTATAAAATACTTGTCGTGTATACTTAGTTAATCCAATAATTCAATACTTCAGATGTCTATTTTTCATAGATATAAATATTTTTTGTCATTTGAAGCTGGAATTTCAGAGAGGCATATTAAAGTACCTGTAATGCTATGCTATTTTTCATTCGATAATTTTTATTCAAAATACAACGTGATGCATAAATTCAACGAGGCCAAATGCAAATATTAAAAAAAATAGATTACTAAGGGTTAAGTTATAAATTAGCCATAAAGTTGAACAATGGTACGTACAATTTTTTTGAAAACTGTTTTTATTGTAGTAAAAATATTCCGTGGAATATCCAAAAATGTGCCGTGCATTCATAAACGCCTACTTCCAATGATGACATGCAATCCATGTTAACTTCACTGGTCATCGTGCTCACATGATTTTTTGACGTAAACATGAAAAACTCATTGGCCACAACGTTCACATGTTTTTAAACAGCGAGCTCACTAGTTTAAATACTTATGCAAAAATCACTGGTCGATTATTAAAAGTTCACATTTTGCTCTAAATTAGAAAAATGTTGAAAAATTGACTGCAATTCCTATAGATACTATTTTATCTATATCAAATGTGAACTGAACCGTTCAAGTGACAGATTAGATCATTACAGTAACACGCTTTAAGATTTATAGCTATATCCAGATATTTTTACTCTAGTTCCATACAACAAGTTTAGAAAATAATGACAAAAGCTTGGTTACATATACAAACAAAGCTGACATTTCTTTGTGTTCTGTGATATAAATAACTCACTATATAGTACATTGTATACTTAATACAAATACGGACGACATATATGATCGTACACATCAAAAAGTAGCCTCAGTGTATTACAAGGGAACATAATATTAGAACACGTACAGTGAAGACAATATGATTGTATACATGTATTTGCATTGTCATTTGTTTGGGTCAAACAGGAATATTGCTGCCAAAACACTGCGCTGATAGCCAATTCAGAGCGGGCGATGCCTTAACCCTTTCGAGCCTGAATTTACCATTGTCATCTTCATCCACTACAAGCCGCGAATTGCTGTCGCAATTCTCGACTTGTAGTGGATGAAGATGATTTGATGTGGTTCAAAAATTAAAGAAAATTGCCATGTAATGGTAAACCAGTTTCATGGAAATTTTCGTTCTAAAAACCTTTATTGTAGGAAAATTAGGTCTGTTTTCAGGGATGTAAAATGATGCTTTAATGCATCGTGAGGACTTAAAGGGTTAACTGTTGTGGAACTGTTTTTGCGAGCTCACATATATTATCTGAAACTACTAAAACTTTTTCTATTTAGTTGATGATTTGCAATCCTGCCAAATGATTAGATCTGACTAAGATGTATTAAAAGCTCCATAAAGTCTCAATACCTTCCCAGCATAATCGTTCATTATGTTTGTATAAATGCAAGATTCCAGTGTTTAACAAGCTGAGATCAATTGTATCAAATTCAGAAGTAGTGCGTAGCCATTGTTTTAATAGCACGGCTATCATGGCTGGTTATTATGTGAAACGCAGTGACGTCACTCGGTGAAAACAAGGTTATAGAACACCCCCTACACCATACTTTATTCTGTGAAACGCAGTGACGTCACTCGGTGAAAATAAGGTTATATAAGAACCCTCCCCCATACTTCATTGTATTAGCCAGCTCGGTAAAAACAATGGAGGTCGAGATTATTGAGTTTCACAGATACATGACATTGGACAGATGTAGCTGTTGGCGATACATGAACTAAGTCAACACGTAATACCGTCCCAAGCCTACCCATGCACTGTAAATGCTGGCCGTCAATGTGTAAAAATCTAGTATTACATCCGTCAACTACACACAATACCATTGTATCAATCTTAACTAGCTGGTGCACAATCCCAGAAAACAAGATACGCCCACCTTATGTATAGGATAAAGCCTTCGGAGTGGTACATTCTTAGCTGTGGAAAAGGCCTAGGCCGAAGACTGAGACCTTTTTCACAGCTAAGAATGTACCGCTCCGAGGGTTTTAAATGACTTAAAACACATCCGATCATAATGAGGATCCCTCATAATCAACAGCTCGGTCACACCTGACTGATTATAGCACCATAGGCCTACCGTGATCATTGGTCTGCACTTGATCAACAATAACACTCCATTCCCGGTTGGACAGAGATATTAATGTAGTGGTGTGTTTCAAGACTCTTCAATGTGAGCTCATTCTCTTGGTTTGTGACGTCACGGGTCGTGCGCTCCGCACAGACCTGAGGAAGTTTTTATTTTTATTAATAATTGATGACACGTGGACCTATATTATTAATGATCCTGTATACTTTTACTTGTCAGCTAATATATTCGCTTTATCACTGATGGTAGTTGTCAAATACTATTGTAAAGGTCAAATGTATATAATGTTTGGCCCGAGTATGGTATTCTACACCCTAATTTAAATAAATGTTGAATGACGGCGTAGATTGGCCGAGCTCGTCAAGTGAAAAGCCGAGGCACTCTTCCATTTGTCGGGGGTATAATACTGGCTTTGGTCCAGATTTTTTCTACTCCAAATTTTAAATAAATTTGAAGGTAATGAAACTATCGGAATAGCCGGCATTTCATTGTTTTTTAATTATATAATTTAGTGTGGAATACAGTTGCATTTTTTTTTAGGAAATAAAACAGAGAAATAAAATCACGTTTTGTTTTTTGCCCAAATGATACTATTTTTAGTTAAATTATATGTACCGTTTTTTGTTCATAGTGATGGCTAATCTATAAATTAACGCTGTGTAGTCAAACCCTTTTGCATTTTACAGTTAGGGTGAATTATCGTGGCACGTTGACTGAAATTTAGATACTCGTTTTTTATGTCAATATATGTGCGTCGTAATTAATATAATTTGCATTGATTTTTAGATGTTTAAAGTTGTGTGAATAATGAGGAACGATGAATATAGACTCATAATGTACATCATATGACAGAAGGGGTTGTTTTTTAATATGAAAACAAACTCTGCTTCTAATCCAAATTATAGATTCGTTTATGTTTTTAGCACGTGGATGATTTAGTTTTTTTTTGTTTGCGCGATGATAAGACATTAAGCAGAATCCTCTATACATTAGATAGAGAAGTCACGTGGTGTCTTTTTTTTGAGGAATTGTCAGTACAATTAATATCCCAACAGTACTAGCACAACACACATAAACAGAACAGAAAATGAGAAAACGCCATCGTCATAATGATATGTATAGATGGTAGCATTTACTTGGAACAAAAAGCTCTGTCATTCATATTATTCTCGAACATATTTATTTTCACGTAAATAACTCAAATAAATACACACACCCCACGAGACAGGAAGCTTGCAAAACGCTACTGTTGTTCTGGGGCAATGTCTAGGACGTTGCCCCAGAACAACATCAACGTTTTGTTTGTGTATTATTTTAACTGGGTAGTTAATATCGACCGGAATGTGGAGCATATGTTGCAAATGATCGTTTTACCAGCTGGTACTTTATCTGGCATTCACTCTGTCCAAATTACCCCGTCTAGGTGGAATTCTGCGCAGTCCAGAGCTGCGAACATATGTAGGAGCACGTTCATTCAATATTTTATTCCTATTTTATTAGCATCAGAAAATAAAGGTCACTACTAACTGTCCAATCCTCGTTCATGTGAGCGATCAATTGTAAATGTGAATAGAACCCAGCCCAACGGTACATTTAATTTACATAATATTTTTCGACTTTAGATTATTTATTTATTTTGATTTTGATTGATTTTGATTAACATTACTTCTAGTAATATGAACGTGTTATCATATTGACTACATCCGTACAGTCGTCAGGATTATCGCATATTTATTATACCGATACTCATAAAATATAATAAACCATCAGAATCAGTTGAAACTATGTAGTTTCTGGTGAATTTTTGTATAAGTTGAACAGTCCACAATGAAATTCACCTCATTCTCTACCTTACCCTTGCAAAAATAGCAATATATATGTTCTGGAGTATATAACTGTATAGAACTTGAATCACGTCATTATGAAAATCAGCGGTTATTTGTTGTTGGATTCATCCTAGTATGGAGAGTGTTCCTGTGGTACTTATTCTGAGATAACTGTACTCATCATCATCCAACATGTGTTGTCCGTCATTTGCATAACTCTATCTGTCATGACGTGGATTTATGGTCATCAGTCATTATGTAGTGGTCGTCATCTGCTATAGCTCCGTCCCTCCATCATAGTAATGGCCTTGGTCCAACCTGGGAACTCTCCATACATGGGGGCAAAAAACATAATATGAGTTAATAAAAATAAATGAATCGGGCTTTAGACCACCTTTGGGCACGTATAGGCTAAACTGGGCCAGGAGAACCTCCTGAGGATGGTGAGATGATTGAGATGACACTGTCCTCTAGACACAGGATTCGAAATTCGAGGCCTGGCGGTCTGAGGCCGAGCACGCTACCTCTCGGTGCTACCTTAGCGGTGCTAACCACTACCCTAGGGCCCCCGCCCAATGCGAGTTATTATGAACCCAACACACACGACGTTGAACTAATGTTGTTTTCATGTTGCCTCAATGTCGCAAACGATTGGCTAACATTAAGTTAAAATTGGCTTAACGTTTTGTGTTTGCCGGGTTAATAGGGCCTACTTGAATACGAATGAAATACAAATAATTGTATTCCATTTCAGATATGTATTTTTCAATGAATACAAATTACTCATTTTAACAATGTATTCAAAACGAGTGCATTTTCAATAATTTGCCCATAATTTAATATAATGTATGAAGTATACTGTATTTAAATTAGGCCGACTTGAAATTTATCAAATCACATTAGGGCTCACATTAGGGATCACACTTCAACTCTTCAACAAATTGGAAATATGTCTATAAGATCGAAATATGTGTTTAACTATGTAGCATAACCACTGTTGTTTTAACAGGTTAACGCATTATTTAATTAGGCTAGAAAAGTGTGTCGTCAATATCGACTGGCCAGGCAGTTCAACACTCAGACCAACGCTGGCATTTAATCCCAGGACGCTGTCAGTCATTCCAGAAGAGTCATTTTTTTGTGATTTAGATGAGTTCTAAAGCATAAATGGCGATATATAGTCGAATAGATGTAGAGCATGATCAGTAGTGATTGCTGTTGACTTACATTTATGAAAATATTTGCAAGCCTTTAGATTTTACAAATAGAAAACAAAAACAATAAATGACTGAATTCATGTTATTTGAGCAATTTGTTTTGTACAATGTATAGGCTAAGCTAGATTGATATACATGTAGAATTGGGAGGAGATTATTATGTCAATTTTGTCTTAAATTGTATGCCTGTACCAAGAATGTCACATTTTGGTCAAAAATGACTTATTTAATCACAAACCCCATAATTGTTAAAATAGAAGCGGATCTGGATAATTCTAGAGGTCAAATGCAAAGGAATATCATACTTGACATTTTCGAAAAAAATAAAGATTTTGAAGTGTACTAAGTATATCGGAATACTACTGTCATTTTTATTTTATTTTTCATGATGTGTTCATGTTTACGCCAGAAAATCATGTTAACACGATGACCAGTGAAGTTTGCATGGATTGCGCGTCATCTTTGCGAGTAGACGCTCGTCACTATTCTCGGGAACTCAACAGAATAATAAATTAAACGACATTTTTTCTAAAATAATAATATTTTTGCATACATTTCAACTACCTTGTTCAAGTGCATTGACAGCGTGATGGCTAATGTATTACTTAACTGTAATTATTATCTTCGTTCAAAGGAAAACCTCTTGACTAGGGCTGGTTTTTGCACTTCGGTAATCCAAGGAAAATAAGTATGTTCACGTGCACAACTCTTTGCAGTTGGTCTATTGTATTTCGTAGTGTTCTCTATGAGAAAACGTATTCCCCGTGAATTAGCCGGATATTGTCAACTGAACTACACCTGTACATTAGTAATAATAGTAATTCAGACATAGACATTTCAGCCTGTGATCATACAATTAGTGAAGAGACAAACAGCAATATCTGCCTTGAAAATCAGTTGTTAACTGTCTGCGTGGAAAATCGGTAGTCAACTGTCTGCGTGGAAAGTCTGTAGTAAAATGTCTGCGTGGAAAATCAGTAGGTAACTTTCTGCGTGGAAAATCGGCAGTTACAGATTTTTGTCTTAAAAGTCAAGTGTAATAGGTTTAAAAAATATATATAATCGTGGCGTAAATCATAAATTTGAAACAAGTCTACAAAAAAAATTCAAAACATTACTATTTTGTATAAAGCATGTTTTGATTATTCTGTGAATTGTCCAAAAACGTGTCGAGCACTCAGAAACATTAAGGTAAACATGAACACCTCGATCATTAAGCTCTGGCTGCTAGGCTTCAATATTATCCACATCCTAATTACGCTCATAATTAAAAAAAATTCTTCATATTTAATTATTATGTTATGAAAGGTCAAATTATATATTTATTTTAGGAGATGATGGATCGCATAGTGCTTATGGCCCGAGTGTAAGCAGAATTCAGTTACGCCATAATTAAGTTATCAACTATCTCTTATCATAAGATAAAAATTATATATCTTGCCACGCACCCATTCGCAGTATTCTGATACAAAATATAGATCAAGCAAAAGTCGTTTTGCTTATAACTAGCAGTTTATTCCTTTTCATTGTTATACAATTTATTGCATAATTATTGTTTTAAAAATTCTCCCTACAATCATTATTTACTAAACCAGACAGAAAATGTTGAGTAGAAACAATTATTTCCTGAAGGAATTTGTGATTCGCCTCGGCAATTGACAATGGGCCATAATTTACTGGTAAGTATGTATTAAGTAAACTATTATGAAATAAAAATATCCCTAATTACTCCCTTTAATTTAGATACCGACTATTATACACCATTAAACAAGTGTGTGGAGAAAGTCATGATAGAAAGTCAGATGATTTAGAAAATTTAGAAAGTGAACCTTCCACCTACCTTGTCATGGATGTCACAAACCTTGGACTTGCAAGTACCACGCGAGCTAGGCCTAGTGAATTTAATTTGTTAGGTGGTATTGCCAAACTGGGTATTTCGGTAATATAAATGGCTACTTCTTAAAATAAAAATAAAAGGCATTGCCAAGATAACATGGGGGTCTATCATTGTGTTTCCAGCACCAAAACCAGAGATAAAATAGCTACTATGTATAACATACTTATTATATATAGTAGCAAAAAGACTCTGGAAAGCGTAGAAACCAAAAATATATACAAGTGCATAACTATGCTACAGTAACTGGAGTATAAAATAAGACAATGGTAAATATTATATAGTATTTGTAGAAACAAAACAAAATATAAAGCAGTACAATAAATGTATCAATCCGCGACACAGGTAGATTTAACAACTAGTAACAGTAATAATGGCGGTTAATAACTATTTGTGCAATTCAAACTGCACATGGCCCTCGCACAAAAACATTACATCTCATTTTAATTCACTATATTGTTTAATTCATACTATTTAAATCACGACCTAGTTAGTACCACATACTCGGAGTTACAATCGAAGAAAAACATTCCCGATCTCATACAGAAAATCAGTTGACTTTGCAAATCTGAAATCCTCCATAAGGCCCCACCTCGTCTGATAACAAAGGCGACGGAAGCGTCCCTAACCTACCCTAAAAAGCCAAATAATAAATTCGAGAGCAACAGCCATCCTGACATTTTGCGTTCATTATTCATAGCGCTACAGTGGGGAAGAAGATGCATTTCGTCGTCAATTTTGTTTAATTCACACTTTGGGCATATTCGCTGATTTATTGGAGTGATTGCATTATTGTATCGTCCTCTTTCTATATTTAGATCATGTGAGCTCATTCGATATCTCGCCATTGATGTTATGGGGTGGTTCCCCCTTGTGTGTAAGATATATGGTTGAACAAAGAAATATTTTTTTACTAATGCATATGTGCGCAGCTTACTCGAACTCTCAATATCTTTTCTCCACTGCTGTGTAAATATTCTAACAATTGATTCTTTAAATAAGAACTTGAATTTATTTGTATCCTCAATATTCTGCGATTCCCAATTTTGATCAAGCCCGGTTCGTTCGAGGACAGAGCGAACACCAATTTGTGAAGCCAATGCCATCTAGGTCAAGAAGCATGTTGTAGGCATTTCTGACTGGATGGCTCTGAGATAGTTTTAGAATTCCACACCAATATTTTACGGCTTTTATGTGTTGTCGGATGATCAGTGGAAATCGTCCCGTGTCCCCATATATTGCAGGTGTAGGTGTTTGCTTTCTAACTCCAAGTGTAGATTTAATAAATTTTAGATGATTTTTTCCAGATCGTTGACATCATCGCCTGTGTACCATATATCACTTCCATATTCTAGTATGAGCAATATTTGACAATCAAATGCCTTGAACGCAATAGTGGGTGACAATTTACCGACCCCAGGACGGGACTGTTTACGTAGAGAAAAAATGCTTTTCCAGCTTAGGAAGCAAGATGAGAAAAAGTTTCTTTTAACACGTTGGTGCTATACACCACACCCAGGTATCTATATTGTTCAGCTTTTCTATAATGTTATCACCATAGTGGAAGCTTACGCGTACATTTGTGTAACGCTCATTAAAGATTAGAACTTTTGTTTAGGAATGCTTACTATGATATGCCAAAGGGAAGCATACGAATACAGAGCAGTTAGCTGTTTTTGTAATCCCTCAGCAGATTCTGAAAAAAGGACAAGGTCATCTGCAAATAACAGATATACCATCAGTAAGGTGTCATGAGCATACCGCATTGTAGAACCCCGAATTCGCTTTTTAATATGTCACTGATACGCGAGTCCCATTTTACACGACACTCTGCTTTAGAAAATATGCTTATTATTACGTTTAGCAAATTGCCGTCTATTCCCCTGTTCAATAATTTCTAGTATAATGCTGCTCTATCAATATAGTCAAATATTTTTGTGAAATCGACAAAGCATGTAAACAGGGGTTTAGAAAGACACCCTTGTTTATCTATTATGGCACATAGTATGAATATATTGTCCGTAGTTCGCGAATTGCTTTTAAAACCAGGGATCGTTATCATTACACACTTCGTTTTTAAATGAGCGTCTGTTATTAAGTATAGATTCAA
Organism: Flabesymbios commensalis; assembly: GCA_964017125.1. Lineage (NCBI taxonomy): Eukaryota > Metazoa > Annelida > Polychaeta > Terebellida > Flabelligeridae > Flabesymbios > Flabesymbios commensalis. Next base: position 16,196,292 of record OZ024912.1, read on the forward strand.
ACAGTTTCCCAATATACGGAATGACTGTGATTTGTTTGTAATTATCTGGAACACCATGGTCCCCCTTTTTGTAGACAGGGTGGATTATACCGGTAGACCATCTAGATGGTTATTCCCCATTGTTAAGAATGGTATTGAACAGCAATTTTAATGCTGGCAATAGTTCATCACATCCATATTTGTAAAATTCGGCAGAGTACCATCTACACCCGCTGCTTTCTTGCATTTCAACTTTTTAATTGCCTTTTTAATTTCTTCTGTAGTTATGGGACTGTTTAGGAACTGTGTCATATTAGATTTATCGTGCTCTACATTATGTTGGAATGACGTAACTTGCTTTATAATATTATTCATGTGTTCATAATTAAAATAATCCACATGTGGTGGGTAGACTTGTTGTTCAAAATAGTTCACAAAGTCTGCCAAGGTAGGCCCTGTAGTAACATTTCTATGATTTGAAGATTTCCAGAATTTCCAATAGGAATTAGGATCTTCCGTTCTCATATTTTCCAGCTCACTAAGTTTGGCTTGCTGGTATTGTCTTTTCTTTCTTTGGATTAATTGCTTATATTGTCGTAACATTATATTATAATCGCCATGCCGTGCGTTAAAGTCTCTATGTTTAGCGATATTATTAACAACATACTTCAAGGATTTACATTCTTTATCATACCAAGGGTTAGAGGGAAAAATACTTTGAGTGTACTTCCTTTCCTTCTAAATATGTTTCCTTGCTGGGAATAATGGCGAAATTACATTTTCTATCATACCATTGAACATGTCACATAGACTGTCAGTATTACACCCATCGGTGACGGCACAAAGCATTTCTTCAAATGCATGACACATTTGCTCATTTCGTAAAGCTAGTTGATATTCTTGCTTTTTCTCGTCTTGCCATATAAAAACATTAGAGCAAGAAGCTTCGTCATTTACACAGGTATCTATTTTTAATGGGTTGTAATCATCATGATCATCGAGTTTAGTATTTGAAATATTGAACTCTATGTGTCAATGATCTGATTCCACCATTTTCTGTGAAACTTCAAATTTGCAGATTATGTTATCTTCATTTAAAATCAGATAGTCTATTGTGCTTGAACCATTGGGAGAGTAGTATGTAAAGCGGCCGATACCATTAAACATCGGCCCATTGGCTATTTTGAAACCTGTGTTTATACAAAACTTTAGTAAAAGTTGACCGTATTTGTTAATTACTTTATCTTCATTAGAACGATGATTTGCAACATTTACATTAGTATCTATTACTCCAGTTTAATAGTCCGGAGCCTGACCAGTTCGGCTATTAAAGTCACCTGAAATAGGATGTGGTGCTTTTCTATATTAGTAATATTAAAAACGAGTAATATTAAAAAAAACCAAAATCACCGACTGTAACAAAATCTCTATCTGTAACTGCACCAGAAAGTTTTGGCTTTTGTAGCAACCATGATTAAACTAGTTGGTGTGCTTGTCAATAGGTATTTATTCGTTAAATCAACGATTCAATATAGCACAAAACAGCTATGCATCCATTGACCAAGGCTTTACAACGAATTTATGAAAGATAATTAAGTCATTGCTTACCAGGAATACAATGTTTCACTGCAACAATCATAATGTAATTATTGTAATTATAATCCAGCACACACAAAGTGGTTAGCCGATGTTGTTTTAATGATGGCCAACGTCGAAGATGATGAACCAATATTAATTTACAGTTAGTTGAAAGGTCTGTGTTTGCTCTGATATGCAGTAATGATCGTCACGCCGGTGAAATGTCAATGACAAAATATTCCATTATACTGGCATATTATTGTAAACAACAATACTGAGCACAATAAATTATTGTGAACTTCAAATTTGGTGCATGCGTCAAAGTATTTGCCATATTTCGCAACCTATACGGAACTAAAATTATGCTGACGGACTGCAGTGGATTCATGTTTTATCATTGCTTCAAATAAATATGCAACACCCGGGGTCCGATTCCATGGTACTTATTCAACTAAGTGAACAAGATATTGAAAATGTATATGTATGTCAGGATTACAATGCCATCATTATATGATAGATATAGATATTTTATTTGACGACATGAAGTCTATGCAGACGTATGCGTCATTAAAAATAAACTAAAAAAAATATATATGTACATGTCTATATACAACAGGATTGGTTCCATAAAATCACAAGAAAATTAATATATGCATGATATGTAAGCTTAAAACCAAATGATATTACATACTAAAACAAGTAAAGGGTAGTTAAAATATGCATCATAAAAAAATTAAAATAAAGTTGAACAGCACTGTCATGATATGGCTGTTTCCCTCACCAAAACCAGAGATAAAATAGCTACTGCATATAGCAAAAAAAAACCTCTGGAAAGCGTAGAAACCTAAGAGTTATATAATGTACGAGTATGTACAAAAATAAAATAACATGAGCCATTATTTTAGTTAACATGTTTAAAATTAAAAGAAAGAAAAGTATATATATTTCTGTCATCTTTGTATGGTGAATAATATTATTTCCCCATCCGAAGATCTTCCAAAGAGAGGCAAATAGCTAGAAATTATGTTCAGAATTATAATGGATTTTTATTATACTAGATACTGATAACTAATAATGATGAAAAACTGTTTACATTTCTAATCAGATTCTTAGACTGTTATGATGGACACTTAATCGCACTTTTTGTCGCAGGCAATATTTTTTTTTCAAGTCTGTGCTGATTTCTAAAGAACAGATATTTCTCAAGGTGCAAAATACAAATATTCTAGTACGTTAGTCGACGAGGTGATAACTTTTCTAAATTTAGTATTTTTTTAAACGATCTTGTTTCTAGCGATAAATGCCGCTTTTGTTGTTTAACCCTTTAACCGCCAAATTATTCAATTTAAATTTTCAATTTTCAATTTAAATCCACAACTTCAAGTGAGTGAAAATTATTCAGATTTGGCAAAATGGAGGTCAACTGTTTTCGAATATTGCTGATTGATGTCACATTGTATCTTTGGCACATGTTTAAAAGGTGGTACTTAATGTGCTAATAAAAAATGAAAACCGAATTATATGCGACACCGGCGGTTAAAGGGTTAAAGCACAGTTACTTAGAAAGAAAATACAATTAGGTCTATTTTCCGTCGATGATTCAATTTTTCACTTGTAGTTCATTATGTATGTAAAAACCTTTCAAAACCATTTCGCTTTTATCTAATTTATCACTAAGTAACGCCTGCTCCCAACGAGAACGTATATTCCGTGCAAACTTAGCTGGTTATCTGATTTTGTCCTAGGTTATGGGTGGCCGATGTCACTTATTGCTCTATGGTTGGCCGATAATGTATTTTTAATTTTTTTAATTTGTGCTTTTAAAACTAATAATGTACCGCATTATTTGTTAAAATAAGCTAATGGGGGTGTGGGGGGGATTGGAAATCAATATTTTGAAACTGAATTTTAATGAAATAAATATTTTCTGAAGGAATAAATATTTATTGGCCCTTGGAAAATGTTTTTGCCTGGCTTCACCATCATTAACAATTAAATGACACATACATTTGTGAAGCCTCTCTACTAGACCAAAATAAGCCGTAGCCGGGGGTTGCCAAAAAAGTTATATACCCCTATAAAAATATGAAACTAAACTCTCACAGCATCAAGTCAATCCAGATATTTTTAACACTAGGCCCCTGTTTAATATATATATTTTATATTTCACTAGAATGCCCCCTTCACTACGCCAACATCAACATTGAGATTGGAGATTGATTGGTGGCTTGGTGGCGCTTTTGGCCACAGTTTTTGTACTAATAATTACTATTACGGGGTGCGTAGTCTATGATTAAAACTTATTTTAACGTTTTATTTTTAATCTATGGAATGTTTTAGATGTTTGCATTAAAACAATATAGGTCGATTATTAAGCTGGAATGGCACAAATTAACAAAAAACTACAATGTCAGTCTTGAACGTCGAGACAAACCTAGAATAAGAAAAAAGAAACAGCCTTGAGCGGGGATCAAGCTCACAACCTCGGCATATCAAAAGCTCTGGTCAGACAGCACTTGACGGCTTAATCACGGCCAAAAAGTTATAAAATCTACTGGACGTAGTCGTACGTGCTAATTATTGGTCAATTTTGTGCTTGGTCGTGCTTTGTATGTGGTATGGCCGTCGGCGGCTGCTCCACTGCTGAAGCACTGCCTAAGCACGGGCGACCACGGGTAACCTAATATTAGACTATTCAGAGATTAGATGATTCCAGCCGATTTGTAATTATGAGAAGAAAAACACTCGTCGTTTTTGTGATTAATTATGGCCTAGTTTAGCCTATATCTGCAAAAAAGGTGGCCTAAAACCCCGTTCATTTCGTGTTCACCCCTTGATATCTAGACTGCAAGTGCCGAGGTTTTCAAAAAGTTACGGTCTTTTATATGCCGCAAATCAGAAGTGATACAGAAGTGATACAGTCTAAGTGATTAGACAGTGATCAATCGTATTTTGAACTTGTTTAAAACGTGCTTAGGTAGTGCTATATACGCGGAAAAAATGTATTTGTCAGTGATAAGCAGCTAAACACACGCTATTTCCCGTGATAACAACGCGTAATACACGTCCGATAACCGTGCTTTGATCGTCACAGACCGCTAAACTTTGGCATCTTACCACGTCTTACCACGTCCCACGTCAAGATTGAATCCCTGTCGGAACACGTGTGTTGCACGTCCTTACCGTGTGTGCGTCCGTGCTTGTCCGCGCTCTAAAGTTTTAAGCAGTTCAAAACTTTCTTCCGCGTCCGACGCCGTTCCGATCTTTCCGCAACGTCTACAACGCGGCTGTAGCTCGTCTTCAATGCGAACAACATCGGCTGTTTCACGTGAGACCACTTTTTGACGTTTTTTGCTTAAGCACGTAGCTCACCGACTACGCCGCCAGAGCTGAAGAGAATAGCCGTCATCACTTTAATATAGACACGCATTAGTAAAATAGTTTAGCTTTCACAATGAAAAATATAGGCCGTTATAGGAGTTATAGTCCGATTTATCAAGCTAAAAATAGATGATACTAATTTAGAAAAAACAAGTGACCTTATACCACCACCCATAGTTGTTCTAACATAGAACGTTCTATTTTTAGCTTTTACTTCTTCACTTCCCCTATTTATTTGATGACAGCATTGCCTATCATCTCTGGTGGCGTATTGTTTAAGCTACTTCCTTTCTAACAGAAAAATTATGTGTTAATATGTCTAAGACTCTTCATTTTTTAATTTATTCTAATTAGTCTAATTCTTATTTCTACTTCTTAATTTATACTAGGGGTTTTTTTCGACGTTCAAGTATGACATCGTATTTTTTATTAATGTGTGCCATTTCAGCCCCCCAAAAAACCTCTACTTTTTTAAATCTCACAAAAAACGACGGATTGAAAATAATAAATGTCAACCCCTCTGGTAGGCCTACTACTGACCAGACCACTCAAAGGATAGCTGTAGTCTGGGGTTAACAGCTATAGCCCCACCTCTATTTTTAGCCGCCCCAACCCCCTGTCGGCCCCTATCAAATATGAGCCTCAACTCTTAAGGCATTACGCTAAGCAAAGTTATTTTTAACACTCGGCCCTGGTGGGGTAAAGAGCAGGATTTCAAAAAAATTCTTACGACATGAATAGATCAAGCATCTCATTAAAAACTCTCTTGTTTTGGCTACAACAAAAATAGTGTTGGATGATGGGTGATCATGCCAAAGAAAATAAGCTCTCCACTGATTTCTCAGCAACCCACCCCTCTCTCTAAATACAAACTTCATTTCTACAAGTAGAATACAGTAATATGCCTAGTAAACAATGCGTAGGCATAATAGGCCTACCGTACGTAAAACAAACTGCTAAACTAAGAAGATCTATATAGCCTAGACAATAGTGGGTTTGTCGGACAGTCTACAAGATCAAGCTCTGCAGTTTTGTTTTAGTTTTACTCACTGCAATAACTCACCCACTAAATTATATTGTTTCTATTACTCATATTATGCAATAATGTACAATATTTATTTATATTTATATTAATTAGTATTTATTTATTTACTTGCTCTGTAGGTAGAGCAAGTAGTGGTCATGTGGCTGCTTGCAATCCTGGTTAAATAAATAAAGTTTTAAAAAGTTCGCAGTGCCTAAAATACATTGTTAGTGGTCTACCAGTAACAAGGATTGAGTCTGTGTTTTTGAACTCATATTTTTAATTCGATGTCCGTCTTAAATGTTGAGAGACCTAGACTGTGTTATGCATGGCCAGCATGTCACCACTGTGTCGTACCAACTACGTCCTAAGCAATTTTTTAAAGGCCATTAAACATTAAATTGTAATAACAACATGCTCTTCATACAATTATTTATTTAAAGTCACGAAATATTTACTTAAAAAATACATTACCCCCCCCCCCTTGAGATTGGAGATAGATTGGTGGTGACCATAACCAGATTTTTTTTTACTAATTATTACTAGGGTGGGTTTAGTCGATGATTTAGCCTTATTTTGACGTCTATTATTTTCAATCCGTCGTATTCTGCTTAGATGTTCGCATTCACACAAAATGGAGGTCTATTATTACCATCAGTCTGTACTTAGTTATAGGAGTAACATTTTAGAAGTGGCTGGGCTATTCCAATAACTACTTTTATAATCTTCAAATTTATTTAAAATATAGTCTTTGAAGACAAGATCACAAGCAAAATTGTATGCCATGTTACGGATAGCCTAAACCTATGTATTATTTATATCGTAAATTTCCTGACATACCTACTTTTGTTGACATGCAATACATAGATATATTATGTGAGTATTATAGGTTAATTATACTTAAAAAGGGTTCACTCTGATGGTTCAGTCAACAATGTTTACCAGATCTCAATATGTCGATAAGCAGGCTACCATGCATAAATAATTGAAAGATTGGAAGACAATCAGTCCAAAAATAATGTAACGCGATCAAATAAATCATGTATTTTTATGTATTATAAGTTTTGGGTCGCTGGACAACTTATGGTGCGTACAAAATATGCCAATCTGGAAAATAATATTAGTTTCTCCTATTTTCTCTATTTTTTCATTTGAAGGACAAATAAAAAGTTTAAATAGAGCCATAGACGTGATTAGCATTTTATGAGTAAAATAGTTAGAAATCCTAGTACATGTTCTTCAAACCAAAATCGTATTATCATGCACAATCGTTGTCCAACAAGGAAATCAATTTGTAACCTTGTTGTCATAACCTACATAATTATTAAGACTAATCTGTGTGATGGAATAATTGATTATTGGATTGTTCTAACCCTTCAACCACCGGCATGATTACATTCGTTATTTTATTTTTTATGAGCAAATTAAATAGCAGCTTTCAAATATGCTAGGAATAAAACGTGACATCAATCAACAATATGGCCCAAGTATGGTATTCTAGCCTGTAAATTAAATGACAACTGAATGATGTCGACTTTGAGTCAGTGAGAATTCCAATAATAAGAAGGGTTAGACAAATGTATGAAGAAAACGTACCATATTCTCACCTTCTCAACATCTACCTGCGGTGCTACACTGAATATTGTCGTGTAGTGAATGATAATACAGCTAGTCGACCTGCAGACGGTATATGGTGCAGTTCAATGACAAACAAAAGCAATTGCTCTATTTTCAAGTAAGTAGTTACGTTTAGTTTGCTTTTACACAGTACTGTGGTAGCCAGGTTTTTTAGAGAACTATTAGGTATTATTATTATGTGGCCCCATGGGCCCACATTACCAATCGACAATTACCAGTGTACAGAAAAGTAGTAATAGTGTGGTTTATATAACAATCCATTTATTTTTTATTAAATATATATAACCACATTTTTGTTTATGTAAATGTATGCTGTAAGAGGCTTTATTCAAATATAATCCACTTGTATTATTCACCATCTTATGTGCTTAACTGTTCATTCTAGAGAATTCTAGAGAAGTATTACTTTCCAAACACGACAACCCCCATGTTATCATGGTTATTGAAGAAGATTATCATCAAAATTGGGTTCAATCCTTGTATCATGATACAGACAGACAGACAGACAGATATTTTATTGACAGAAAAGAAAAGTCATTACAGACATATATGTACATGTATATACAAGTTAATTTGTTAAAATCATAGGATAATATACATGGTATGACATACACAACTAAAATCATGTTAAGTGGCATTGCCAGAATAAAAACTGGGTATTTTGATAATATAAATGACTACTACTAAAAATGAATTAAAAGGCATTGCCAAGATAACATAGAGGTCTATCATTTTGTTTCCCGCACCAAAGTTACAGTACTTAATAAATATTTCAATACTCTTTTTCTATTTCTTGTACTTATATCGTGTTTATATAAGCAGAAGAATGGAATTGAATTAGGTGCTCAAGCTCCGACATCATGCGGGGTCGAGCAAGCTAAACTACTAAATTGTCTATTGATCTATTAAGCCAAAATTACAATCATTTTGGCGCTATATTTCCATCTGTCATAATTATACGTGATTAGATGTGGCATATCAGCCTTTCATTATTTTCTTGGCTGGCTGTATCATATACATGAGATTAGCACAACAACAGACTGGCCCACTGCTGGTTCACCGTCACAGATACTGACCCACAATACAGCCAATGTTGGACTGCTTTTTACAATGGACAGACGTATGTGCGTGCTCCATCGGGCTGTACAAAGAAATACATTCATCCTCTATACGTAGAGCTCCTTAGACGGATGAATTGTTAAATTAAGCTGTAATAGGCATGTTTATTTCCCATCGTACTTCATATTAAATCAATTTAGAATGCCAACAAGACGTCACATGTAAGCCAAATACCTGCACGCACCCACTAAAATCATAGTTATAACACGTGACAGATATAAAGCAATTTAAAATATAATTTAGTTTAAAATATAGTATGAGCGTCATTATCAAACGTTCAAAAACAAGATACAACTGAATAAAAACATATTAGAAATGTGTACTTGATTTGATTTTACATATAAAAACAATATCAAAACAACAACTCCCAACCTTTCAGTATTATGTGGTTATGAAGTAATGCAAAAACAACGACCCAATTTGACACACATTACCGCGCCATTATGTTCTAAATAAGCAGCTCTAAAGGTAATGTCATAATAGGTGAAGGTTTGATGTCTAGTAATATGCTATAATGATAATAATGCTGTGCAATATAGACTTAATTATCAGTGTCAGTGCAAGAGGGGGAAGTGTACAATATAGATATATTCAGTAGGCGACTCTATGAAAGACAGTGCTTCATGTCAGATATTTATTTGCGAATTGGTGAAATTATTCTGCCTAATTCACCTAGACTGGGAGAAGAAAAAATGTTTTGAAATTGGAAAGACTTAGTGACGATTGAAAAGTGACGTGCCGCCTGCTTCTAAGTGTTGTTGTCACTTCGAGTTTGTTGTCTATCATCATGGAAGAATATTTATCAAAAGCTTTAACAATCATTGTATTTTCAGAGCAACTAAACACTATTGTAGTTGCTATATCACCAGCACACAGTAATAATAAGCTGTAGAAGTACATGTATACTATTGTAATCATGAAAGTAAAATAATAATAGGGGTGAAATAGGAGCTTAGAATATAAAATGTAAAGTAAATTTTAATAATAATCAATATAATTGTATCAAACACACCGTGCTGAGGTAATATGTTATATTATGACAACTAAAGGTATGGGCTATTGAAAAGCAGCTTGGTCGAAGACAGGAGAATGAACATCCGGTGCCCAAACCCAGGTACACAATTGTACGGTCAACCAAGACTATCTTCGCCGTCACATTAAGCCTATGGAACTTTCCTCCAATTAATCGCTCAGAACCCGCTGCAATATCACCAAAAAATAACACTAAAAGCTACTACCACTCAACTGTATATAAAAAGAAATAAACAAAATAATAGTATAATTTAGTAGAAATAGTCTCCTAGAAGACCAAAAAGGAATAAATGGAAGGGATAGGCCTACATCACAACGGCATCACACTGCTTCATCACAACGATCTAGGTAAAATCATCACTCTTCACTGCAGTTGGCCTGCCACAGCACATCACTGGGAAAATTTGTAACTTGAATAAAAGGAAGAGTTCTGAGATCAAATCATGTCTGAAAACCCTATAACATGCATCAACATCCCTCTCCCATATCAGTGTAGAGAGAGAGCAGACGACTCGAGTCTGATGCTGCTTCTTCTATCACTTAAAGGTGATCTATCACCCCTTATATGGTATAAATAATTATGTTCTTATATGGGGTGATTGGCTATCATGTGACCCTCTCAGAAGGTCACATGATAGCCAATCACCCCATATAGGGAAAAATGTGTGCCCCATGTTGTGGCAACTTTGATTTATTTGTCACAAAATTATTCATACCATATAAGGGGTGATAGATCACCTTTAATATAAAATGCAAATTCTCCCACTAACAGGCCATCCAGATATAACTCAAAATGCCGTGTCAGCTGGTTCATTCTTTGTCGAGGGGTGTGGGAAATCTATCCAAGCCCCAATTATTACCACATTACAAATAATAAAGTTATAAAACAATACTTAAAATGCTTCCTTATCTAAAAAAGAATTAATGGTAAACTTTCATAGTAATTAATCATGTTTTAATATTTTTTACTTCTACCCACAACAATAATAACAATAGCTACGAAAATAATCACATACCTTCCTTAAAATTTGTCAACATTAAACACTTATATCAATAAATCAAGTAGTAATCACACATTATTATACCATCGAGTTCGAAACTTGATCACATTTAATTTCAAAGCTATACACTGCCAAAGTTAAAAAAAATAATAAATATATATAAATATAATAAATATAATAAATATATAATAAAAATAATGAAAAAATAATGTGGTCATGTCCCCGTCAACATGCAGACATGCCGGTTAGGAGAATACAAAATACCCTTATTTATCATGAAATCGTTAAGAAATGACACCAATTAAAAATTATAACCAACTTCTAAAACACACCTCCGGATATGACAATCAATCAACTTATACAGATTAATTACTGTCATGCATAAATTACATAAATAACTTAATATCCTCGCGTAGATAAAAAAAACATAAAATAGCCCATCAACATGCAGAACAGAATAAGGTCACTTAACTAGGTCTTTGTCAAAATATGACTCTTAATCAAACGGACGATTCGGCAAACTTATATATATAATCATTTTAGACCTAGACACTTATAAAAAAATACAAAAGAGGGCTAAAATACTGTAAATGGCCGTCAAAACTGATAAAATTCAGATTCATAACAGATGCAGGGCCTCACGCTGGATAATCATTTTTCGCGCTACAGTGTCAGTATAGTAATCAAACTTCATAATTGATGAGAGGCCGATAAGCGATCGCAAATCAACCACAAAATCTCTCAATTATCATAAAACATATTTCCGTCAAAATATTGGTGTCACAAATAAGATTATTAGACACTTAAACGCAAATACCATCAAAAGAGATCTGGGGATAGGGCTCACAATTTCGTGACACTCTGTGTCAGTGATAGAGCCCAATTATTGGGTCTATCTCATCCACTCAGTCTCAATACCCAAGAAAACATGGTACACGGTTGACAAACTACATAAATAAAATTATCCCAATGTGCCAACCGTGGCAATATGTTTTAATCTGTGATACTGACAGGTTGGAGGGGTAGGGGCAGGCCAAAGATCCGGGGGGGGGGGTGAAGTAATCAGACCTGTTCTGATAATACCGCGTTGTTGTAGATTTGGGACTCCATGTGGTTGGATCACAAATCCCAGAGCCTATTTAAATTCCAGAGTGTGACCGAGACCCTGTAACTATGCAGAGTGTATATAGCAACAGCTTTTTGAGGGATTTTTTTTACAATTTATCAGGTACTAGTAGTCTAGTTGCTGCCTATATGTTGCATGTACTTGACCCTGCAATGTTTATTCCCGCACTTTTTTATTATTGAAACATGCTACACATGTATAGGAGAGCTAAATTAGTTTAGCTGCTAAAATTGCAACCTTGAGCATTTTATTAAAATCCAAGATGGCCGCCAAAGCCACATTTAATGGTAACTATTTATTTTAGTAGTTTAAGGGGTTTCGTAGATAGAATAACATCTAAAAGTTTACTTTCCGATAGTCAGTCCCCGCGCTGAACGGATCACCCTTTGTCCCGCTGAATTGTTTACTTTTATATTTCATTCACTCATGACAATGGGATTGCTAGCACAATTTCCAGCATCAAAATGATTACAAATATTTATATTTCAGTCAGTCAGTGATGTTAAACTTCGCCGACATTAATTGATTTTTCCTTGGCCCGAGATACACCGCTTATTACTTTTAAGTTATCCTGCTTACGGACAAACAAACAAACAAACAAACAAACAAACAAACAAACAAACAAACAAACAAACAAACAAACGAACGAACAAACAAACAAACAAACAAACAAACAAACAAACAAACAAACAAACAAACAAACAAACAAACAAACAAACAAACAAACAAACTTACTAACTAACTTACTAACTAACTAACTAACTAACTAACTAACTAACTAACTAACTAACTAACTAACTAACTAACTAACTAACTAACTAACTAACTAACTAACTAACTAACTAACTAACTAACTAACTAACTAACTAACTAACAAACTAACTAACTAACTAACTAACTAACTAACTAACAAATAGACTCGCAAACTAACAAACAAAGACGACCAAAACCATAACCCTCCTGCTGGAGGTTTATAATAGGCATCTCCTAAATTGAATTATTCACCTAACTGAACATCCACCACAAACAATATTATAGATTTAACCCTTATCCTGCTAAGTTAATTTAATATTTTTTTTGCGTTGGGAGGGGAGAAATAAAGTGTTTTATCAATGTACCTCGTCCATCTCCAGCATTGTAAGGGTAAAGAAAGTGTGTTCTTGAACAAATATGGAAGCTGGTGATGTCGCCTGTCAAGCAAGCGAGTATATCATTCACATGTAACCCTCATACTCGATCTGGAGATATGGAAGAATATAATTTAACCGAAAAAAAGACCTAAATGGAACGATAATTACAAAGATAATTTCACTCAAAATCTGAGCTCATTAAATTTAGACACCGTTACTAGAAAGATTCAGGCCATTTCAAATAATGCGAACCGGATGGATGATATAAATGAACTAATTACTGACGTGTCCACTTTGATCACAGAATCAGCAGAAACATCTAATATGCTGAATAAAACGTATTAAAAAAGAAGTCGGGCCGCGTAAACGTTACCATGACCATAAGCCATGGTACACCAACGAGTGTGAGGTCAAGCGAAAAGAGTATTTTAAATTTAAAAACAGATATAGAAATCTGAGAACCCACGAAAACGAGGTGAAAATGGTGACGGCTAGGAAACAGTATAAAATTCATATTAAAAAGGCCTTTAGAGAGCACCAACACTCAATTATAAAGAAAATTCGTTGCTTAAAGTCATCTGATCCAAAACAATATTGGAAATTACTTTTTGCAAATGGAAATAAAACTCCCCAAAATAATGTCACACTGAATGATTTTAAAGAACATTTCTCAAATTTGAACACTGATGAAACATCTGAAGAAGTCATATTTAACTTAACAAGTCATGGTAATGACGATACTATATTAAATTCATTTTTTTCAGTAGATGAAGTTAAAAAATGTATACACAAATTGAAGAGTAATAAATGTCCAGGCCCAGACAACATATTAAATAAGTTTTTAAAATATTCACCTCAAAATATATTGGAGTTCTATACAGATATTTTTAATGTAATTTTAAAATGTGGAGTGGTACCTCAACAGTGGTGTATCAGCTACATTCGCCCTTTATATAAAAACAAGGGTGACCCAAATGACCCGAATATTTATCGTGGAATTACAATAACAAGCTGTTTAGGCAAACTCTTTACAACTTTAATAAATTCTAGACTTGGTAAATTTGTTGAAGATATGGAATTAATTGGACCAGAACAAGCCGGCTTTAGAAGTGGATATTCTACTGTAGATCATATTTTTGTATTAAATTCTTTGATTGACTTCTATCTGTTTCGTAAGAAACGTTTATATGCATCTTTTATTGATTATAAAAAGGCTTTTGACTCAATTCAGAGACAACAGCTGTGGATGAAGCTTTGTAATCTTGAAATACAAGGGAAATTATTTAATGTAATATATGATAAAAAAGTTAGGTCGCGTGTAAGTTATGGAGGGCAATGCAGTGATTTTTTTCCATGTGAGATGGGAGTTAGGCAAGGGGATAACCTTTCACCTCTATTATTTAACATTTTTCTTTCAGACCTAAAGTCTTACTTAGTGAACAAATATAATGGTCTATCAAATATCCATGATATAGCCACTGATATAATGGATGATACCCTTGTTAGCCATCTGAAGATATATGTACTTTTATATGCAGATGACACAATTTTACTCGCGGAATCACTTGAAGAATTACAAACAGCTCTGAATAACATGAATTTGTATTGTAATGATTGGAATTTAAAAATTAACGTTTCAAAGACCAAAGTGGTAATTTTTTCCAGAGGTAAAATAAGAAAGCACCCTCATTTTTATCTAGGAGATAAGCTGCTTGAAATATGCTCTGATTATTTATATCTTGGTGTAAAATTTAATTATAATGGAAAATTTTCTAAAGCTCAACAGGAACTCTTTGATAAAGGTAATAGAGCAATGTTCGGTATTTTGAAAAGAAGTAGACAACTTAATCTCCCCATAGATTTGCAATTACATCTGTTTAATGCTATTGTTCTTCCAACGGTGTTATATGGCTGTGAAGTATGGGCACCTGAAGATTGTGTCATTTTAGAGAAACTACAGCTACGTTTTTGTAAATATATTTTATCTGTAAATAAATGTACATACAATAACATGGTATATGGGGAATTGGGTGTTCTCCCCCTCAAGGTACATGTCAAATGTAGAGCCATATGTTTTTGGGTCCGTTTGATTACGGACCAAAAATGTAAACTTTCATCATTAATTTATAAATTGTTTTACTGTATGTTTGAGCTAAATATTAACGAATCAAAATGGATATTGTATACTAAGAATAGTTTGATAGATTGTAGCTTTCCAGGTGTCTGGAATGCTCAGCACATCCCCAATAGTTTTGAATGTTTCAAGGAAGTAATTAAAAGACGTTTAGAAGATCAATTTATACAGAAATGGTCGGAAGAATTATTTAATATTGGCAAATGTACAAACTATAGGATTTTCAAAACTAATTTCATTCTAGAAAAATACCTTTTATTAACTGCACCGAATATAAGAAAATCTATAACCCGTTTCAGATGCAGGAATTCCAAACTTCCCATTGACTCAGTTGTTTTTGTGGTATTTCACGTGATAGACGTACCTGCACCTTATGTCACAACAGATCCATCGGTGATAAATATCATTATGTTTTCGAATGTGGGCACTTTGAAAGAGACAGAAAAAAATTATTAAGCTGCTACTTTTATAATAGACCTTCAACATTTAAAATGCATGAATTAATCTCAAGTGAAAACCGGGAGTTATTGTATCACCTAGCACAACTTATTATTGTTATAAATAACGTAATGAATGGTTTAAATTAATAAAGATTGGCATGCCCTTGTCACAGGTATGTTATATTTACTCACCCTGTATCGCACACCTGGCTTCTCATGTCCCACGGGATCCTGAATAAATTACCTTGTTACATTGTTGTTGTCGACTCTTTACTAAGTAAGCTAGAAAAACAGCATTCCCAGCAAACACAGGACGTTGGGCCAACGTTAAGTTAAGGTTGGCTGATTATCTTAAAAGCTAACATTAACCATTAAATCTCTACATTGTGTCCCGCTAAGGCAATCCACAAATTCAAGTTGGTGAAAATTACTCACGTAAAATTTGTTTAATTTGCGACCAAAAATTTGCAAATCTTGCAATCCAATACCTCTCATTTGACCTGCTAATAAAACAGATAAAACGGACTGTTGTCGTGCTTAGCTTGTCAAGCGCTAATTGACCATTGTGTCAACCAGTCCTGTCGCTCAGTTGTTGATATTTAAGCATGACAAACGCAAATAAGTTATGCGCCTGTGACAGACAACAACAACAAAATCAACCTCTCTTGCTTTGTATAAAGTCAGCTAATGTTGAATAAAATTACAGTCTGCAATTTTTTTGTTCACGTGTAGACTAATAGCCAACTATTATAACACGCTACTAGTACATTCAAATAACTTATGGTAAAGCTACCCTATATGGCAGAAGTGCCAATAATTAGAGCAGTTAACTTGATAATGGACTGCCTTATTATGGTTTATTTTTCCTAAATAAGGGGTGTTAGACAGCGGAGCCCACTATTTTGTAGTTTCACTGGTTCCATTCAGTTAATAAGATAATTTAGTTGCGGTACTAATCGCCGTCATAAATTGTAGACAAAGCTGTATATACCACTTTAAAGACCGGATACGCTGGAATAGCGAAGAAAGTACATGACATAGCGTGCAGCGGGCACCGAACAAACGACTGTCTGGAATCTATAAATAGCCACACAGACAATTATTGTCTGAGTCGCAACATAAGCCATGTAGCTTTCGTCAAATTAGTACATATCTTCTGAAAGTATTATTATTCCTACTAGCATGCCTTGCACTTAGTAGGTCTTAATATGACCCTTACGGCGCTGAAATATGTTTGTATAAACCATGGAAACCAAAGGGGTTTTTTTCAATTTGAACTCATCATGATTGTCTTAGTTAGCCATTTCCGCTTCATTTGAATACCGTCCTATGTTATGGAACTACGGCCACTATATTTTTTGTAATTCTTTCAGTGTGGGGACCGTCTTTGGAACTCAGACGTCAGATTCTGACATCTAACGACAGTCCCAGCGCTGAAAGGGTTATGGGTGATAGGGTACATTTGATGGCATGCTTCCAGTCAAGGATTCACACAATGCTCAAATAATCACTGTGTATTTAACTCAATTAATTAGACAAATACGTAGTCTGTGTATCATATTACGGATTTAATGCAACAACGTTTAGTGGCATCTCTATAAACACGTGTCATTGACCTTAGAATGTACCATCGCCGTGGATGGAAGCCCGACATCAAGCCAACATATTAATGACGAAGTATACTGTGATTTTGTTGTATTTATTTTCTATTTCGAGCACAGTTTATGTGAGCTGTATAAACCTACAAGTATCTGTTGTGATGGTCATAACATTGAATATGCAGTTTGCTATTACATGTACTTTTGTGACAATCATGACAACGCTGTCGTAATAACGTTCTATTAGGTGATGTCCATACTCTATTTAGTGTTATTTAGAAATACAACTTGGGATATAATAACTGTATTGAGAATACAAAGTGTAGGTTATCATTATGTTATGTACTTATGTGTGATTCTCAGGATATATTCCTCCCTCGATATGTATTTGTTTTATAGCATTAATGTAGCCGTCCTTAACGTTTTTTAAGGGAATTGGATATTCATACCCTGGCGGTCCCAGGACGAGCACGATACAATACTGAATCTTTACGAGTGAGCTAGGAAGAGACATACAATTTTGTCTCTTTGATACCTGCATGCCAGAGTGGGGAGCAAACCCACGAGTTCTGACTTTCCAAGTAGGAAACTTTAACCACCACACCAGGACCCCGGATATATGTGGTATTTACAAACTTTAGAAAAGCTTTCGATTCCGTGGACAGGTCAATATTGCGGAAATTGTTACATTACAATCATGTCTAATGGATTCAGTAAAAAGTTATTAAATAAAATAAAGGTGACCTACAATACTGTTCCATCTACATCGTAATGTAGTAATTGAAACGTAGACTGGATTAGCTGTCCAAATCACCTCAAACAAGGTTGCATAATAAGGTCTTCGTTGTTTTCATACTTATTTTTTTTTTAAATAATAGTATTATCATTGCAGATATAGTCACATATCTACAGAAGAAAGTTAAATGAGATAAAGCAGGAGCTTTTAGGAAATATCTAAAGTTAGTGTGTCCTGCGCATGGAAAATGGTCTATTGGGATTGAACAACTATTAGTTGTCAAGCATCTCGGCGGTTTGAAAGAAACTAAAAATGTTTCTTCCCCATTCACTCGTAAAACTTATTATTGTGGGGAGCCTCCGTGACCGAGAGGTAGCGTACTCGGCCTCAGACCGCCAGGGCACGAATTTCGAATCCCGTGTCTGGAGGGCAGTGTCATCTCACTCATCTCACCAACCTTAGGAGGTTCTCCTGGCCCAATTTAGCCTATATGTGCACAAAAGTGGCCTAAAGCCGGATTCATTTCATTTCATTTTTTTAGTTGTCAATCAGTATTGTTATTTGGGCTTAATTTTCACATCAAAAGCCAGTTGCAATAATGTCGAATTGGGCAGTCACAATGCAAAGGTAATAAAGAACAATGGATAATTGCAGTATTTGAACAAGATAATTCTTCAAACAAACTCATCGTTTTAGATGCAGTCGTGCATCTAATAAACAGTTTGAAGCCCGAGCATCATTCATGCCATAAAAGTAACTATTATCATATTATATGTCTCGTCAACATCCTGTGTTTCAGGGCGTAATGTCTCTGAGCTTTTTCGACCTTAATTACGGTGGATACGTTTCTATAACCAGTAGACATAGGATGATGGTTCAATGCTGTTTATAACATACACAGATTCTTTCACAGAAGGCCCTGTCGATAATCAATGAAAACGAGTTCCTATGAAAGTACAGGAAACATATACATAGTATTACAGGTCATATTAATTTGGAAATCATACACCAGTAACTTTGTTTGGAAGAAAACAATCTAGCTGACAAAAATATAACTTCAGCTAAGTTGCAAATAACATAGAGGCAGCCCAGTTACTAATTGTTTTGAAACCTAAAGTAAACACCGCGAGAATGTTTTTTGTAATCTTATCTTGCATTTTTATTACAATATGGGGTGATTGGCTATCATGTGACCCTCTCACAGGGTCACATGATAACCAATCAACCCCATATAAGAAAACACTTTGACTTTGAATATTGACTTCGCAGTCCTCCTCAGTGGAGTATCAGGCGAAGGAATGGTGCTGAGCGGCCGACCAGACTAATCGCTCAGTTGGCTCTTGAAAGCTGCCATTGATCTGGATACAATAGCAGCTGGTGGAAGGTGATTCCAATCAGGTATAGTTTTGTACAAAAAGGAATTTTGTCCCAGCGTGTTAGCTCTAATGTGTTTAAATGATTTTTTTATGTCCACCACGAGTTCTTTCGTCTGCTGGGTTTAAGAGGTCAGTGACAGGTACAGCGATTAATCCATTCAAAATTTTGTACAGGCTTGTCAGCCTGAAGTTCTTTCTTCTAGTTTGTAAGTCAGTCCAGCCTAGATCTTGGATAAGAGCTGTCACACTTGATTTACACTGGTAGTTGTTTGTTACGAAACGTGCAGCAGCTCTTTGAATTTTGTTTAATTTATTGACATCACCTTGCCTGTATGGATCCCATACAGGACAAGAGTATTCCAAAAGTGACCGAACCATTGAAAAGTATACAATCTCTTTTAATTTTGAGGGACATCCCTTTAAATTTCTCCTCAAGAAACCCAGTATAGAATTCGCCTTACTCGCAATTTTGGATATGTGATCCCCCCATTCCAGGTTCTCACTGATGCTGACTCCTAAGTAAGGTGTACTTGATACTTTCTCGAGTGTGACCCCCTTGAGCTGATAGTCTGAAGCTATCTCTTTAGCCCGGGGTCTTTTCACTCGGAGGACAGAACACTTGGATGGGTTGAATTTCATCCCCCAAGTGTCTGCCCAGTGCTCCAACTTAGTTAGGTCCTCCTGCAGTTTTTTTTCATCAGACTTAGTTCTTATGGGCCAGTAAAGGAGGCTGTCGTCAGCAAAGATTCGAACATCAAATGAGACCAAGGATGGGAGGTCAATAATGTAGAGTAGAAATAAGATCGGACCAAGTACTGTACCCTGTGGCACACCAGATCCGACATGAGAAATGTCCGAAAAGCTACCATCTACTACTACTTTTTGCGTTCGAGTGGTGAGAAAATTTTGAATCCAAAGTAATGTGGATTCCTTAATTACGTAGTGATCAAGTTTGTGGAGTAAACGTTGGTGGGGAGCTACATCAAAAGCCTTACTAAAGTCTAATACAATTAAATCTGTCTGAATTTTATCCTCATGATTTTGAACCAGGTCTTTAGTGGTCAATAGTAATTGACTTTCGCATGAATGCTATGCACGGAAACCGTGTTGCACAGGTGTTAACATTTCGTTTTTTGTAAAGCTGGTCATTATACTCTTGCAAATAATGTCTTCGAGCAATTTGGCACAAACACATGTCAGGGAGATCGGCCTGCAGTTAGAAGCAGTATGCCGATCTCTTTTTTTTAATACAGGGGCTACATTAGCCTCGACCCATTCATCGGGCGATTTCCCGGTCTGAATAGAGTGCTCGAAAATATCTTTCAAAAAAGGAGATATCTCCTTGGCAGCATTTTTGAGGAGTAAATTTGGAAGCTCATCAGGTCCTGCTGCTTTATCGGCGTTCAGTTCACTCAATAATTTAGTTATGCCAGATTCAGTAATTTCAATTTTATCCATGTCAGTTATTGGTGGTCCTTCTAATTTAGAAATATTAGTGGTGTCCTCATCAGTAAATACTGAGCAAAACTGTTGGTTGAGGATTTCGGCCTTGCGTCCGCTGTCTGAATGCAGTTGGCTATCATGCAATAAAGGAGAGACACCACACCTATCCTGGCGCTGTGATTTTATATAGCGCCAGAAAGGTTTTGAATTTTGAATTTCCAGAGATGTTAG
The DNA here is from genome assembly GCA_964017125.1 of Flabesymbios commensalis. Classification (NCBI taxonomy): domain Eukaryota; kingdom Metazoa; phylum Annelida; class Polychaeta; order Terebellida; family Flabelligeridae; genus Flabesymbios; species Flabesymbios commensalis. The sequence goes on from OZ024912.1 coordinate 16,217,258, forward strand.
AAATTTGTCGTTAATAAAGGACCAACGGGCACGTCTAAGATTGCGCTGCGTGTCCCGTTTCTGTAATTTATATTTTTCCCAAAGGTCAGGTCGTTTTAAAGTTTTCGCTCTGTTATAAAGTCTTGCCTTTTTCCGAATAACCTTGCGGAGCGATTTATCAAGCAAGGGCAAGTTCCGGCGTTTACATGTTAATTTTGTTGGAACAAATTTATTCAGGCAGTCTATCAAGTCTATCAAGATAGACTTTAACCTCAATCATTTTTCATTAACCGAATTATTGGGGCTGTCTTTGGAAAAGAAGGCCCAATGTCTCCTAATTTCTTTCCTGATGTTTTCCCAATTTGCTTTTTTAAACTGACGCACTGGGCGAGGAGTTGAACGTCGATATGTGGGATTGATGTCGGCCTCGGTCAGCACTGCACAATGGTCTGAAATTCCGGGTACACTGCGAGATGATTTAATTAAGCCAGGCTTGCTTGTTATTCAAAGGTCTAAAACGTTTTTATCTCTGGTGGGGTTTTTTTGTACTTGGGTCAAGGCATGATCTTTCAGGCAAGACAAAAGATGTTCGCACTGCCCCTTGTTGGTTGCTGAGGGCAAAACTAGACTATTTTCCCAGTCTATGTCCGGAAGGTTAAAGTCTCCACCAAGAATGATGGTTTGATTATAATTTTTTGGAAGAAGATCTAAAGATCTGCTGAATTCTTCCATTTTTTAATTTTAGAGCCAGGAGGTCGAGAAAAGGATCCGAGAATTAAGGATTTTGATTTTTCAAAGTGGACTTTCGCCCATAAAAGTTCAGTATCGGTTACTGTATCGGGGAGGAGAGATACGTCATAATTTTCTTTGACAGCGATAAACACTCCTCCTCCTTGGGTTGATGTAATTCTGTCCTTCCGGAGGATGTTATAACCAGGAGGAAAAATTTCGTTTGTGGAAACACTTTTGTCAAGCCAGGATTCCGTGCCAAGAATACAATCGGGTTGGAAATAGTCGACAGATGATTGGAAAGCTTCAACTTTGCCCCGAAGACTTTGACAATTTAGAATAAGGGTTTTCCATTTTTTAATTTGCTTTGAATGTCTACGGTCGATAATTGGGCTACTGTGCAGCACTGGTCCGAAGTCAGTTATTGGCGATTTAATTTCTATGCTATCAGAAAGATCTAATGAATGAAAAGAGTTTGCTGTTTCTATTAGAAAACTATGGAAGAGATTTTGTTCATAATTTAGGTTGTCACAATTACAGCAAATCCAGGATACATTAGTGGTCGAAAAGGCTCTAAAGGTGTGCGAACCCATGTCCACACAATTTTTGTGGAACCACAGGTCACAGGTGTCACAGCAAATTCCACATTGGTCCCATGTGACAGGTAGGTCGCAGTAGCCACAGGGGAAAATAGATGAATTTTGATTTCCAGGACTTGAAAGACCTGGATTTAATTCTACTTGGCCGGATAGTAAAAGGATGAGAAAACAAACACCGAATTCTAGAATGACGATTGCCGAACGCGAGGGTTGATTTCTTACCCAGGCAGTTCCTTGTATTTGAAAGGAGGTGAACATGAGTGGCCGGTTTATCAAAAACAATTCCCGGTGTCATCAAAATGTCATGTTCACCACAGTTAAAAAGAATTTTGTGGAAGCCATTTTCTCTTCCTTCTGACCGTCTCCAATTTGGAAGAGGACTAAACTGGTCATGATAGCGACTAAGAAACATTTGAAAATGGCAAAGTGAAAAGCATGATCAGACGTGAAAGGCTGGGAGCCCGTGCCAGAGCCGCGGTGTTTGTTGTTTTTTGCATGGGCGCGGCTATTTTGGCCGCAAGCACTGGTCACGTCATCTTTGCGTGATCTCGACGGTGCCATTTTCGATTTTCGATTTTGTCTTGATTATCGCTCACTCTCAGTGTTGTGAACCTAGAATAACATTGAAAAAATGTTATGTCGAATCTAAAAAGAATTTGTATTGTCCGCTTATGTGTTACTTATCTGATGGTATCAATTGTGGAATGTCGGTTTATCAATTTACCGACATAATTTAGAATTTTGTTCAGCCAATTTCGCAGCGTCCAGTCGGTTTCGCTCATGCACACTCCACTTGTGCCCCATCTTGTGGCAACTTTGATATGTTTGTCACAAAATTATTCATACTATATAAGGGGTGATAGATCACCTTTAAGTGAAGGGGTACACCACTACAATTAATTTCACCCATGCATTTCATTTAGGAATGAGTAGTTTGGTATATAATATACTTTTTTCTAGACCATGCAGGCTTTGTCATCCAATTATGTTGGACTATGCGTGTTCTTTATGTTCCACTATTCCAATACTATACGTATGTCTTTATATTGTGTTTCAGGGAATACTATTTCTTTCTTTAGTAGATCATCAAGTCCCCTATTTGCTAAACAAATATAAATCTGTACATGCTATTCCATAGTAGGAGATTATGTTATAGCGTGTTTAGTTTAGTGACAGTGAATAAACCCTTGTCGTGCTGAATTGTCTGTTTCTATTTTACAATTATCTAACCATTTAAGCTCCCACAATTCCTTAAAGCATTATTTTACATCCCTGAAAACACACTTAATTTTCCCACAACAAAGGGTTTTAGAATGAAAATTTCCATGACACTGGTTTACTAGTACATGGCAATTTTCTGTACTTTTTCACCCGCATCAAGTCATCTTCATCAACTACAAGTCGAGAATTGCGACGGCAATTCGCGGCTTGTAGTGGATGAAGTTGACAATGGTAAATTCAGGTTTGAAGGGGGTTAAGCTTGAATTGCTGACGCAATTTACAGCTTCAAATGACGAAAAATATAACTTTTTGTGAAAAATGAGCAACTTCTAAAATCAAGTATTTGATAAAGTGAGTATCTATGCAACAAACTCACAACATACAGCAGCAACCCCTTAAAATGCTAAAACGACCAACAATTTTATGTGGGTAAAAATTACCACTATCTGTTTAAAGTGATTGGCTCAGGCTAAAATCATTTAAAAAATCGGTGATTTTATTTTGGCTTCTTAATAGTACCATATGATGTAGACATGTCCATAAGCATAGACTAGAACTGCAAAAGTTTTTAAATTTATGTGCTGCGCATTTACCAGTTAGGGTAGATATAGAGACAAAATTCCCGATTTCTTATTTTGGACAATCATGTCAAAAATGAGAAATACGGGAATTTCGTCTCTATATATCTCGCTTAACTGGTAAATGCGCAGCACACAAATTTAGAAACTTTTGCAGTTCTGGTCTATAGACATGTGTACATCATATGGTACTATTAAGAAGCCAAAATAAATTCACCAATTTTTTTATGATTTTATCCTGAGCCAGTCCCTTTAATTTGAGACCACATATTTTACACAATTTGATGTTTAAACACTCATTTCATTGCCAATGACAGTGATTTAATAGGAAAATTTAATCTGTTTTCAGGGATGTAAAATAATGCTCTAATGCATCGTGAGGGCTTAAAGGGTTAAGCCGTATATATACGGCTTCAGCGATACAAGGGTTCAGGGTAGCTACAATCCAGAGAGATTTTGGCACAGCAAACCTACAGCTCATCAGGGCTATTCAGTTTAATTTAGACATGCACACTATCTATAATCCGATAATGTTATCGCGTGCCACTGTAGTACAAATATTTCCAGGTTATTTTTCTGAAGACGATCACCAAATGGCGTGAGCGATTTAATCTATAAATGACAAGATCACGCTTTACTAATTAGACATCTCGAAAATGTTAGACCACCTGTGAGAAACAACTTATAAGATTGAATGGGGTTTTAGAGTACTGCATTACACTCACATAAACTGAGTCAGACTGTTTTCATATGTAGAGTAACACAAGTAGAACATATCATTTTATCGATGTGGGTCCACTTAATTAACACTGACATACGTGAAATTTTCCAAGGGCACACTGAACATCAATTCCGTAGTAGTTAAGTGGTCATAATAACAAGAAACACTTTTTGAGTTTTTATAAACATATTTTGACTACGTTGTCATATAACATCTGCAATACATGTGAACAATAAAGTACCATTATGGGCCGTGAAAACACAATGTCCCACGCCAAGTCTACTCAGTTAGTATAACAGCCACTAACGCTCACTTGCAACCGGTCGCAACAAGTAGAGACAATGAATCGAGGAGAACTAGACATTGTGCCATAAAAGCAAATATTTCAATGGTAAGTTTCTAAAATTACCTACTGAAATGTCTTAAATGTGCTGCTACACACAATATATTTTCAAGATAAAGGCCATTTATGTTGCCCTATCCGCTCATAGGTAAACTGATTTGTGTGTACATTTTCTATTTTCCATTTATTAAAGGGGGTTATACTAAAATGCTTAGAATTCTTCATACTTCATACACTTCATACTCTTATCACTTACATGGAGCTCAGTAAATTCATGTACAATTACATTACTGCATCGATAAATCAGAACGTTAAGTGATGATGAATTTGAACACGTTGACTTGTAAGTAAGTAATAGCTTAATTAACATTTTGTTGGAATTGATCCAGGTGCTAAATTAAAGGACTGGCTACATAATAGATCCATTAGGCAACATTAGAGTCATTCAGTTAAATTAGAATAACTTGAACCTAAAGCAACAATATCACCACTCTTAAAGTGCTGAGTTTACTATCTACTATTAGTATATTGATATTAATATATTACTATTAGTATATTAAAGCTAAATTATTCTCTTATGATCTGGGACGTGAAGATATAAATTATCACTATAGTGTAATAAATATATTGTCCTAGCTATAACATCTTAACCTTTACCGCATGCAACAAGTAGAGGACAAATATGTAAAAAAAAAATCAATAAATAAATATAATAAATAAGAATATGTTTGTTCAATAAATAAATATAATAGTCTCAGAATAGCACCAGCTTCTCTAATTTGCTTGACAATACCAGCTGGATTATTTTCTTGTACACATAAGCTTAATAAATATGTTATTTGTTAAATTCTTCGTGGACCTCTTTTAATTAACCCTTTCAGGCCTGAATTTACCATTGTCATCTTCATCCACTACAAGCCGCGAATTGCTGCCGCAATTCTCGACTTGTAGTGGATGCAGATGACTTGATGTGGTTTAAAAACTCAAGAAAATTGTCATGTATTGGTAAAACAGTTTCATGGAAATTTTCATTCTAAAATCCCTAGTTGTAGGGCAATTAAGTCTGTTTTCAGGGATGTAAAATTATGCTTTAATGCATCGTGAGGACTTAAAGGGTTAAACTACGTAGCCTGTGATGTTACACTTTGCAGATAAAACGGAAGATACAGGCACCATTGGTAGAAAGGAATAACAATATTGCTGCATACATTTTTAAAATGACTGGATAAGCAATCAACAGACAGAACAATTGTTAGATGCGTCTTTAATATTTCAAACACAAATACTGTTGTGCAACAGAAACATAAAAATACAAACTATAGCTACACATATGTTACTTTAAACACATCACCTCTATGTAGTAATGTTTGATATATAACCTTGGTGTGCATATAACCTTGTAATTGTTTGATAATAAGTGGTGAAATTTATATCTTCCAACGTAAGTAGCGTAAATAAACTGTTACTTTGTGATAATCATTTTAAAGGTGAATCTTTCTTGCTGTCAATACTGTTTTGAACTATGATTTATGTGAAAATTTGGTTTTGTGTTTTCAGCATATTTCGCAAACATATCAGACTGCCAGTTGAGGGCTAACAGATTAGAGAAAAACTGTAGTTTATGCACACTTGCTGTCCACCCCTTTTGGATTGTCATAAACTTACAATATCAACCTAAAACGTTTACGTTACTCATTATGTATACTGTATGTGTATAATTGTTACCGTTTTTTTCTTAATTATTTTGCCGTATTATACGCAATTATATGCAAGAGTTATACATGTGCGACATAAAAAGCAGAATCTGCAAAAACCTCATTCTATTTTAAGTGTGTTGTGCTCTATGAAAATGAATGGACAGGCATACTTTGTAAAATATATGCATGTATGTACTGTAGGCCTAGTGAAATATTTAAAAATTGAATCGCTGGGGTCGTTTTTGGACATAGCATATAGTAAATGTTCCGCGGCGAACACCATACGTTAGGGCCGTGTTGGCTTGATGCTGGGTGACCGTCTCCTATGCTGGCCCAACATCAACACAGCATGGCTCCAACGTTACTGGGTATAGAACCATGTCAGAATTTGTCTTGGGTTCGCACCTGAGTGGAGCCTGGTGAGGCATGGCTTTGATGCCATAAAGTCATACGGCAGAGATGTCACTGGACAGGATCTCAGTGGGTAGGCCAAGACAACACCTATTTAGGCATAATTAATCGACTTTTCTCGTCCGCACGCCTAATGAGCCCCGCAGATCTCTCATCAATTTGACGCGATGTCTGCCTGACGCAGCAACTCCGCCAAATTGGGTTGTCAAAGTGAACACTCCCCGCTGTGTCTATGTATGGACAGGGAAGACTGACAAAGGGGTGAAGTGAGAGGCAGAGAGAGGGCGAGGAAGAGGACAGGATATACAGTAGGGCAGACATACAGGGCATGTAGTAGGACAAGAAAGAAAAAGCTAAACATCAACATCTATATTTAACCTCGTGCTTAACACTGCACACTATGTTAACTTGAACACAGCTAAATATATCGATACTCTTGAGGCAGAATTTTATAAAAAAAAACCTTCGTATTTAAAAGCACATAACCTTGACAAAGGTTAAACATTTTTATACAATTAAAATACTAGGTTATTGACCTTCGTTTTCTGCCTTTAAACAAAATAAAATGATAATGACATTTAGAGAAAATATTTTGTGGTAGATGATTAGTTAATTTACTAAATAAATTTTGGATATTTTAAAATTAAAATATCTTTGTCATGTAAAGCTGGCATTTGCGTTAGCAATTCCAGCTTTAAATGAATGAAAAAGAATGCGTGATAACTTTAAGATCGTGTATTATGTGACCGGCTAAGCCCACAATGTATGAAAAAGCTTAAAAACTATCCGGCAAACATTATAAAAGTGTCATGCAGCTGTATTGATCATTCAGGTGGATGTACATCACAGAGTGATTGAAAATGAATAATTATGGTAAACTGTGATCCTGCGCACGCTGGACGACGCACGTGTTTTAACGAGATGACTTGTTGATCCCCACCCGGGGCTCCATTCACGGTAAAAGTGTTCAGGGGGCGGGAAGTGAAACCCGGTCCCGGGCCGATACAAGGGCTGCCAGCGTGTAGTGCTTGTTAGACCTGGTGATTTATACCCGCGCCCCGCTGTTCGAGGCCAGAGAATCTAGGGGGCTGGCGCATATGCTGCCTCCCTATTAACTTCTATTATTACTCTAAATACGGGGCCGATTTATCTGGCTCCCAGTGAAAGTTAATGGCAGATGGGACCTAATGATTCATATAGCGGTGGGGTGGGTGCCCGGGTGGCGGAGGGTAGTTAGGGGCACGGGGAGCAAGGGCTGCTCTGTGGGGTGCCGGGCAAAGTGGCCGGGTAGGCGGCCCAGGGGTGGGACATGGGGTGGAAAGCCGATCAGCCCCACAGTCACAAGTACCACACGCGGGGTACAATACCAGACGCCGGGTACAATATCAGAGGCGGGGTACAATACCAGACGTCTGCGGTGTAAACAGAAACCACCCAACCACCCCTCTATACTCTGTTATATTGTGATATCAAACAACAGTAACACTCACTCACTCACTCACTCACTCACTCACTCACTCACTCACTCACTCACTCACTCACTCACTCACTCACTCACTCACTCACTCACTCACTCACTCACTCACTCACTCACTCACTCACTCACTCGCTCGCTCGCTCACTCACTCACTTACTCACTGTTTCCGTATGGTTTGATATTTCTCTATACAAGTGAACATATACGTATGTGTTTCGTTAGCAAGGCGCATGTCTTCAACCGTGTATGCACCACATAGCATATTTTTAATAAAGATGATTGAATGAAACATAGTATAATGCAATCGAAGTTACCCTAAATTATTGAGCTTGATCATTACAAAAAAAAACATTTTTATTCATCTTGAGGCGTGAATTGCGACATAAATTAAAACATTTGTAATGGCCGTGAATCCATAGCATAAGTATTCAAATGAAGCGAAAAGAGCTAACTAAGAAATTTATGATGATTTCAAATTGAAAAAACCCTTTGGTCTCCATGGTTCGTACAAAAATATTTCAGCGCTGTAAGGGTTAATAATAAGACTAACAAGTTGAGTGATAGGATTGTTAACCTTTTAACCGCCGGTGCCGCATATATTCTGGTTTTTATTTTTTATTAGCACAATAAGTACCACATTTTAAATATGTTAAACATAAAATGTGACATCAACCAGCAAGATTTGAAAAGAGTTGACCTCCATTTTGTCGAGTCTGAATAATTTTCACTCACTTGAAGTTGTGGGTCGCGTCAGCGAGACACAACTTCAAGTGGGTGAAAATTCAAACCGAAAAATTTGGCGGTTAAAGGGTTAAAGTATCAATGGGGCAGGTGATCAGGGGTGAAGTGGGCAGCCCTTACTTACCCCTCTCCCGGGAAACCCTTCCCCAGCCAGGGCTAGCTTCCCCGGACCGGGTATTTGGCTCGCGAGCTCGGTCCGTCCCCCTCAATTCCCGAGCCTCCCGTGTCCGGGCAGGGGCCATCAATATCTGCCTGATTGGGGGTGACATTTATTGCTCATCTGTTTTTACCCGGCTGAATGCAGCTCCGCCTGCCGAGTCAAAACAGCAACAATAGGCGAATATCAAATCAAGAGGAGGCTCCCTGCCCCCGCCTGTTCACAGCGTCGTTCCAATGTTGGCTCTCCGTTGCAACGACACCTCTGTGTCAGTGTGTACGTTATTTTTAAGACTAAAGAAAATGCCTGATAAAATAAGATTTACAATATGTGTGAAGTATTACATTACGCTTAACCCCTTCAACGCTGAAATGATAGTATACAAACCATGGAGACCAAAGGGTTTTTTCAATTTGAAATCATCATTAATGTCTTAGTTAACTCTTTCCGAATCATTTGAATACCTGTGTTACGTGTTTACAGCCATTATAAATATTTTAACTCTTACATCGCGGGAATCGACTTTAGACGTCAGAATCTGACGTCTGTAGACGTCTAAGTCGATCCCCGCACTTTAAGAGTTAACACATTGAGCGCTACAGCTGTTCAGGCACGCACCCAGCAGACGTGCTGTTTAAACGTTGGTCCGACGTCGTAGATACAACATTCTGATCAATTGAAAGATCGAGATTCGAAATAAATTTCGGTATAATTCAAATATCTGTAACCCGGTTGGAAAGATGCGGGCATATACATGTACGTGCTACTTAAAGAGGAGTATGGCATTGTGTCCCAGTTTCAGGCTTTCCACTTTCGCGATGTCTCCACAGAGTGTAGATAGAGACGTACGGTTACACTCATACTCACCAACTCAAAGAAGATTGATGTTCCCGTAGGAAAAGAGATTGAAGAATAATGTTTCCATAAAAAAATAGATTTGAATCCTCCCTAAAACAAAAAAGTGGGGAATTTCGTATGTGTGTGTATACAACGTCGTCACATAATACCTTAGCCTATTTATACTTGCGTGAAAATTCTTTTATTTTTTTTTACTGTAAACTATGAAATGTATCAATGTACAAATTGCATAGAAAAGTCCTACGAAATAAATACATTTAAACAGTTAAGGCTACCTCGATATCTAGCAATGAATGATATCGGGATTAAGCTTATGTCAGCACAACATGGCGACTGAAGCCAAAATCGACTTAACGTCATTTAAAGGGACCCCGTCGGATGAGACATTTTTAATTTTGTCAATTTTGAAAATTTAATTTATATGAAGCTATATAGCCTACTGATCTTAAATAAAAATTACAAAAAAGTAAAAAACAACACTTTCAAAGCACCGAAAAAGAGTGAAATAGTTATATTTCCAGGTCGTATATTGCCATGTAAACAAAACAAGTCAGCAATATACAGCACTCTACACCACATATTCCCACGTCTTGGACGGTGAGATCAAAGCAATCGCCGCTAATTGGTGTCTTATAGTCAGGACATGGGGGAATACACCTGCAGCACTGATTATCTGCTCAACGCTGGACCGACGGCATCAACATATGGCTCAATACTGTAGAAACATTCAGCAAGTGTCTATGTTTACAAAAAAGTTTGTTTGGGTTTTAAGCGGATTCATAGAAATGTTGATAAAAAATTTAAAAACTCTGAAAAAAAATCATGATCTGGGGAAAACACTACTTCATTACAAAACTAAGAACGAAAATTGATGTCATCCCATGGAGCCGCTTTAATGTAAAATGTAATCTAAAATTCTTTAATGTAAAATGTAATGTAAAATTTAATGTATCATGTTTTGCAGGGTTTTCACATTGTTATCATCAGAATTGTTCCCTCAGACATATTGTACAGTAGATCGTGATTCTACAAGTAGAGAGAATAGTTATTTATTATGTTGGTGAACAGTTGTCACAAAATTATCAGCATTCACGGCACACAGCGCTGATGGTTGCCGCCCCTTGTGATATACCGGTGAGCAATGGCTCACACATGAGCAGAGGTATACTGTCACTGCCCAACACACATCAGATGATGAACCAACGCTGGCATAATGCTGGACCAGCGTCTGTGACGCTGGCCCAACATTATTCCAGCATTGGCTTAACGCTTTTTGTTTGCTGGGTGGTGACTGCTGGGCATTTGCACCCATTGGATGCTAGAATACCAGCATCACGATCCAATCAACAACAACATATTAATTACTTCCCATGATTTTTATAAGCACACTTATTTAGCTATCTGAGTATTTATCATACGCAGTGAGTGGGATATTACACAGTGAATTAGAACATGCTGTGGCAGGAAAAATATAATAAAATAGTTCAGAAATCAAACGGTTAATGACATAGCAAATCACAATTGAGCGGACGAGGCTGTCAACTGATGGTCCTATTGTCTTCATACACCTTTTCCACTCTGTGTCGTATTCAAAATTAACCGACGGATATATTCGTTGACATGAGTAGTAATAATTCCTGCAGAATATGAATTTTCATTGTCACATTTTTTCACGATAATTCCAATTATATCGGCAGTGATCAGCTGAACTATTTTCTGCTTGACCACTGAGGTTTATACCTCACATGGACTGTTTCCTTACTTCCTCTCTATTTCCAGATTACATCAAAACATTTGATATATTTGGGTCCACATGATTATATGAGGGCTGTACTATCCAGATAAAATCGACATTTAATGAATGCCGCAGAATGGCTTTCAATAATAATTTTAAAAAGAATCGATGTGAAATTACGTTTTAAATTAATTAAATAATGTAGCTATTTTACTTTATTCGGTGTGATGTATTCTGCTTTATACCATATGACTTAATATAAGTCTAGTTTGTATGTTATCATGTACACTTTAAAATTATTTTAATTATGATGCATTTTTTATGTAGTTTTTCTATATCTGGTGATAAGTAGAAGTGTAACTAGATCTACCGGTATACGAAATTTCTCATTTAATCCACATACCATTCTTATCAACCCTTAAATTTTTTTTAGCACATTAAGTACCACATTTTAAATATGTTCAAAATAAAATGTGACATCGACCAGCAAAATTTGAAAAGAGTTGACCTCCATTTTGTCAAATCTGAATAATTTTCACTCACTTGAAGTTGTGGATCGCATCAGCGAGACACAACTTCAAGTGGGTGAAAATTCATATTGAATAATTTGGCGGTTAAAGGGTTAATCTTTAAAACGCTGAAACGTTTTTATATAAATCATTGAAAACAACATTTTTTAAATTAAAAATCATCATAAATATCTTAGTTAGCTCCTTCCGATTCATTTAAATACTCATGTTATGGGTCCACGGCCATTATAAATATTTTAATTATTCCAGTGCAGGGACCGTCTTTATACATCAAAATCTGACGTCTATATACAGACATCTGATTCTGACGTATAAAGCGGATCGCCGCACTGGAAGGGTTAAACGACGCCACAGATATCTATACATATATATCATGATGAGGCAATAAATAGGAAAGTATGCTCACAATAAAATGCGGATGATGTATAATCATACTTACAGGATTTGAGACAGTATCGCTCATTATCAGTCAAATATACTCAAGTTTGCAAATCTCACTATTTTCTTCAAAGAAAGCATAACTTTCCCACACTAGTCAGTTTTTATCACCAAATCTCGTCGTGTGTCAAACATTATGTAATATTGCCTCATCTTCTGAATGCCGTATTTGACAGGAAGTGAGATAATTCCAATGAGGACAATAAGTTACTCTGTGTTGCTAACACAACACGTTTTCCTACCTATAGCTCAAGGCTGGGGCAATGTCGCATACGTTGTCCTAGCGTTTGGTCATATCTAGGTTCTTTATGTGGAACAGATAACAGAAAAAGGAATGATGTATTTTTGCTAAATATCGTAAAAGGAAGTGATTGCTGCTATCTTAGCAGATATAAGAGAGTCTCCAACAAGACTTCTAATCCAATTAGCGAAGTTATCGTTCGATGTTTTTGTATTATTTATTTATCCTGTGAAATACTCAAAATCATGATGATAAGGACGCATTGGCAAGAAATATCTAAAGCAGAAAAGCTAAATCAAAAAAATAGAGTCGTTGCATAAATACATGCACAGGGAGACAGAGAAACAGACAGACATATATATGTACACGTATATATGTACACGTATTCATTCATTAATACACACATGCATAGATGAAATTAATAACCAAATGTATACATAATTTCATCTATGCGGGTATTATTGAATGTGTGTATTATTGAATGAATGAATAAATGTATGAATGTATTAATGAATGAATGAATGAATGAATGAAAGAATGAATGAATGAATGAATGAATGAATGAATGAATGAATGAATGAATGAATGAATGAATGAATGAATGAATTATTGAATTAATGAATTAATGAATAAATGGTGTGAGTGAGTGAGTGAGTGAGTGAGTGAGTGAGTGAGTGAGTGAGTGAGTGAGTGAGTGAGTGAGTGAGTGAGTGAGTGAGTGAGTGAGTGAGTGAGTGAGTGAGTGAGTGAGTGAGTGGGTGGGTGTGTGGCTGAGTGGGTGAGTGGGTGAGTGAGTGAGTGAGTGAGTGAGTGAGTGAGTGAGTGAGTGAGTGAGTGAGTGAGTTTCATTGTGAAGAGGTGGGTCAGTGGCCATGAGCTGATTGGCTGACTATAGAGTGACTAGTGGTCACATGACGTTTTGCTCACGTGACACGTGTAATCGGAGCATAGTTTGCGGCCATTACTTACCATTATGACATTCTGTCACAGCGCCCACCGCCAGGGGCGCTGGTCGTCGACCACCTCTTGATGATTGTTTGTCCCAGCCAATCACCGCCCTCCATTGTTGTTTGACCCGAGGCTTAGTTACACAGTACTCTTTCAGCTCCCTGAGGCACTTTGACGTTTGATGCTCCCAAATCATTTGTTGTAACTTACTTTAACATGTTTGGGGGTGTTTAATTATAATCTCATAAATTATGCTTGTCTGATGTTTGGATTTTTTGTTTTTGTATCTTATTTCACATTTACAATAGCTAGTTTATTATAAAATACACTACATGTACTTGTCTTGCATCATTTAGGATTTAAAGCCCTGCTTTTAAACGTGCACGCATGTCATTCTATTACTGCCAAAGGCGGCTATCTAAACGCAATAGACAATGAAAAAATATAGGAGCCATTATATATAGAATAGTATAGTTTTTTTGGTATAAATTCTGCCATTACACTCAAAGTGTGTTCTGTGAGCACAGGAAGTAGCGAGCGTGATCAAAATAAAAACGTGATTTACGCACAATGATACTACATGGAAATCAATTATCTGTCCCAGTTCTAGAATATTCCTATTGAAATTAGTATCCACATCAAGTTAACGTGATACATTAGGTTGACCCCCCAACTATCTACAATCATAGAGAATAGGCCAAATGTAGCCTTATTTCATCCTTGTGACTTTGAGACTTTAATCAAATAATTCAATTCTAAATATGTTTAATTTCTTTAAATTGACGGCTTCTTCCCCATCAGACTCTGGATATTGCGCTGACAATTCCAACGTCTAATGACGAAAAATATAAACAAACAATTCAACAGGAAAAGGGCGACTAACAACAAAATGACGGGCGTTTATTGGTTAATTCCATCGTGTGATTTGCTGTCATTGTCATTTCAGCCGAACTGAAAAAAATAATTGAATCCGACGATTTGTATACCAGTTGTGTCTCAAATCAATGAAAGGTGAAACAGAGTTGTCACGTGAATACGTTTTTCTGGTCGCACACGCTTTCAGGTCGTGTCTGCTCTGAACACTCACCACACCCTCTTTTAAAAAAAAAGAATAATTCTAAGGAGATGTAAATATGTCATTATAAAATAAAGTAAAAATAATTTATCAAACAATGCCACATTAATTCATTGCGAAATCGATCGCCCGAATTTTTGGGATAAAACTTTACGAATGGCAATGATTACAGACTCTGTATCGCACATAGAGTCTTTTATTACGGACTATAAGGCAGTAACTACCACCTCTTTGCCTTAGCACGGCAGTTTACTAAATAAGGCTTAAGACCTATAGAGGTATATATAAACATGATGAGCATAAGCTGACAGACTGTTTGTCAAATGCTAATAACCTAAAAAGTAGTACCATCGTTTTGAGGAGGTGATAAATACGTGAGTGAGTAATCAATATGGGAGATAATTACAGTCTAGTTAGGGGTACAATTACAAGACAATTATGTTGTCATCAGGTTTAAGGCAGTAGTCTTAATGTGACACTGGGGAATGTGACTACAATTCCTAACCCTTCCCCCTCCCATTTTTTTGGAGCCATTTTTGTATTGTGAACATGCCTTATTACGACATGGATCGCATATAACAACATGAACTAAGATAGGAAGTGAACGTATATTGTCGTAAGGTAGGGTACAGATTTCCGCTTACTATCATTTTGCAACCCGTAAATAATTGTTGCTATTATTATTATTATTATTATTATTATTATTTATTATCTTCTATAGCGCTAAATCCCATTAAATAGATCTTAGCACTTTACAACTAAAAATCTTTTGAAACATGTAAAAAACAACATTTCTTTAAAATCAGTCTCTTTGAATAATAAATATCATACATTAATATAGTGTATTTAAATAATAAATATTATATAGAGTAGTGTTTTGTAAATAAAAATTTCTTAATTTGACGCTTAAAACTTGCGAGTGATAGTGCATGTCGTAACTCTGCTGATAAGGCATTCCACACTCTGGGACCTGTTACACTGAACGCTTGCTGTCCGACACTATGTTCTTTGCTATAGTATACACGCTGACGGAGCTGAACATGGCTAATCGCCCTCAGCTCCAGAATATGAAGAAAATAGTGTTTTTTACCGTCTTGCTTGTTTTATTACATGTAGCTGCCAACATGGACTGTACGCGAGATTTTGAACAAATGATGCACATTTGCAAGCATTATACCAACATGATAAATCACATATCACTACGGGGTACATAATGAAGGTCAAAGGTCGTGTGTACAGTAGTAGCTTAGTAGGTGTCACAAAACATCACATAGGCCGCGCAATGATGTTATAGGCATGGATAAATAACTCACACTTTTGTACTCGAGATATATATATATATTTTATGATGACCTTGGGAAGTTCACATAACATAAAATGCCCAGCTGAAATCGAACAGTATATACTAATGTCCAACTTTGCTCTCCTCACTATAGAATGCCACAAATAGTAAAATGTGGAAAATTGTGTAAATCCGTGTATGATTTGACCTTGGAATTACCTTAAAGCAGCCCCTTGGGATGACATCAATTTTCGTTTTTAGTTTTGTAGTGAAGTAGTGTATCCCCAAGATCATGATTTTATTTTTTTCGAAGTTTTTAGATTTTTACAAATATTTCTTATTAATATTTCTATGAAACCGCTTAAAACCCAAACAAACTTTTTGTGTACCTGAACACATGCTGAAGGACGATTGAATGTTCCTACAGCGCTGGGCCACATGTTGATGCCGTCGGCCCAGCGTTGGGCAGACAATCAGTGTTGCAGGTGTATCACCTCATGACATGACTATAAGACACCAATCAGACACCAATTAGCGGCGATTGCTTTGATCTCCTCGGCCAAGCCGTGGGAATATGTGGTGTGAAGTGCTGTATATTTCTGACTTGTTTTGTTTACATGGCAATATACGACCTGGAAATATAACTATTTCACTCTATTCCGGTGCTTTAAAATTGTTTTTTGACTTTTTTGTATTTTTAGTTCAGATGAGTAGGCTATATAGCTTCATATAAGTTAAATTTTTAAAATTGACAACATTGAAAATGTCTCATCCCAAGGGGTCCCTTTAAAATAACCTTGAGCTACGGTGCCTGCATAGCAGCAATGAAACTCATTTTGATATCCTGAAGATGTGCTTCAGGCCTTGCCAAAATATTTAAATACCTGCAATTTTTTTGTTATTCCGCAAATAATAAACAACCAGCCCCAATATACCGCATGGAAAGGGTTAAATATCATTTTCAAATATTTTTCCCTTTTAGTTAAAGGTGATCTATAACCCCTTATATGGTATGAATAACTATGTTCTTCTATGGGGTGATTGGCTATCATGGGACCCACTCAGAGGGTCACATGATAGCCTATCACCCCATATATTACAATATTTTCCCCTTTTAGTTAAAACTGATCTATCACCCCTTATATGGTATGAATAATTATGTCCTTATATAGAGTGATTGGCTATCATGTGACCCTCTCAGAGGGTCACATGATAGCCAATCACTCCATATATGGGGTGATTGACTATCATGTGACCCTCTCAGAGGATCACCTGATAGCCAATCACCCCATATAAGGAAACACTTGTGCCCCATCTTGTGGCAACTTTGATTTATTTGTCACAAAATTATTCATACTATATAAGGGGTGATAGATCACCTTTAAGAAACAAAATTAACTCAATAAAAAATATTATGAGTATTGTCCAATGTTGATCCGATCAATCATCTTTCTTAAGTTTTTACTTTTAAAAATATTGCTAGACATATAGGTTTCAGCTATGATGTGTTATTATACGTTGTCCATACGTGAATCTACGCAACTGATAATAATAATACAACTTCTATAGCGCTGGTATTTGGTGAGTCCAGTCACTGCGCTGAAGCACTATACCTATGTATATGTTCATGGTATTAACCAGTACTACTAGTTATCTGATTACTCCTTGTGACACGTGGGAGCTGTGTAAATGAATAGTCACTGAAAAAAGAAGATTACACTATAAATCGCACTAGAGATTTGTATGTTTTTCCTTCAGACACAGTATATCATTTAGAAATGTTTACGTGGCTATAAAGCGGTTCATATTACCTGCTTATATCATAAAGTTGATGCCAACTTCCCTTGTTTCTCGTCATAATTGAAAAAAAATTGGCAAACAGTGCGATGACAGAGACATTATCAGACACCTTTAAATTGTTATTTATGCTTACTCTAATTCGCCAAATTGCCTTGCGTATTGTACAAGTAGTTGTTATGTTCGATGCGGTTCGCTGCTGGTTGTTTTCAAGCCAACACAAAGAGTGGTGCAGCCCTGATGGTATACTGGGCCAACGCCTGCAACATTGGCCCACAGTATAACCAGCTTTACTCAATCTTTTGTTGCTCCCATGTATAATGGCTTGATCCTTGACTCTGCCCAGAATGATGTGTTGAACTGTCCACGCAAGTTTATTTTCGGAAACTCTTATTTCATTTAGATAGAATAGTTAAAATATACTCATGGAAATAGTCCTATATTTAATAAACGATGTATTATAGAGACAGACAGATATTTTATTGACAGAAAGAAAGTCAATCCAGACTTATTTGTCATAGAAATAAGAGAGAGATATGTACATGTATATACAACATTGTTAATTTGTTAAAATCATGTGGCAATATACATAGTATGACATACATAACTAAAGACATGTTAACTGGCATTGCCATAAAAATCACTGGGTATTACGATAATATAGATGACTGCTACTCAAAATAAAATTGAAAGGCATTGCCAGGATATCATAGGGTCTATCATTTTGTTTCCCGCACCAAAACCAGAGATAAAATAGCTACCTTGTATGGCATGCTAATTATATATAATTATGTATTATGATTATATAATAATTATATCAAGTAAAGATATATCAAGCTTTATTCTGCAGCATTGTTTAACCCTTTAACCGCCGGTGTCGCATATATTCGGGTTTTCATTTTTTTTTTAGCACATTAAATACCACATTTTAAACACGTTAAAGATATAAGATATGACATCAATCAGTAATATTTGAAAACAGTGGACCTCCATTTTGTCAAATTTGAATAGTTTTCACTCACTTGAAGTTGTGGATCGCGTCAGCGTGACACAATTTCAAGTGGGTGAAAATTCAGATTGAATAATTTGGCTGTTAAAGGGTTAATAATTTGGTGTAAGACTGATATGCAAGAAAATAACCTGGCACGAAGAAGGTAGTTATAGAAAAACGTAATTATAGCAATTACATAATTCGAATAAATTAACTCTTTTCGTGCCACGAGTTGAACCACCCACCCAAATGTGTTTTAGTTTAATCAACGCTTGGTGAACCCATTCAATATAATTATATGCAATAACCGATCATTTGAATATGGCGTGCCGCTAGTAAGCAAACGTAAATTGGCCATAAGGTATGTATGATAATTGTTTGATGACTCTCTCTAGAGCATGTATGTATATTATGTACATTTATGTGATAACAATTTTATGTTATTTTCACTAACAAGATGCATGTTTATTAAAGAGCAATTAAACGGACTAATTTGACATAACAATAGATGTCTCGAACACTTAATATGATTTGTACTCTGATTATTGATAAATAGTCAATATATGCATAGAGATAGTGCATAATTTTGTAAGCGCTTTTCTCAGCCATGATGTCATAGCTTTAATGTTGCTATTTGTTTGTGCATAAGTGTTCCGTATTTGTTGCCTGAATACCACTACTAGTAATATAAAGACTATTTTATTTATTCTTATTTTTAATTTTTAATTTATTTTCTGTGATTTAGAAATTGTCATGAATTACTATATTTATAACGTAAATGTGGCGGTCAAGTTAGCGATCATTCAATGGTATTTGTGACAGTCTTCAGACATCTATCATGTAGTCTTTTTGTGTGTTTTTTTTTTGTATGTGACATGTCAAATAACCGAGTTCAAATTCTGATTCTGTGTTGAGAGGAAAATTTGGTTACTTGTGATCCGACTATGGACATTTGATCAGGGTCATTTGATCCCAATGCGATGATAATGATGGTAGGATAATTCTACAAGACATATTGTTCGACAATTAGGGCCTACACACTGTTACACCAGGGATCAAATGAGGTGAATGTAGTGTTTGCTGGGATGGGCTAGAAACTCCGGAATCACTGATCCTTGAACGATGACCACAATTTTTCCTCTTGCAATGGACAGCACATTTCCACCCACCGTGTCATGAGACCCCCTGCTAAAGGTCCTATGCAAGGAGGTTGAAAAAAAGTGAATACTCTTTTATTTATTAACCCTTTCGAGCCTGAATTTACCATCGTCATCTTCATCCACTACAAGCCGCGAATTGCTGTCGCAATTCTCGATTTGTAGTGGATGAAGATGATTTGATGTGGGTAAAAAATTAAAGAAAATTGTCATGTATTAGTAAAAGAGTTTCATGGAAATTTTCGTTCTAAAACCCTTGGTTGTAGGAAATTTAAGTCTGTTTTCATGGATGTAAAATGATGCTTAAATGCATCGAGAGGGCTTAAAGGGTTGAAGACAATTTGAGCAGCTGTAATTACAACAACACAAAACTAGTAGTATTTTGTTTAAAAAATATAGTTTGTTTGATTACTCTTATTGATGGCGTAGATTCTGTGCAAACGTCACTGGTCATCGTGTTCACATGATTTGATCAAGGAGGTTATATAGATATAACCTCCTTGATTTGATGACACCAAGATGTGCTCATTGATCCCATTGTCACAAAAAGAATATCCATGACAACTGAATATCACTGGCTGAATATTAATTTATCTGACGGAAACTTACCGATAATGCAACATATATACAACAGTAAAAAATAACATTTTTCCCTAATTTATAACATTTAAAAAACGTCATGGGCTAAAAATGTCATGGGCTATTCTGATAGATACTTCTAGAATCTTTGACGGGATAGAATCCTTTACATTTGACCTCTCTCCTCATCGCGCTGATTGAGCCTCATACAGACTAAAAGACCAATGTATTTGTGTCATTTAAAATCGTCAAAAATAAAAAATATATATTTAAGCATCAGGGTTTGCAAATGTTTGGTCTCAAATTAAGTAAATATGAGTAATTTAAATAAATTAATTCAACGCTTTAAGGGTTAAAGGATTCCTACATTCTTAACCCTTTCGAGCCTGAATTTACCATTGTCATTTTCATCCACTACAAGCCGCGAATTGCTCTCGCAATTCTCGACTTGTAGTGGATGAAGATGATTTGATGTGGTTGAAGAATTATAGAAAATTGCCATTTATTGGTATACCAGTTTCACGGGAATTTTCGTTCTAACACCCCTGGTTGTAGGAAAATTAGGGTTTTTTCTCAGGGATGTAAAATGATGCGTTAATGCATCGTGAGGGCTTAAAGGGCTAAGTTGTATCTATAGTTATTGTTCCACGAGATCATAAGCGAATGTTGGACCAGTGTCGTAGACGATGAACCGGCGTTACACCAACATTCTTCAGACTCTTGAGCTTGCCGGGTGGAAATACAATTGACATGTTCGGGACTACATACCCCTAATAGTATATGTGAGTGTGTAATTCTGTGTCAGGTTCATGTTGATTTTGAATTAATGTTTTTTTTCACTAACATACAACCCATAAATCAACAAAAAAACTGTGTCAATTTTTTCCTCCAGTGGTTGTATAAAAAATCAAAATGGCCGCCACCGAGGACAAAATTGTCAATAATCGACATGTATATGACCAGAAATGAAACAGAGACACAAGCTATGGTTCTTTTTAAAGTTAGAGACAGCTCATAGATACGTTCTACATATGTAAGCAGACAATGCACTAGACATAATTATTGTATGTAGGGCTACAGTGAGTTATCTTCATGCTACTGGGTAATTTTAACGGCACCATACAATGTAGGGATGCATAATTGGTCACCGTCCACTCCCTCCCCCACTACTCACCCCACACCAACTTTTGTTTAAGCTTTGATATGTCCAAAACATGACATGAGATGTTACCAGTAAAAAAAGGAGAAACTTTTTCACCGTTTATGGGGGTAACCCCAAACATGTCTAGGATTAGGGGGTAGGGTTACGTAAGCGTACGTCATTGATTCTCTGACTAACCAATCAGCCCACCCGATATACCATATAACAGATAATTAAATTATCGTTCTAATAATACATCACGTACTGCAGTAGAGTAAATAGTCATCTTTCAACATACGCTCAAGAATATTTTTTATCATAAAATAATCAAAATGAACAAAACAAACATGGTCGAAGAAAACGACATAATAATTTGTAGTTATTGGTCAGAACAATATCTGGCCTATGTTTTCTGAACCCAGATATGTGTATGCTTAAAAATGAGTTTTTTTTATATTTATGAATGTAATGCTTATTTTTTAATGAAAGAATATTGCTGCCTTTCATGAAAATATGTCTATTTAGCCTGGGCTGACATCTGAAACATGGAACTTTGCTCGGGATTTTAGTGTATACTTTTTAATCCACTTGTTTTTACAAAATATGTGTGTGCTGAATTCGAATCTGTCGGTAGACTTTCTATATTTAGTGACCTTCACCTTCAAATTAGCAAAACACAAAATGGCCACCAAAATGCTAAGAAAACCCCATATTTCCTATAGTTTGTCGCACATGAAAGCACAATTTATGTTTTTTGCAAGATTTTAAAATGAAAATTTTTTTCTTGTGTCTTTGGAAAGTAATTACCTTTATTTTACCTTTAAATCCAAGATATCCGCCGTTTTTTATGTATTTACTGTTACTATAAGTATACTAATAAACATATTGACGAGAATATGACGTATTTTTAGTAACATACGGGATTAGGGATAAACGCTACTGACGAGTGAATTGGGAAGAAAAAATCCAAAAAGGCTGCGAAATTAATCTCCACATGAACAAAAAACAAAATAGCTATCTAAATGTGAATTAAACCTCTTTTTTCGTTTGTGGCTCGGAATTGCTCAATTTATTGATTTTGTATGATTTGGGGGGCGATAAAGACATTTCTGATGATTATCACCTGACCTATATTTTATCGTAAAATCCAAGATGGACGTCATTTTAGATATTCACTATTAAAATAATGACGTCATTGTAAATACTAAGCACACCAAAGCATGTAAGCATACACTGTGCATAAACACAGTTTCGAATGACTTGTAACCTAATCTGCCGTATTAGCCTGCGTATTCAATTTCTAGATTTCCATTAAACAAATGTTGTTGATATTTTAGTTCACATGCATAAAAATCACTTTTATTTGTGTGTTGGCGGTAACTATTTTGAATTTAAAGGTCAAATATAAGTCATTTAGATCTAAAAACATGAGACATAAATTTATCAACTCCAAATCATGCAGAAGCCAGAAATCGTGCAATAATGTTCACCAAAAATATCAAAAAGATGGGGTTTTGGCGGACATTTTTTGCTTTGCTTTTTTAAAGGTGAAGGACACTAAATATAGAATGTTATCCGACAGATTCGAGTTCAGCACACACAAACTATGCAAAAACCAGCGAAAAATAAATATAGCCTCAAATGCTGCGCAAAGACAGACGTTTGCGTAACCCTACCCCCTCATTTAAGACAGGTTTGGAGGTATCCCCCTATAAGCGGTCAAAATATATAGTTCGCACCGATTTTTTTTACTGTTAACATCTCATTTCATTGCTGGGAGACACTCCTGTAGGAATTGTTATTCCTGGTGGAATGTAACCTCTATGATGTATGCACGAGCTTATAGGTATTTTAATACAATTTAGTCCATAATTCAGTATTATCTATATTTATTTCATAGAAATATGATTTTCTAGCCGTTCTCATGGATTAGACACAACAAATCACATTGATTTTGTGTTTTTATGATTATTATTAGTGATGATATAGTGGAAATTTGACTATTGATTATCAGTGGCGGCCATCTTGGATGTTTCATTAATGGACAAAGGAAAAAAATGGAAACAGTTTTTATTTGTTCAGTTGGGTTATATAGATGTGAGAAATCATCATCAATCAAAATCAACATGAACATGACACTGAATTTGGATATGCTACATAGCGACATGTACTATAAACCTGCTAGAGTCATGCCTGTAGCGATATCTTTATCGCTGTATAGTTGACAGAGGGAGGCTTGGCTGACGTGATGGTGAGCGATACACACGGTGAAAGGATCACTGTCATTGTCTTCGTCTATCATTAGCATATTTAGCTGGTCACGGTGTAACAGACCATGACACGGAATTATGACCGACTACGAGTCATTAGGTCTTGTTGGTTACATTCTGGGCCTACCTTTGTCGCTTTTGTTGGTTACATTCTGGTCCTACCTTTGTCGTTTTTTGTTGGTTACATTCTGTGCCTACCTCTGTCGCTTTTTGCTGGCTACATTATGTGTCTACCTCTGTCGCTTTTTGCTGATTACGTATAGGATAAAGTCCGAGGAGCTCTACATTTTTAGCTTTGAAAAGTTACATGGTCTGCTTACTTCTGTCGCTTTTTTAACATACTGTGCCTACTCCTGTTTTTTGTTGGTTACATGCTGTGCCTACTCCTGTCTCTTTTTCTTGGTTACTTGCTGTGTCTACTCCTGTCATTTTGTTGGTTACCTGCTGTGCCTACTCCTGTCGCTTTGTGTAGGTTACATGCTGTGTCTACTCCTGTCGCTTTTTGTTGGTTACATGCTGTGCCTACTCCTGTCGCTTTTTGTTTTTTACATATATACTGGGCCTACTCCTGTCGCTTTTTTTACATATATACTGGGCCTACTCCTGTCGTTTTTTGTTGGCAACATGCTGTGTCTACTCCTGTCGCTTTTTGTTAGTTACATGCTGTGCCTACTCCTGTCGCTTTTTGTTTTTTACATATATACTGGGCCTACTCCTGTCGCTTTTTGTTGGCAACATGCTGTGCCTACTCCTGTCGCTTTTTTCTGGTTGCATGCTGTGCCTACTCATGTCGCTTTTTGTTTTTTACATATATACTGGGCCTACTCCTGTCGCTTTTTTTTTACATATATACTGGGCCTACTCCTGTCGTTTTTTGTTGGCAACATGCTGTGTCTACTCCTGTTGCTATTTGTTAGTTACATGCTGTGCCTACACTTGTCGCTTTTTGCTTTTTACATATATACTGGGCCTACTCCTGTCGCTTTTTTTTACATATATACTGGGCCTACTCCTGTCGCTTTTTGTTGGCAACATGCTGTGTCTACTCCTGTTACTATTTGTTAGTTACATGCTGTGCCTACACTTGTCGCTTTTTGTTTTTTACATATATACTGGGCCTACTCCTGTCGCTTTTTTTTACATATATACTGGGCCTACTCCTGTCGCTTTTTGTTGGCAACATGCTGTGTCTACTCCTGTTGCTATTTGTTAGTTACATGCTGTGCCTACTCCTGTCGCTTTTTGTTTTTTACATATATACTGGGCCTACTCCTGTCGCTTTTTTTTTTTTTACATATATACTGGGCCTACTCCTGTTTTTTGTTGGTTACATGCTGTGTCTACTCCTGTTGCTATTTGTTGGTTACATGCTGTGCCTACTCCTGTCGCTTTTTGTTGGTTACATGCTGTGCCTACTCCTGTCGCTTTTTGTTGGTTACATGCTGTGCCTACTCCTGTCGCTTTTTGTTGGTTACATGCTGTGCCTACTCCTGTCGCTTTTTGTTGGTTACATGCTGTGCCTAGTCCTGTCACTTTTTGTTGGTTACATGCTGTGCCTACTCCTGTCGCTTTTTGTTGGTTACATGCTGTGCCTACTTCTGTCTCTGTTTCTTGATTACTTGCTGTGCCTACCCCTTTCATTTTGTTGGGTAAATGCTTTGCCTACTCCTATCATTTTTGATGGTTACAGACTGTGCCTACTTCTATTGCCTTGTGTTGGTTACATACTGTACCTACTCCTGTCGCTTTTTATTTGTTATATGACGTCTCTACTCCTGTGTTTTTGTTAATTACATGATGTGCCTATTCCTGTCGCTTTTTGCTGTTTACATGCTGTACCTAGTGCTGTCGCTTTTCTGTACATCTTGTTTACATGCCAACGTCATCAGATTAAGGCACCGCACCAAGCGAGCACGATATGTGAACTAATGTTGAGTAAATGCTGGTGTCGAAGACGGTGATTTGACATTAAACCAGAATTGGTTCAGCGTCTAGTGTTTTATGAGCATATATTGTCCACACCAGCCTTTTATATTTCAGTTGTTGATACATTTGTTTGTAGAACGCCGCTGAAATCTGAATTTCTTCTTCATGTTGCGGATCTGAAGAGCTAAATTGGTTGATTACATCCACTTTGATTAAGCACTTTTTGGGCCAATGTCTCAGGTATAAGCTATTTACACATATGTGTAAGTCTTCTAATTGTGTTTTAATTACCACTAATTTAAAATCGTTGTTTTTGTTGATTATGCATGCATATTATGTGAGACTTGTTTGGATTTAAAGTTACTTGATAACTTACACGAAGAAATCGCCTCTAAGTATACACATATATATTTGAAAGTTCAATTTTATTGTTATATTTTGTGGTGCTAATATGTCAATTAAATAGAGATAAAATAAGTTGCCATGATTTAAAAATTATTACGTTTTCTTCTTGTCATTCCTGGTTACACATGACGACATCCATATTCTTCTTGGGTGTCATTTTCAAGAACAGAATCGTCGTAGTCTTCAATTTAACCTTTATGTAACCCCTGGCCATTGACATTGTAATTATTTTTCATTTCCAAAACATATTACAAAGCTTTAACATCTACTTATAATTTAATATACATGTATCAATATAGGGTAAATCAATTAAACCTTTAGAACAATAAAAACGCCATATTGCCATTTTTGTCAGTTTTCAAGCGGTTATAATATTAAGATTTAAACTGGACCGTTACAAACTGCAGATCTAGTATAAATTGGGCACTTAGTCAGGGGTCATATGATAATTGTATGTAATCTGTTAGTAGTCAGTTTCAAATTGACCGTTCTGCTATACTTGTGTATACTTATATCTGGGGAGTCATCAGTCAGCTATTCTACTATCATTAGCCACTGCTGCGGTCATTTGACCCCAATTAACCCTTGTGTTGCAGGGACCGTATATATACTTCTGCCTGAATAAAATACCACTAAGCTTTGTAGCATATCTTTCGTAGATGCTAAGTTAATTATATAATTTAATTCGGGACGTGTCTATGTTTCATAAATAATATTTAATTTTATTCAGTTAAGCTGGTAATTGCGTTAGTAACTCCAGCTTCAAATTCATGAAAAATACTCACAAACAATTCAGCTGCACATGGGTCTACCCTTATTCACAAAGTCGTCCAAAATATTGTTTTATTTATCTAAAAGTTATTTCTTGATTTAACGAGACATATTTCATTAATCGATGAAATGATTCCATCTATTAAGTATTGATACATCATAATTTGTGTTATTAATATTATTATTATTCTTGGTGTCTGTGCACGAGTGAAAGCATACTAAGTTCATGAAATGTTTATTGTTTATATTATATTATCAGTCTGTATTTTATCGATTGTGTAATCTAGCAGGTGGCTATTTTATAACTATTTATAGTGGATATTTATAAATAAAGTTTTAAACGCAATAGCTCTCAATACTTAAGAACACAGGCCTATTAATTGTAAATATCGCTTGTCCCTAAAGTGTTAATAGACTTGAACTTGAAGCCTCCTTCTCTATAGATTATATTATTATTAATGTTATGATTATGGTCTTAACGCTATGAGTAGTCGGCGTTTCAACAATATCGTGACAGATAGCTGCCAGAAATGCTAATTCCATTCCTGCTATGCATATGCACAGAAAATTGTTATAATTGTTAACTCGTTTAAGGATACTTATGGGATACTTACAGTGGCACTATGTGTATAGAAGATAACAATTACCCGAGAATGCCGGACCTGGCGTGGTTATTACTAATATTCAGGTGACCATACTTATACAGGTTAAATGTCATATCGATATATAGGGTGTCCTTCTTGGATTTAGTGCATGGTTGGCTCATTCGGTTTGGTTCTGAACTCGTAACCTAAAGGTTTAGGTGGGTTCAAATCCGGGCTGGACCGGATGTCTTAACCCTGTAGACGTCAGATTCTGACGAATAATGTCGATCCCCGCACTGTAAGAATCAACATATTCTAATGGCCGAAAACCCATAACATTTAGGTATATAAATGAATCAGAAAGAGCTGACTAAGACATCTATGATAATTATAAACTGAAAAAAAGTATTTATTTTTTATTTATTTTTATTAGCACACTAAAGACCAGCTTTCAAACATGTTAAATATAAAATATGACATCAATCAACAAGATTTCAAAATCGTTTAACTCAATTTTGTTAAAACTGCATAATTTTCAACCACTTAATGTTTTGAATAGCGTCAGCGAGACACAACTTCAAGTGGGTGAAAATTCCTATTTAATAACAGAGAGCTTAAAGGGTTAAACCAATTTTTTCACGCGAAAATGTATATAATGGTCTCTAGTTAGTTTATACACTCTATAGGTCCAGGCTTTTTAGTCGGAGTCATTTTTATCTACAGATATAATCTAATGCAAATTAGATAAGAAGCGTTACCTTGTGAAAGAAAAGATAATGACGAAGGACATTATTTTGGACTAGTGCCCTTATGATCATGATCGTTTACTTAAATAGAAGTATTAAAGTTAAACTTAAAGGGACTGGCACGTTACTTACATTTAGTCATGGCTGCTACAATCTAAAACCGATGCATCAAACATATTTTTTTGCTAAAACACTTTAGTCACACTTTTTAGTGTAATGACATTATAACAATGCAAAATAAAACCACCACCGCCAGTCAAGCTTAGCCTACTGGCAACCATGACTAAACCAAGCTGACGGTGGTCTAGTTTGGTCTTTACTGCATTCTCTTTAAAGTATTCTGACACATGCAGATTGAGATATAGACATTTGCTATCACCAGAAATATACAATATACACACGAATGATGCCAACCATTATTCTTTATTCTGCTAAATTAAATAATTTAAATTTTTAGCCAATTAAAGTTGTATCTCGCTGCCGCGATCCCTATTTTAACCCTTTAACCGCCAAATAATTCAATCTGAATTTTAACCCACTTGAAGTTGTGTTTCGCTGACGCGATCCACAACTTCAAGTGAGTGAAAATTATTCAGATTTAAAAAAAATGGAGGTCAACTTTTTTCAAATCTTGCTGGCTGATGTCACATTTTATCTTTAACATGTTTAAAAGGTGGTACCCAATGTGGTGACAAAAAATGAAAACCCGAATATATGCGGCACCGGCGGTTACAGGGTTAAGTGGCTGAAAATTAATGATATTTGTTTAATTTGACACCAAACATTTGCAAATCTTGATGTTTAAACACCCGTTTCAATCACAATAACAATGATTTGATCGGCTAATATTTCCGAATTAAAAACAACTATAGTCGTCATTAGCAGGCAAAGGGCTAAATCTGAATAATTTAGATCCTGGGTAACCAGTTCGGTGGGACGTGGCGCTGCGATAGATCACCTGACTGCCACACCAGCGTCCAGGGTTCGATCCCCGCTGATCTTACAGCATGTATGTCATCAAAGAAACATCTAAACTTGCATGTTTTTTTCTTCTCAGTGTGACTAGGTGACAACGTTAATGGCCTCGTCAAGTTAATGTCTATAACTCGTAGTTAGGGGATACTGGTGTAAGATCTCTTCTGAAAAAGTAGTTAAAGCCAATCATATATATTTTACGAAAAATTATAATTAATTCTTTTTGCATGCAAATCATAATACATATTAACCCCCTCACGATGTATCAAAGCATCATTTTAAGTCCCTGTAAACAGACTTAATTCTCCCACATCAGAGAGTTTTAGGATGAAAATTTCCATGAAACTGTTTTACCAATACATTGCAATTTTTTTAATTTTTCACCCACTTCAAATCATATTCATCCACTACAAGTCGAGAATTGCGACAGCAATTTCCGGCTTGTTGTGGATGAGGATGAAAATGTAAAGTCAGACTTGAAAGGGTTAACATCATCTCAAAAGACAAAGAGACGATTCTAAAATTCTTTGGCGTACGAAGCTACTTTGTATACTAAGCTATGTTTATGACACATGTGGTATTATTAAGTTAAGCAATCAAGCGTAAAATATAGACAAACACAAATCGGCACAAGTATGTTATTATACATGCTATATAAATAACAGTTCAATGACGGAGGTAATCGGCTGATTTCTTCGTGTGAAATGCAGAGTTAAAGATTCATACAGCTGTGAAACGCGGATGTGTGGGATGGTCAAGTGTAGGCCTACATTAGCCTATAGAGTACACTTTGACGGCATTATTATCAGCGACTGAACTGATTACAAGATACTACTCCAACGAAAAAATTGTCCCAATGCTGTTTTAATGCTAGACCAACGTCTGCGACGCTGGCCGACATTAAACCGACATTTGGTGTGTGTGCCGTGTTGGCTTGGAAAGCTCTTACTGTCATTTTAATTTTAATGATGTGTGGAAGCCCAGTCTGCCGATGACCCCCAATTATTTATTAGGACTTTAAAACAAAGAATGATAGAGGAAAGTAATGGTTGATAAACTTGAATGGTAGCAACAAATACTCTGTATATAAACTTTATAAGCCGTTCAGATACAAAGAGAACTATTTAAATGTCATTTCAAGTGGTATCTCAAGGGGAGTAGCATCTCGTTGTGGCATGGGCGTAAGTCTCATTATGACACATAAACTAAGGCTTGTTCAGGACAGTGACACTGTATGTCCCATGTGTATGGAAAAAGAGGAAGACGAGATTCACTTTATTCTTCATTGTCCTGTTTACCATGATCTACGTTCGAAATACTTTGCTCCGTTTGATAGCCCACCAAATGTAAATACATTCCAATTGTTGCTAAGTAGTGTGGATGAAAGTTTAATTAATAGTTTATGTATATATCTAAATCAGGCATTCAAACGCAGGAAACAAAACTGTGATGAAAAATAATTAACACTCTTGACATTGTATTGTTGAATTAATTGTATTTTGTATAGTTTTGTACTGGTCGATGGCCTATCAAATAAACCTTTTGTATTCCTATTCGTATGCTGGAGGTCAACTATCTCCGGATCCCCAGGGAAACACAACATCTTGAGTCACAACACAAAGCCCACATGAGAGAAATGGTGAATTATTTCCTCATAGATGTCGCTCAAGTATATAGAGTTTATATGACTTGGGAACTTGCTCTTAATGCGGCGATGGGTATGAAACGCATATAGTGTTATTATCTTGGCTGATAACAGTGGATATAGGGTGATATGTCATTGTGGAATGTCCAGGGGCCACTGTTGCATTCTGGGGACCACATTGTCCCGCGTATTTTGACAGTTGACTACACCTTTAATATTACATCGGTCGGGGGTGGAGTACTATACGTGGTGTGAAAAATCCTTGTTGTGTAACAGTCCCAACTTAAAAGGCACGTTTTCCCAGCGGTGGATCAACATTGTGCTAACACATTTGATATGCATGCGGTATACATGCTAAATATATACCTAAATTTGCAATTAAATGGCAGTTTGGGTGCAGGCGTGCCAAAATTAACTTCCGCTCTGCCATTATACTATAATTGGTAACAACACTCTGAGTATACAAAGACTTATAATACAGAAGTATGCCTTATTCAATCTTTGTCTGAATTGAACTAATGTCATCCGTTTTGATATATGAAACTGACGCAGAGAATAAAGGGTGGATGTAGTTTCGGTGCCATACGTGGAGTGTAAGGGGTCATTTTCGGTGAATACCTTAAGAGTACAAATACACAATTACATGAGTACACGAGCCTATCCCTTTAACCCTTAAAGCGCTGAATATTTTTTAATATAAACCATGAAGAGTAAAGGGTTTTATTCAATTCAAAATCATCATAGATGTTTTAGTTAGCTCTTTCTGATTTATTTGATAAATACTGAGGCATGTAGGCCTATGTGTTTTATATGCAAATAACACTCGCGATCAAATTAATTTTATTATCCCCCAAAAAAACACTGTGAAACTAAACAAAATTAAAAAAACAATTATTATAAATGAAACATTCTTATTAAAGTCGTATTCCATTTGTCTAACCTCACACTGATACATACAAAATATACTATTATAACATGACTATTTATCTAAAGTGACGGGGCAGGAAGAGATCGAAGACACTCTACAGAAGAAATTCGTTTCGGGGAAGTCAGAGTTAAATACGGCGACTCGTCTAGCTGATTGATTAACTTCTTACATTGATTGATTGATAATCTTCTGAATGCTATTTAATACATTGGTATAGGAAATGATAACATACCTATATATCTAAATACGCCAGAATGTGACGTCTATAGACGTTCGGCTCTGACGTCTGAAGACGATCCCCTCAATGAAAGAATTAAGAATGCATAATGACGTAGACCCATAACATAGGTGTTCTGACTAAGACATTTATAATGACCTCAAGTCGAAAAACACTCTTGTTGTCTTGGTTTATATATAAAATAACCCTTTAACTCTGTATTTGCTGGGAACACAGAAGTATTTAACTTTATAATAGTTATAATTTTAAATTTTATATATTTTTCATGAAAATTGCGAATCCAACGATTTAAAATAAAAAAATGGAGACCAAAGGGTTTTTTCAATTTGAAATCATCATAAATGTCTTAGTTAGCTCTGTCCGATTCATTTGAATACCTATGTTATGTGTCTACGATAATTATTTTACTCTCACAGAGCGGGGATAAACTTTAGTTGTCAGAATTTGACGTCTACAGACGTCAGATTCTGACGTCTAAAGTCGATCCCCGCACTGTAAGGGTCAAGCTCTTCTTCTGATAATTACGGTCTTGGCAACATAGAGAAGTGTCTGCAAAACCGTCATTTATCAAATTAATTACACAGTTTACACATATTTTTTAGCGCTATAGTAATGTCATATAACCTTCTAAAGGTCATAATGTTGTTGATTAAAGTATTATTGCCTTATAGCACGATAACTGTACTATAATAAGTCCGGTTTTTAATGTATGCATTATACAGTAATTTATGTATGACGACGTTATATGGTTATTATAAAAATACAGGGGGCTCATCAGTATCACTTGAAATATAGACCGGTACTAGTTTTCGTATACTGTTTATTCTATACTAATTAATAATAATTACTAATATTAATACTATAATAACGTACATGTATATTTAAATGTACATACCTGCTAAATGTATTTACTTTCTTTGAAGTCGTTAGGTCTATATTATACACTAGTAACATATTGTGTACATGTATATACTGATATTCTGGGAAATGAAAATACATCAGTAATGACTATTAGGCCTATTGCTATTATTACTATCAGAAACAAAATGTTTCTTATCTGCGTATTTGTAAAATATGGTATTGAGAGGAGCCTCCGTGATCGAGAATTAGCGCCCATGGCCTCAAACCACCAAAGATCGAATTTGTGATCATGTGTCTGGAGATGAGCGCTATCTGATTAATCTTATTATCTCCAATATAGGCTCTTTTGGCCCAGTTTAGCCTCTATGTGCACACAATTGACCCATTCATTCAATAATTTAGTATAATTTATCTATAATTATATAATGTGCGTCATGTATATATTTTTAAGAGGCCTGTTAGCCATCGCAATAAAAATCTTAAAATTGATATTATCTGAACTTTCTGTCATTTCCATTAGAAAAGATAGGATAAATCTTAACTTTTATAATGAAAACTAGAGAAAGTTAAAATAATCTTAATTTCAAGATTATTAGTTGGTTGGACCCCCTCGTGCCGACGATCACGGCTCAACTAGCTGTCCCCCCCCCCCACCAATGTATTATTTGTCACTATAGCGTTGTATTTAGAGGGTTTGAGAGGCCACACGTGGCGGGGCTATAATGCTAATCAGCCTGGGTTCATAGACCAGCTGCCGTTAAACGCGTTAAAGTCAGGTGTAATGAGGAGTCACCGTGATATCACAGTGTCACATCTAAACCACTGTCACAATAATGTCACTGTCATTGTCAATGTCATCAGCACCGGCTGCCGTGCAGAGCAGAATAGCAGTATATGCTGACATGTAGAGTAAGCAGATACTACCTATTGGCTTTGCAAAGCAGTGCGGCTGTCGTGATGACTTGCAAAGCCTGAGCAAAACACAGTATCGCTGACCGTTTAACTCCCGTGTCGCGTAAATCTGCACACGACATAATTTCAATAAAATGCATAGAATTGAACATGTGTTAACCCTTATCCTGCTAAGTTAATTTATTTAAATTTTCACCAACTTGAAGTTGTGCGTCGCTACCGCGACCCACAACTTCAAGTGGGTGAAAATTACTTATATTTGCTTATTCCAGCACAAATATTCACAAATTTTGATATTTAGAGACACATTTCAGGGGCGGATCCAGGATTTAAAAAAGGAGGAGGCGCAGTGACTTCGGGGGCCCGCTCCCAAGATTTTTTTGGCCAATTTAGGGGACTTTTTAAAAAAATTGGGGCAAAAAGGGGTGGGCGTGCGCCCCCTGCGCCCCCCCCCCTCTGGATCCGCGCCTGCATTTCACTCCCAATAACAGTGATTTGATAAACCGGTAAAACAGCTTAAAAACGACAATAATCATGATCAACAGGATAAGGGAAAACCTGTAAGAGTAAAACTAGTCATAATAGCCGTAGACACATAACATAGGTATTCAAATAAATCAGAAAGAGCTAACTTAGGCTCTCGAATTGAATAAAACCCTTTGGTTTCCTTGGTTTATCACAATAATTAAGCGTTGTATTAATCCATCATAATAAGGAGTTTCCAAGCTTTCATTTTACATATGCCGGTGTATTTTTAAAAATTAAATGAAATGAATCGGGCTTTAGGCCACCTTTGTGCACATATAGGCTAAACTGGGCCAGGAGAACCTCCTGAGGATGATGAGATGAATGAGATGACACTGTCCTCCAGACACAGGATGCGGTTTATTTTATAAAATCCTCGCATTTCACATCTCACGGGGAATAAAAAGAAGAGCAAATAACTCATCTCAGGGTGAATATATTGATTGATCGATTGAACTAAATAGATGGCGTTTAGCCCAACGTTGCGGCAACATTGAGTTATGATCTTACATAATCAAGGCTGCGCTGGATGGCTGTAAATAAAACACTTGAATATAATTAAGATTGTGTTGTTTTAATGGAAATTAAATAGTGATTATTTTTTTTATTACAATTAACACAAACGGAAATGTTATAAAGATGTTAGAGCTACATTTAAATAAAGAATTGATAGGGACTGAAAATGATTCGAAGCTATTACAAAAATCTTCAGGTATGGAATAACTTTATTTGATTTATCATCAGGTATCTGTGAAATATTGGGGTATGTTCAGCAAACTGTGTTAATATAATAAATATTTCATTTGCGCTGATCATTATTTTTTCATATATTCGTAAAGTAGATATCAATAGCCAATTACATGTAATTTTACTAACCAAGTGAAGGGATTCGCGGTAGCGATTTGCTTCAAGTGCTGACTAAAAATACAGATACGCTTGTTCCACATCAAGATAAAGCAATCATCACTACAGTCATTCCACATGCCACCTCAATCCACAGGCCTGGGGTTCGCCTCCGGGCATGTGGTTATCCGCCAATACTTTTTAATGATGTTTAAAAGTCGTTAAATAGGTCATTAGACGCTTCTCAAATATGCAAATGCAACCTGTTTATCCAGTCCAAGCGGGACGTTGCTTTGACGGTTAGGCCAATACTGGGCCAGGATTGACAATACTGTGCCAGCATTGAGCCAGCGTTGAGACAACATCAGCTGTTAGCTGTATATCTGGCAGACGCCCGCTAATGTATACACCGCAGAGACGGGGAGGGGTGCCTGTGAGAACGAGACATTGAACCAATCATGGCCTACTGCTGGCACACCGTCTACGACGCTAGGCCAACAGTAAACCATTATTGGCTCATTTTATCGTGCTTGGATGGGTATAGCTGTCAAGCCCACTAATAGACTATGTGACCCTTTGATCAACGTAGTATATAATGTCTTAAATATGTATTCTCAGCGACCAGGTGTATGTATGCTCTTTATAATATTGCCTAGATCACATACAAGTGTATTCACTCAGGAATTAAATTAATTACTATGCTATAAATGATACAGATTATTATACTATGCTAAATAATTCAAATAATTAAAAAAAATATTGCGACGCTTTAGAGTGTAAAAGGTGTACCTGACACTCGCAATATATCTCTAGGTTGATGATCGTTGAGATGTTATCTTGAATACAAGTCACACTCTGGGTGCCATGATAGGCCAAACGTTAACCCACATTGAAACATTCAGGTATGTATCACTAATTAGCATCATAGAAACACTACACTGAAAATTGTATAGCACAAGAACATATATATAGTCGGATTCACAATAACTAAACCATGGTGTCATGAAAATTGTTCAGAATTGACTGAGGAATCAGCGAATTCATTCACCCCGGATAATGAATTCTATGTGAATCTAACTATCAATACGATCACTTCAAAATCCCAGTTATTGGTGATTTTTTTGTTACACGCATTTAGGTACAAGGCTATTTAGCGGGGAGTAAATTAAGTGTTTAGACACGATTTATTCTTATAATATTTTTTTTATGCAATTGAATGGTATAACCTCTGCGCCATGGAGACCAAAAGGTGTTTAAATTTGAAGTCATCATAGATGTCTCCGCTCTTTCGGCTTCATTGAATGCCTGCTTTATGGATCTACGCTCATTATATATATTTCGCGATGTTTACTTTTTCAGTACCGGCTTCGACTTTATACGTCAGAATCCGAGGTCTATAGAGGTATTTTGCTGAAAATTATGTCAAATTCCATGTAATGTGTGGAAGGTGCTGTAAAAGGAGAAATGTTCCATATACCGCTTTATCACATAAATACATCCCATTGCAGAGAAAAGACTACTAATAACCTATTTCTCAGATATTTAAACACTCTAGCCCCGGTCACGATTATATTCGGGGTTTTTTCTCGTTATTTCATAAGCACATTATATAGCAGCTTTTTAATACAACACGGTAAAGATAAAATACATCAGACAAAAATATTTGAAAATCGTTGACCACCATTTTGTTGATTCTGAATAATTTTCACTCACTTGAAGTTGTGGATCGAGACAGAGAGGCACAACGTCAAGTGAGTGAAAATTTAAATTGAATAACTTGGCTGTTAAAGGGATAAATTATCTTTGACAGAAATAATTAATAACAACACAGGTTTACAGTATACAATTCTCACCGAACGTTAAACCAGCATTAGACCAACGTTTGTTTTGTGTGGAACTAATAATCACCAATAACATATTCATTCAGTCATAGGTCAAATATGGCGCGAAATGGGTCAAGATGGCGGCTGACAGATTTGGTGACGGTGTTAGGTTACATATCCCCGGGGGTTGGGGGACGTACCGATCAGATCATCTGACACCTGCCTAGGCCCGGAGGTGACGATCGTCGACGACCCGGCCCCCATGACTGCATGCCTGCCATGTCAGCTGGTCAGCGAAAAGTAAGGCTTTGCTAATTAGAAAGACATCAATTTCGATATATCTTCGGAATCTTG
This sequence comes from Flabesymbios commensalis, assembly GCA_964017125.1. Classification (NCBI taxonomy): domain Eukaryota; kingdom Metazoa; phylum Annelida; class Polychaeta; order Terebellida; family Flabelligeridae; genus Flabesymbios; species Flabesymbios commensalis. Next base: position 16,254,489 of record OZ024912.1, read on the forward strand.
ATTTTCGCGAAAATTATAACCGCCAATGGGTGCATGGATATACATCACGCTAGGACAAAACAGTAACCGTGCACTTTAGACTTTTATATAATTTCTTAGTTTAACCATTGTCCTGTTGAATTGTTTCTGTTGTTTTATTCATTCATTTGAAGCTGGAATTGCTAAAGCAATTTCCAGCTTCAAATGACGAAAAATATTTCTTTATTATAAAAATAGACATATCCGAAATGTAATAATTTGATTAGCTTATCGTCTATCACAAAACTATTTTATCAATTTCTGGGACATTTAATTTGGTTTGAAACTAGCTTCAACCCGTGTATACATATACGGTCACAGCAGGAAAAGGGGTAATGAAAACAATATTCACAATGGCTGCATTGAAAAAGCATTGGCTTAAAAGTCTGAAAGTGAATATTTCAATAAGTGTAAGTCAACAGGCCCTTATGCTGATACACGTTACAATATATCGTAGGCTTCTAATTGGTCAAGATGGCCATCACCAATCACCAGGTGGACGAGCCACAAAGGATATCGTATCGCTTCTGATCCATACAATGAGGCAGCTTTTCTTTTTTGAATTGAGATAAGTTGTAAATTCAATCAAGGTCGCGATCGATTGTGTACGGCTTCATGGTGTGCAATAGTACAGGTACCTTATTGTAATACTTTTAAGATACAGAGTGTCCATGATGTTAATGTTATCGTTGCTGTGATTCATTTGTTCGACATGACATATTATCATATTATATAACTATTATATAACTTTTGTTTCATATAACTTTTTGTAATGGAAATGACAGTTTAGATAATCTTAATTTTAAAGGTGACATATCACCCCTTATATAGTATGAATAAATTTGTGACAGATAAATCACAGTTGCTACAAGTTGGGGCACAAGTGTTTCCTTATATGGGGTGATTGGCTATCATGTGACCATCTGAAAGAGTCACATGATAGCCAATCACCCCATATAAGGACATAATTATTCATACCATATAAGGGGTGATAGATCACCTTTAAGATTGTTATGCTCTACAACGTTTAGATGTATGAGCATTGTCTATACCTTAATACGACATAACATTCGGTTATTTTCTTCCCTTTTAGGTCGAAATTATTGTAAAGGATTTACCCAATCTCAAGTTAACATCATTTAAATGACATTGTCTTTTAAATGTTATAATTTGGGATATAATAGAGCAAACTCTTCACGTCAATGCATACGTCATGTCGTGGAAATTAAAATGTAACCTGTCACCGATGTTAAAACTAGTCAGTCGGTTTTTCAAAATCACGTGAATAATGTGATCAATTATGAGGTGTTCATGTTTACGTCAGAAAATCATGTGAATAAGATGACCAGCGAAGTTTGCACGCAATATACGGTATCATTGGGAATAGGAGTTTATGTGTGTTCGGCACTCATTAAACAGAAAAAGCAAACCACTTATATTGTTTTGCCGCAATAATACACTTTTCGTGTACATTTTAAGTGACGTTGCTTAGATGTATGGCTAAGCTACATGTATATATTTTCGTTGAGTATTCGTTTTTTCAAAACCCTTTACATTTGACCTTTAAGGGCCTGTGACTTGGGAATTAAAAGTAGAAAGAAGATATATATACCCAAACCAATTCTGGCCAATCAACGTGATATCCGCATCATTTTAGCCTTTATTGATGTTGATGATGATGGGAATAGTACGTTGATTTTTCTTCACTGATGTGAAAAGGTACTTCAATGACCACAGTACCACACTGTACATTTTTACGATATACGTGATCGAGCTGTTCCAGCATTATGAGCCTTAATCACCCACTAACTGACCTCTTTATGTCTGATTGATCAGCTTAACTCGCATAATAATACCGAGATTGAAAAACGATATATTTGATTTTATACTACTATGTCCTTGTAATTTACAAAAGCCAACTGAGAAAAACAGGATGGTTATCCTATAAAAATAAACAAATACATTTCTTAAAGAATATACAGAAAGTTCTAATAAATCTACATAATAATTATGTTACTATAAAAAATCTTCTCCTATACTAAACATTTACATGGTTTAAAAAATTTATTGTATGGTGAATCTAAAAATATACATTTGAAGTCATATTTTAGTCCTAAAACCTCCAGAAAAAGCGTATGCTACACATTGATTTTGAACCTAACTTGTACAGACTAAGCAGTGACCAAACGTGTGCTGGTTTGTAAAGGGTGCAGACTACAGACCACCCAGCCGCCCGAGCCTGAATGCAGACGGAGTATTCCCAATACCACACCTCCCACTACAGTCACTTTTATGGCTGCGTCTCAAGTTCATCGCAATAGTAATGAGTCAATCAACCCTTTTACTTCTAGATTGTCCTCCTATTGTTTAAAACTGGTATACTAGCTACATAGTATATAAAATACATGGTGAGTGGTATTTCATAGCTTAAAATTAAATATATCTTGGACACAATTTAATTCCTTCGCTGCTACAGCGAGTTAAGTAAATTGTGTCTAAAATTGAAGATGCGACCATGTGTTTTGAGCTGTGGTGTGTCCTAAAGTGGTTTCTGGGGCTTAAACGGCTCAAGCGTTCGTGTCTAGCGTCATGACGGCTGGTGACAAGTATCCCATCATTAGGAGGTTTATCTAGATGGCCGCCGTAACCGTAAACTCATCATTGCCCCACTAGACCGGGCCGCGGCTATTTCAATCTGGTGTTGTTAAATTAATATTAGCTCCGCATCTACATATATTAAGTAAATTGTGTTATGATAACATGGGAGTGTGCTGTGTGGCGTGACGTCTTGACACTGTGCCCGGCCTTGGCGGCCCAGATAATCTGTGACTTTGCCGGGGACGATTACTTCATTAATATTGCCATTCAGTCCTAACAGATGATAATCAAGACATTTAATGTAGCCTGAATATGGCAATTATAAGATGGTTAGTACGGGTGACCCCTGGCTTAGTCTCTGCGTGACACGCTATCTTTGTTGTCAGGTAGAGAAATAATAACATAATGCTCCATCAACAGGCTGATGAACAAAGGACACAACAATATCCACAGCAGATTAACGGTATATCATGCTCTTCAGATTAGAATATATTTTGTTATCCAATTGAAGCAATACACATATGTAATAACACAAGGCTTCGTTCCAAAATATAAAGAAAGAAGAATTATTGTTCATTCAATTAAGAAAAATAAATATAAAGTGAATGAAACAAATTATTTTGACAAGGTGGTTTGAGAGACCTCCATTAAGATCACGAGGTTTGTATGCATCTATAACAACCAAAGTAATTACATAGTAATTAATTACATAGATTCTTGTAACTACAACAATTGGGTAGTTTTGATCGAAGATGCATTTCATTAATTTGCATTTGTCTACGTGAATTTAAGAAATAGAAATATGTTGTTACATTATTCCCTGCGCATAAAATGTATTTCATGTATGTTTTTTAATAATAATTATTCTAATCTGAACGTTGTATCGGTTTTCACAACAACATCAACATGATCGATCAACCATGCACCATATTCTTCAACCACCAATCAGAGCAGAAATTGTATGTCTTCGTTTTTACAATAAAATTATTTTCAACATGATTCTTAACAAAATGAATTATTATTATTCAAAAGTGTCGCAATTACCACTTCAATTAGTAAAATTTCTTGATTTTATCAAATATCGCAGTATAATAATATTATGATATCAAATGCAAACTAAGACCCCCCTTATTGTAATTGGTTATCTCATAAAGCGCTGAATCAATTTGTAAAAAATATCGCAACCAAAGGAGTTTTTTTAAATTTGAAATCATCATAAATGTCTTAGTTGACTCTTTCTGATTCATTTGAATACCTATGTTATGGGTCTACAGCCATTAGAAATATTTTAATTCTTACAGTGCGGGGATCGACTTTAGACGTCAAAATATGACGACTACATACGTCAGATTTTGAAGACTAAAGTCGATTCCGCACTATGAGAATGTCAGGTCAGTGATATCACAATGACATCATATAATATCGCATACCCTGTTTTATCACAATTATTTCACCCTGTGTTGTCAGCCGACTGGTTTTACAATCATCATGATATATCATACACTGTACTATTACATATTATTACATCGTGTTATGTCAGACGACTGGTTTTACAATGACATCATCATGATATATCATACACTGTACTATTACATATTATTACATCCTGTTATGTCAGACGACTAGTTTTACAATGACATCATCATGATATAACATACACTGTAATATTACATATTATTACATCGTGTTATGTCAGACGACTGATTTTACAATGACATCATCATGATATATCATACACTGTACTATTACATATTATTACATCGTGTTATGTCAGACGACTAGTTTTACAATGACATCATCATGATATATCATATACTGCATTATCACAATTATTTCATACTGTGATTTCAGACGACTGGTTTTACAATGACATCATATGATATCGCATACCCGTTTTATCACAATTATTTCATACTGTGATTTCAGACACCTGGTTTTACAATGTTTTATCATGATATCTCATACACTACATTATCACAATTATTTCATACTGTGATGTCAGCTGACTGGTTTTACACTTTGATATGAAATCAGAGAGATATCAGCTCTATTCATCACCAAGATGTCATACCAAACCATCACATTCTTAAAGCGTTCAATCCTTAAAGCGTTCAAATTTAACCTACCTGAAGTTGCGTTGCGCTGCCGCAACCTACAACTTCAATTGGGTGAAAGCTCTTCATATTTGTTTAATTTTTAGACCAAACATTTGTAAATCTTGTTGTTTAAAAACACATTTCATTTTCCAATATCAGTGATTTAGGGGTTTTGTCAAGTTGGAATAATTCCAAAAATCCGAGAAAAACTCGGAAGTGGGTGGGTGGCCCAAGCCCCAACCCGGATTTTTTTTTTTGAAATTTTGTGTTTTTTCTTTTTTTTTTGTGTTGTTATCATGTTTCAAAATGTTTCGAAAAAAATAAAAAATTGCATAATGGGGTGGGTGGGTGTAGCCCGACTAATCGATTTTTTCCCGGATTTTTTTATTTTTTTCAACTTGACAAGACCCCTTAACGTGATAATAGAACAGGACAAAAAAGACTATAGTCGTGCCTAACGCCTTAACCCTTTCAAGCCTGACTTTATCATTGTCATCTTCATCCACTACAAGTCGAGAATTGCTGTCGCAATTCTCGACTTGTAGTTGATGAAGATGACTTAAAGCGAGTGGAAAAGTAAAGTAAATTTCCGATGTATTGGTAAACCAGTTTCATGGGAATTTTCGTTCTAAAACCCTTTGTTGTAGAAAAATTAAGTTTGTTTTCAGGGATGTAAAATGATGCTTTAATGCATCGTGAGGGCTTAAAGGGTTAAGGGTTAATATTGACGTCATCATGATATCGTGATGATATCATGATGACGTCATCATGATATAATAGTGTGATATCAATGTGTTGTATCACTGTGAAATCAAGCAGTCAACAATGTGATGTCCCAGTGATGTCACTATGAGATTACATTGACAATTACTCAGAGAATATTTAATCTATATATATATTATCATGTACACATGTTGATTTGTTAGCTTAATTAATGCTAATCTTCAAAGTGGGGGGGATAGAGGAGTTTTTTTTTAATTAAGGCTTCTTGTTCATGTATACTTTAGATTAGATTAATTGATTAGGAACACGATAACGAACTTTGACATTTACGTCTTGTTGCTAAGCCCAGCATTAATTACAATTACTACTTGTAATACGAGAGCCTAAGTTTGAAAAATAATTTATATCAGAAAAGCATTTAAATACGATGTTTACACGCCTTTGGGTCTGATGCAACGCTGTCCCAGCACTAGCTCAATTATAAATTGAATGTTGTTTTACATGCCTTCTTGTTGCTGACATACTTTCTAAACAGGAAAATCTAGCCCGCTATGAGTGAAACATTAAAGAGAGAAAAATATCGAGCCTTTCACTTCTTGCGAAAAAATCTATCTGGGAAAATTCGATAAATGTATGTTTTATAATGCATTTTTTATAGTGCTTTAATAATAATTAATCTTAATTATTATTGAAGGTATTTACATTACGCTTATCTCAAGTGATTCTAATGCGCATAGCTTGCAAAATGACACATACATATGTCACATAGATTATTACAATTTGTCGCTATAGGCATTCAGATATAAGTGTGAAGTGTTCATGTCTTTGTTGTTCCTCAAAGAAGATGAGCAGAGAATTCCGTATAGGATAAAGCCCTACATTTTTAGCTGTGGAAAAGGCCAAAGGCCGAGGCTTTTTCCAGAACTAAGAATGTAGAGCTTCGAGGGTTTTAACTGACACATCCGACCATGATGAGAATCCCTCATAATCAACAGCTTGGTTACACCTGGCTGATTATAGCACCATAGGCCTACCGTGATAATTGGTCTGTACTTCATCAACAATAACTCTCCATTCCCGGTTTAATAGAATGTAGTGGTTAACAAAGAAAACTAGAAGGGTCTAGTTTTTGTGAACAAAAAACTAGAGATGTCTCCCCACCAGCAGCATAACCACAAAGGTTGATAGCTAATAGATGTAGTGTCAATGGCTTTTGTAATTAATGTTCTAATTGGCTCCTGTGAACAGTAGAAACTATGTATTAAGCAGAATTTATTATTCTGTTTTGGTGCGAAACACTTGTCAACACTCCCAGCAGACACGACGTTGAGCCAATGCTGGTCCAATGCTGGCCCACCATCTGCGACGCTGGCCCAGCATCAAACGAGCACTGGTTCAACGCCTGTGTTTGCTGGGCAGCAGCTGGTCTGGTATTGCTTACTGCTGGCGGCGATTACAAGCCGACACCGACAAAAAGTATGTTAAATGTTGCACCAGCGTCGCCGGTGCTGGTCAGTATCTATTCAGTCCTATTTAGTACTTCATGCTGCCGGTATGGGCAAGATGCTTTGGACCAAAGCTGGGTTAATGTTGGCCCTCCGTCTGTGGCCACATTCAGCATGGCGCCAAACACGACAAGATAACCCAATACTGGGCAAATGTTGGCTCAGTGTCTTAGATAGTGGGCCAACATTAGCCCGGCATTGGGTCAACGTCTCGTGTTTGACCGCCTGCCCGATAAAAAGCGCTGGCAGAAATGAATGGGACTCACAGATAGAGCGGACAGAGATAAAGCACCATGTTCCCACCTCTCTGTGAGAGGGGAGACATAATAATGTAGTGGTGTGTTTTAACCCTATTATCGCCAAATTATTCAATTTGAATATTGACCCATTTGAAGTTGTGTCTCGCTGACGCGATCCACAACTACAAGTGAGTGAAAATTATTCAAATTTGAAAAAATTGAGGTCAATTCGTCTCAAATCTAACTGATTGATGTCACATTGTATCTTTAACATATTTAAAATGTGGTATTCAATGTGCTAATAAAAAATGAAACCCCAAATATATGCGGCACCGGCGGTTAAAGGGTTAAAGACTCGTGGAGCATCAAACGCGCAGTCTCAATATGTCTGCAGCACCAAGACGATCTGTGTGGTTGAGTGTATAGGCCTACGCGCCCTGACATGTAAATGGCGTCACCTAACAGGGGTCCGTTATTCACTGATATCTACATTATAAACTGTGCAGGCATATACATGTTGTGCAAACCGAAAGATAATGTTTAGGAATTATAAAATTATCATTATTGTTGTACAAGATATGTCGGATATTTTCAGTATCTTTTGGGGCGTGGCCGCCACACAAAATGTTGCGCAAGCAGTGATGGCAGTCAATGGCTAGAACGAGTGTCGTTGTAATCTTAAAGGTACCCACATAATGCAAATTATATCTTCTACTTGTGTTTCTCTACATATTAAAACAGCATAATTTTTTATTTTATTTTAAACATGTTTAAACTCGAGCATTCTGGCATAATAGATTTATATCTGTTAAAAAAATGTATTACTGTGAAAATGACGCCACATTTGTATAATTATATGTTCTCCAGCATGTACGTGCCTCACAATAATACTGTACTTTATGCTGCAAATTGGCATACATACGATTGCAACCCCGATAATTAAATGTTTCACTTTTCCAATCTTCAGTCATCAACTGACTGCAGGGGCGGACCTTGCTTTTCACTGACGGGGGTGGGGTTAAAACTTGACAAAGGAATATTTCACTCTAATGGGGGTCGGGGGGGGGGGGGTGTGGGTGCGTCCCTGCGAAAAAAATTGATTTTCAAAGGCTTTCTCTTGCAATCTAAGGCATATTGGGCACTTTTTGTCCCTCGGTATATCACCAGTTCATAAGGAAACCCTGAAATAAGATGATTTTTTTTGCCTCACTGACTTTTTTGACTGACTGACTGATTGAATGAATGCCTTTATGACTGCATGCAGGCTGACTTAATATGACTGACTGTGTTGGCTGAAATGGCTTCATTGGAATATCCCAAATATAGCAAAACGAACGAGATTATATTACTCCCACAGACACACGATTCGAAATTCGAGCCCTGACGCTCTGAGGCGAGCAAACTATATTTTTGTCAAATGCAAATGTGTATACCGCTGTAAAAATGCATATTAATAAACTCAAGCTAAACAAAACAACCTTATTTGGGTTATTATCAGATTGGAGCACATTTCCTGTCCATCGTACATTTATCCATACCATTTTAAAGCAGCCCCTTGGGATGACATCAATTTTCATTTTTACTTCCGCACTGAAGTAATGTATCCCACGGATCATGTTTTTATTTTTTTCAGTATTTTCATATTTTTATAAATACTTTTAATCAACATTTCTATGAAACCAGAAGTAACCCTAACAAACTATTTGTATACCTCAAGGACTATTAAATGTTTTCACAGCATTGGGCCACATGCTGATGGCATCGGCCCAGCGTTGGGTAGACAATCAGTGCTGCAGGTGTGTCCTCCCGTGTCCTGACTATGAGACACCAATTAGCGGCGACTGCTCTGATCTTACCGGCTGATACGTGGGAATATGTGATGTAAAGTGCTTAATCTTGCTGACTTGTTTTGTTTACATGGCAATATACGACTTGGAAATACAACTATTTCGCTCTTTTTCGGTGCTTTAAAATTGTTTTTTGACTTTTTCGTTTTTTTAGCTAAGATCAGTAGGCTATATAGCTTCATATAAATTACATTTTCAAAATTGACAACATTGAAAATGTCTCATCCCAAGGGGTCTCTTTAATAGATGAAAAAATTGTTTTAATCACTGTCCCACTGTTTTGTGTCATCCCCGTTACAACACTGGTCAATATTTTCCGTGAAGAAATTCCTCGATTTTAGTGAATGCATACTCACTCTCTAGATGTCGTCATGGTATTTCCTGGAAGATGACAAAAACTTGAACAGCAAACAAATCGAGCTGCAAGGTAATTTACTATTATTCTCCCAGTTTGGCATATTCTTCAACCCAAATCTGTCACACACGTTACCATGTTTACCGAATGCTATGGTTTTTTAACTTGGGAGGTTTATTCGACAACGAAGGCCTGCAATGCAATACAAACTAGGCGATAATGGGGAAAACTGATAATCAGTCAGCCCATTACTGTCACACCATAACTCCAGTAAAACGGAATGGTGTGACACATATTAGTAACGGGGTGACAACAATTGTTGACAGTTTCACAGTGTTGAACAATGCATATTAGGTACCTTTTTTATCTAATGAGATATATGTGCGCATAGCTGTACTAAGTATATGTATTTCTTCACAGAACAGCTAATAACTTGTATATACACTGGTGAAATGCATGATAAGGCATGCTACTACTAGTTACGGTGTGCCATCAAGGGAACAGAACACCTTGTTTCCACTTAATATATTATGTTATCAAAAACAATGCTTTTTAAAAATAGAAAATTTAAATTTAAAACTTGTTATTATGGAAAGGGTGACATGATCACAACGGAATATCCTTGGCAACGGTGAGACATGTAGTAGTAACGGTGTGACATGTGGTAGTAACGGTGTGACATGTAGTAGTAGCGGTGTGACATGTAGTAATAACGGTATGACATGTAGTAGTAACGGTGTGACATGTAGTAGTAACTGTGTGACATGTAGTAGTAACGGTGTGACATGTAGTAGTAGCGGTGAGACATATAGTAGTAACGGTGTGACATGTAGTAGTAGCGATGTGACATGTAGTAGTAACGGTGTGACATGTAGTAGTAACGGTGTGACATGTGGTAGTAACGGTGTGACATGTAGTAGTAACGGTGTGACATGTAGTAATAACGGTGTGACATGTAGTAGTAACGGTGTGACATGTAGTAATAACGGTGTGACATGTAGTAGTAACGGTGTGACATGTGGTAGTAACGGTGTGACATGTAGTAATAACGATGTGACATGTAGTAGTAACGGTGTGACATGTAGTAGTAGCGATGTGACATGTAGTAGTAACGGTGTGACATGTAGTAGTAGCGGTGTGACATGTAGTAATAACGGTGTGACATGTAGTAGTAGCGGTGTGACATGTAGTAATAACGGTGTGACATGTAGTAGTAACGGTGTGACATGTAGTAGTAACGGTGTGACATGTAGCAGTAACGGTGTGACATGTAGTAGTAACGGTGTGACATGTAGTAGTAGCGGTGTGACATGTAGTAATAGCGGTGTGACATGTAGTAGTAACGGTTTGACATGTAGTGGTAACGGTGTGACATGTAGTAATAACGGTGTGACATGTAGTAGTAACGGTGTGACATGTAGCAGTAGCGGTGTGACATGTAGTAGTAACGGTGTGACATGTAGTAATAACGGTGTGACATGTAGTAGTAACGGTGTGACATGTAGTAGTAACGGTGTGACATGTAGTAGTAACGGTGTGACATGTAGCAGTAACGGTGTGACATGTAGTAGTAACGGTGTGACATGTAGTAGTAGCGGTGTGACATGTAGTAATAGCGGTGTGACATGTAGTAGTAACGGTTTGACATGTAGTGGTAACGGTGTGACATGTAGTAATAACGGTGTGACATGTAGTAGTAACGGTGTGACATGTAGCAGTAGCGGTGTGACATGTAGTAGTAACGGTGTGACATGTAGTAATAACGGTGTGACATGTAGTAGTAACGGTGTGACATGTAGTAGTAACGGTGTGACATGTAGTAGTAACGGTGTGACATGGAGTCATAACGGTGTGACATGTAGTAGTAGCGGTGTG